>CM076584.1:671825302-672137041 GCA_034641835.2 Pinus albicaulis | reverse complement strand
TTCTATTTGTTGGGAAAAATACTGAGAGGGGGGGGGGGGGGGGTGAATCAGTATTTACTGCATAATCAAATCTTTTTACTTTTTCATTCCTTAAAACCCATACGCTACTTTCCTTCAGTAAACTAGCGTATATACGCAGATCCCCTTTATGAAACTAGCGTATACACAGAGATCTAGATATGTCATTAAATCTTCACTCCTATTATTCCATCATTCATTCATCAGATGTTTAATAAACAGTAAACATGTGCAGTAAGAACAGAATAAGCCATCACATAAAGCATCACACATGAACACCAGGATTTTTAGGTGGAAACCCAAATCGGGAGAAAACCACCGCTGCAGTTGCTCAGCCTTCAATATTTTATTATAGAGAAAACATCTTACAACATATGTGCTGGCGCAGACTTGACCAGCACGCAGGCACCCACCTGTGCTCGTTTACCAGCCTCTCCTGGAAGGGAGCTCCAACCCCCCGACTCGTTTACCAGCCTCTCCTGGACGGGAGCTCCAACCCCCGACTTGTTTACTACCTTCCGGAAGGGAGCGCACATGACTCTCTACTCGCACAAATTTCACTGAATGGAGCTACAACCTCCGATCATATGCCATAACCCTCAAATAGCCACCTGACCATGTTTCATCAATTTTCACACCGGATCCTAACAACTCAATAGGATGCACATTCTGTGTGCCACATTTCATCATATTTTCGACTGACTTTCCACACTTTAAGAAATAAACATACACCACCACCGCATACCGATCAACAATATTAACGTATGTTAAAACCACAGCTATAACAGATCGATTGGCCTTGACCCTTTGCTTCAGCAAACCCTAGTTTGCATACGCGCTTTCCTTTCTATGAGGTCGCGTATATACGCGCTTTAGTCCACATCAACTAGCGTATACATCTGTATACACTTCACTGCGCATACGCTCTTTTTCTTCAGCGAAGCCGCATATATATGCGCTTCCTCTTCAGCAAACTCGCGTATAGATCTTCAACCATTATAGAGCAGCATATTTCTTCAGATCAGATATTCAGATCAGATTTACCCTTTTACTTCAGACAGATGTTCGCCTAGATGTTCGCCTCATCACAGATCTAAGCCTTCCATAAACAGATCTAGCAAATACAAGTACATTTCAGATCTAAAGATCCCGCTTCATCATTTCTTCATAAGTGCTTCATAGATTCAGATCTATCATCAAACCTTTACCCTTTCCATACAGATATATTTCACAGAGAAGTATTCATTCAAGCTCAGACATCTTTCTCTCACACTCCTATCATTTGCACAATGAATTTTTCCTTATAGGTTTATCCTCCCAATACCACGAGCCAAAACAATACCATGAGCCTTCAATACCACGGCCCCTTTTTCAATACCACGAGCCAAATCAATACCATGAGTCTTCAATACCACGGGCCCCTGGATTTGTACTTTTTGAGCGCTTTTACCCATACGCGACTTGGAACGTTCTTTTCCGCATGCATACGCGACTTTCCTTAGACAGATCCGCGTATTCATAGAGACATACTCTTTTCATCATACTTTGAGCACATTCTGAATTCTTTTCTTCATTTCCTTCTGTACATATTGTAGATACATCATATTTTCTTCATCAAGAACATATTCTATCAAGCACAACTTCATCAAGTAAGTTGCCATCATCTTCATCAAGTGAGTTGCCATTCAACGACAACACTTAGCATCATATTGCAAACTAACATCATATCACATCAGACACTCAGCATCATATTGCTAACAAACATCATATCACATCAGATTTACATCGTTTACCAAGTCCATCAAGTCAAGAATAACTTCATCAGGTGTATTGACATCAAGGACAACACATGTCAACTGTCACATGTCTTCATCTTCATTTAGTGGGTTGCCATCAAGGACAACACTCTGCATCATATTGCCAACAATCTCCCCCTTTGGACTTGATGGCAACCAAGATGATGTTTTATCACCACAACAGATAGGTACATTAAGAATACAATGACACCATGTCACTCTCCCTATTCTTTGACACCATTCTTTCTCTTCATTCAAACACCATGTCACTCTCCCCCTTTGACATCAAGGGCAAAGGGCAGATCAAAACCAACACTCTCTCCCCTTTTCCCTGCCACAGAATAAGCATTCTCGCATATCTAATGTATACTGAAGTGACCAAGCTCCCCCGAGTTCATGATGACCTTCAAACATATTTTCAATGAAGTACATGACTCTATGACTTTCCTATCACCAATGACTCATACTTACATCAAAGATCCATCCAAGTGGATTTACATAAGAGACTCAAGTACCCAACCAAGTGGGTTTACACATTTCAACTCATCTACCCAACCAAGTGGGGTTACAAAATTTGACTCAGCTACCCAACCAAGTGGGTTTACAATTTGACAAGTCCTTTCATGACTGAAAATTACAAGTTTACATCATGGGTCTCAACAAGACCTTTTCATCAAAATACACATATAACCTCAAGACCAACACCAGAAATACTTCAAAGAACATATTTCAGAATCATCATAATGCCAGCAATGCATTATACTCAGCAATGTCAATGCTCCCCCTGAATTTGTGCATCCAAGCATCCTTTTCATATGACTAAGGCTCCCCCTTAGTTTGTGCATCCTGAACACTTTGACCAACAAATCATCAAGGCATCTTTATCAAAACATGAGAAATAGAATTATGAGAACTGGAACACCACCAGAGATATCAAACAATATCAAAGATACCAAACAACACTGCAGCTGTGTTGAAAAGAGCTGACTCCAAGCAAAAATTGTCAGCAATCATACATACGCGGTTTTCTGTGCAGGAACTCGCGTATATACGCAACTGTGTTTCAGGAAACCCGCGTATCCACTCCCATCTTCTAAATTTTAACCAGATCTGATCCTCAGAACAGCATCTTCAAATATGTGTCAAGCAATCATCCGTGTGGTCCAATATCACCATGATCTTCAAGATTTAACATGAAGTAACATATGTAGGCAAACGATCTCAACCATAGTAACCAACTCTACATGATCTATTCTTATTTCTGAATCAAACGTCATCCAACTCATCCATGTGTGAGCACAAAAGATACTTATCAGCAACCAGGCCTCAAAATCTCATCATAATAATCCATGTACCAAGTCATCATCATTTGAGCATGAGTATCACAAAGAACAAAGAATAAGCAATCATATTGCCAACAATGCAATCATTAGTACTCAACCTGCTACTCCCCCTAAACCAGTGCTCTTCCTTAACTTGTGCAATCTGAAACACCTTCAACAGTAAGTTATTAGCAACAATCTCTGCAAGATCTGTCCTTATTTCTGAATTATAATACTTTCATCTCATCAACGAATGCTCTTCATTATAAAGCAACCAGACTTCATCCATAATCTTCAACACAAGAACCCATGTATCATTTCATTATCATGAGTATAACCAGAATAATGCTAACAGTGCAATCATCAGCAGTCAGACTGATGCTCCCCCTGAACCTCTGCTCCAGATCTTCAGCTATCAGATAAATTTTCTCATCATCAATGCATACGCGGCTGTGTCAGCTGGAACTCGCGTGTATACGCGACTTTGTTTCATAGAACCCGCGTATGGAAAGTGAAATATAGAAAATTTCACACCTTCATCTCCTTCTGCAATTTTACCTTCTGTTCCTGTCTTTTCTTCACACCAGATGCATTGTCAGAAATACATATAACCAGAATAATCAAATCAAACATGAGAGACATCATACATTGCTCCCCCTGTGACGATACATTACTAATTCTCATAATGTATCTCACATCATTCCTGCAGTCAATCAGAGAAGTAAGCTTCAGAAGCGGATGACTGCAGTAGGGTCAGAATTCCCTACGTTTCTGATCGGTCCTCCTTCTTTTTCCAAATTTGCTTGAGCTTTCCAATTGTGTGCTGAAAATCATCCACTTTCCCAGATCTGTTCATCCTGCATTCTTTTTCTACATGTCCATACTTATTACAAGCATAACATCTCATGTGGCCAGAGAAATAAACATAAGAATCATAATGAGTATTTATATTCTTCCTCCTTTTACAATCAGCTGCTTTATGTCCATACTTGTTACATGAAAAACAATATCCCTTGAAGAAACCAGAGTACCTTTCTATGTAGGAACTGTTTGATTGAGGCTGAAATGATCTGCTCCTGCAATTTGCTGCAACATGCCCATAATTATGACATTTAAAACATTCAACGTTTTTGAATGAATTCCTTTGAGAATTCATGATTGTTGGTTGATCTTTTATTTCTTTCAACACTTCAGGTTTTGCATTGACATCCTCTGAATTTTTAGCACTTCCTTGTGAGCTAGATTCTCCTTTAACAGTTTCATGGAAACCAAGACCAAGTTTGATAGCAGGAGACCTTTGATTACTCGGAATATTGTCCAAGATATTAGTACTATCTTGAAATCTCAAAAGTTTAACCTTTTCTTCTAATTTACCTTTGAGAATGTTTACCTCAACCTCCAAGGCTTGACATTGCTTTGTCATGCTTTCTTATTTCCTTTTTCCATCTTCTACTTGATCCTTCAGATTTAGAATCTCTTCTTTCAACCAATCTTCATTTTCTTCACATGTTTGTTGTAGCTCTTCATTCTTCTTATTTGATTTTTTCAGATTTTCTTTGAGAGAGATGATTTCTACTTCAAGGGCTTCCTTTTCAAATGACAGAGGTTCTTCATTCTTTTTATTTGATGCTTCAAGATCTGTTTGTAGAAAGATGATTGCAGCTTCAAGTCCTTCATTCTTCTTGCTTGATTTTTCGAGATCTGCATTTAGATTGTTGATTTCTGTTTCTAGTTCTTTAATACGATTTTGATACTTGTCCACCTGACCATTCAACATTTCTATTTGTTCTTTCATTTGAGAGATCATCTCTTTGTTGATAGAATCTTTCTTATCAATTGCTCTTTGTTGTTCTTCATCTTTGATCTTGAGAGCTTTCTCTATTTCCAAAACACTACTTTCACAAACTTCATTATTGTTTGTACCACCAAGATCATGCAAAGGATGACCCCAATCACTATCTGATTCATCTTATTCTATTTTCTGAGATATCTCCTTGCTTCGAGTAGCCTTCTTCTTTTTCTTCTTTGCCATGAGCACTTGTAGAGCTTCGTCAGAATCTGTTTCATCTTCTTCAATTTTTGCTATACATGATTTTTGAGGTTTCTCCTTTCCTTGAGTAACCTTCTTCTTTTGCTTCTTTGCCATGAGCACTTTCAGATCATGGTCAGAATCTTCTTCATCTTCACTGGATACTTCATCATCATCTTCTTTTGCACAATAACTCTTTCTCTTTTCAAATTGTTTCCCTTTACCATGCTTTTCTCTATAAGGACATTTAGCAGCATAATGACCAACCTTTCCACACTCAAAACATTTGAAAGGAAGCTTACCTTTGAATCTTCCAGTACCTAGTTGGAGCTTTCTCACGAAATTCGCTTCTTCTTCATCGGAAATATAGTTGGATTCTTTGACAACTTCCTTTTCCTTTCCTTTTGTAGATGCCTTAAAAGCAGCTTCTCTGATTTGGGAAGGACCTCCTTGTCTCATTTCAAAAGCAGTCAGAATACCATGCAATTGAATAATAGAAAGAGTTTGCAGATCTTGCCTTTCTTCAATAGCCGAAACTTTAGAGTCAAATTTAGAAGTCAAGGATCTTAAGACCTTTTCCACCAGAGTAGTATCAGTTATGGTTTCACCCAAATTTCCCATTCGATTTACAATATCATCCAGACGAAGAAAGAAACTGGCAACACTCTCATCACTATGCATCTTCAAATTTTCATATTCAATTCTAAGAGTTTGGAGTTTTGCACTTTTTACCTTTATGTCTCCTTCATAGCTTAGAATGATTTTGTCCCATATTTCTTTTGTTGAATGTAGCTGCATCACTTTAGCAAATTCTGGTTCAGACATGCTTCCTAATAAGACATTTACTGCTTTGGCATTGATTTCATACTTCTTCCTTTCTGCTGCATCAGTAGGTATACTTGCCGGATACTGATAACCTTCTTCCACGATTGCCCATACATTTGCACCAAGACTTTGCAGATATGCTTTTGTTTGTACCTTCCAGAATATCAGATTGCTTCCATTGAATAGAGGTGGCTTTATAGACATCACTCCTTCTTGACTTCCCATTGCGACGGATCTCCTTTAAGCGATCAAGCTTCTGCACAAGGACCCGCTCTGATACCAATTGTTGGGAAAAATACTGAGAGGGGGGGGTGAATCAGTATTTACTGCATAATCAAATCTTTTACTTTTTCATTCCTTAAAACCCATACGCTACTTTCCTTCAGTAAACTAGCGTATATACGCGGATCCCCTTTATTAAACTAGCGTATACACAGAGATCTAGATATGTCATTAAATCTTCACTTAAATCATTCCATCATTTATTCATCAGATATTCAATAAGCAGTAAACATGTGCAGTAAGAACAGAATAAACCATCACACAAAGCATCACACATGAACACCAGGATTTTTAGGTGGAAACCCAAATCGGGAGAAAACCACCGCTGCAGTTGCTCAGCCTTCAATATTTTATTATAGAGAAAACATCTTACAACATATGTGCTTGCGCAGACTTGACCAGCACGCAGGCACCCACCTGCGCTCGTTTACCAGCCTCTCCTGGAAGGGAGCTCCAACCCCCTGACTCGTTTACCAGCCTCTCCTGGAAGGGAGCTCCAACCCCCTGACTTGTTTACCAGCCTCTCCTGGAAGGGAGCTATGACCCCCTACTCTCGTTTACCAGCCTCACCTGGAATGGAGCTACAACCCCCTGACTGAAGGCTACAACCCTCAGCGCCACCTTGGACCATGTTTCATCAATTTTCACACTGGATCCAACAACTTCAATAGGACACCACTTGCAGGCCACATTTCATCATATTTTCAGACTGGACCCTTTCCATACTTTTAAGAACAAACATACATCACCAACAGATACTGATCAACACATATCAGATAGCAGAAACACAACAAAATAATGATCGTGATATTTCAAACCCGCTTTCCAAACCTTGCTCAGATACACGCCGCTTTCCTTTCTAAGAGGTCGCTGATATAATGGCTAGCTTTAGTCCATCAACCAGTCAGATAAGACCAGATATTAATTGATCGCGATACGCTTCTTTTCACAGCCAGATATACGCTCTCTTCAAATAAACTCACGTATAGATCTTCAACCATTATAGAGCAGCATATTTCTTCAGATCAGATATTCAGATCAGATTTACCCTTTTACTTCAGACAGATGTTCGCCTAGATGTTCGCCTCATCACAGATCTAAGCCTTCCATAAACAGATCTAGCAAATACAAGTGCATTTCAGATCTAGATCCCCTTCTTCATCATTGGTGCATCATACATTCAGATTTATCTTCAAGTGTAACCCTTTCCATTCAGATCTACTTCAAAGAGAAGTATTCATTCAAGCTCAGACATCTTGCACCCACACTTGTGATTTGCACAATGAATTTCTTCTCCTTATATAGGTTTATCCTTTTTCAATACCACGGGTCAAAGCAATACCATGAGCCTTCAATACCACGGGCCAAAGCAATACCATGAGCCTTCAATACCACGAGCCAAATCAATACCATGAGTCTTCAATACCACGGGCCCTTGTTTTTGCACTTTTTGAGCGCTTTTGCCCATACGCGACTTATCACGTTCTTTGCCGCGTGCATACGCGACTTCCCCTAGACATATCCGCGTATGCATAGAGACATACTCTTTTCATCATACTTTGAGCACATTCTGAATTCTTTTCTTCATTTCCTTCTGTACACACTATAGATACATCATATTTTCTTCATCAAGAAGATATTCTATCAAGCACAACTTCATCAAGTGAGTTGCCATATTCTTCATCAAGTGAGTTGCCATTCAACAACAACACTTAGCATCATATTGCTAACTAACATCATATCACATCAGACACTCAGCATCATATTGCTAACAAACATCATATCACATCAGATTTACATCGTTTACCAAGTCCATCAAGTCAAGAATAACTTCATCAGGTGTATTGCCATCAAGGACAACACATGTCAACTGTCACATGTCTTCATCTTCATTTAGTGGGTTGTTTCTATGACAACATCAGATCATATTTCCAATACTATTTTTCAACAAGTCAACACCTTAATTATTTACGATGTTTCCATGAAAATAATTGAACTCATCAGTTTGGGATTTATTTAATTGCTTATTCCAATATGTTTAATATTGAAGGACCTTTCTATTTTTCCTTATGCAAGTAGGTATGTTGGATTATGACTTATGCTTGTTTTATTTTCACACTATTAATCTTTAATAAGAAATAACATACATATTAATAATTTGATGACAAAAATTTATTTAGGCAATACAGTACCATTTTCTATTTCCTTGTTATCATAGAATATTATTGCTATACCGTTTATGTCAACTAATGGTTATATTATTTTTATTAAGGAAAGTAAGACATTTATTATTTATTAAATATTAATAGATAAATATAAAGTTAATTTGTTGGATTAAATAAAACTTGAAATGTTGTTCAACAAAAGGTAAAAGACCTAATGTAAAAGTATCTCAAGAATTATAATAGTTGAACAAAAATACTGTATAATTGTTTCACCCTCTCGAGTATAAAGGTTCATCCTGTGTATAAGAGGAATTGATAGAAGAATTTGAAATGTGGTAGGAGACTAAAGCACTACTCGATTAAACTTCGAATAGAAGATCGGATTATAGTCCCCATGTTCTTTCAAACCGTTAATAACTCACTTGTCCTTGGTGTGGAGCACAAAGAGACAGAGGATTTAATTTCCACCTTTGTTGAGTGATAATAATTATCTCAAAGACAGACACATAGTACCAATGATAATTGAGTTTTAAGTGATTATAAACTATAAATAAAGAACAGAAAATGAAAAACCACTGATTATTTCTTTTCGAAATTGTAGAACCCGCTATGCCTTAAGATTCCATTTTAAAATTAATAGAGCAACAGATGAAAACAAGGCATCTTAACGAGGCTACAAACTACTTTGCGAGAACGAACAATTCGATAATCGTTAATTGAGAGCGTTCAAGACGATGTTTAGTAGGTTTGCCTGCAACTATGATAAACATAGACATACTTAGTCCGAAATACTTAAAAAACAAAATTAAAGAAAAAGTAAATCTTAACCTTAAATGCACAAAATAATTCCATAGAAACTTAAAGGAAAATAAAGTAGTAGTATAACAACATTTCGTAACAACAAAGATACCCTAGGAAAAGGCATTTTAAATAAAAGGGTTACAAGAAAGGAGATATGAGAAAGGTAATAACAAGCCCTAAGTTGAAAATTATTATTATAAACTAAAAACCCAATTTGTGTCATAAAAAATACATGTAACAGCCGAGAATAAAAGACAAAGAATAATATGAAAAATTTATATAGATATACTCAAACTTGAAGAAAACTAACACCGTAGCTTTTTATTTCATATCGAAACAAAAAAATTGCACATAATAGAACTTTTCTATTCAAGACGGGGCATTTATTTTATAACAATATCAATGAAAATTGTGTAGAAATTAAAAATCGTAAACATCGCATTTTATTTTTCAAATTTATATAAGCAAACAGGCAAGATTCATTCAAATATGCGTACATGTATCTACATAACCAATGTTGAACCATAAGAATTTTTATGAAATTAACATTCTCCAAAGAGAGACACAATGCCAAAGCTTTAAATTAAACAAGTCTTAAGTCAAATTCTCGAAGATTGAATTAAGAGCCTCAAGGCCAAATACCATATAATTAGAATGGAATTGTACAAAATACACTTTTGAAAACACTCTACAACTTAAAATTGTAAATTGCATAGGCCATGAAATTTTAACAAGAGAAGGGCTGAAATTGGAATGGCTATGAAGCCCCATCGTAAAACCCCATATAAAAACCCCAAATCAAAAATCAATTAGTTTTAAGCAGACGATCGTAACAACACCAATCAATGGAGGAGAGTGCTTGTGGATAGAAAGGTCGTAGCTGTGTTAAAGGACCAAAACAAGCAAACCAAAGGAATCCCAACTTGCGCTTTCGGTGGTTTAAAGAGCATACCGTGTACAGTAAAACAAATGAGAAAAAGTATGAAACATGAGTATGAAAATGTGACAAAACAATGATTAAACTGTATATAGGAAGTATAGTAAGTCATATGGTCTTACTGTGTAAATACTTCTGGAGTTTTTCAAGTTACTCCTATCAAACCAAAGATGTTATCGTATTACAATTGCTGAACAAACAAGATGCAAGCTAGCCCAAACTTTTTTATTCACAATATAATAAGCCCCCAACTTACCTATGAGACTCAAGGAGCCAAGGAGGAAATGCAGACATCTTCCGAATTTGTGAGCCGCAACCTCGCTTTGGCCCAACAAACAACAAACAAACAAATTAGAGCTTCTATGAAATAAGAAACAATAAAAGACAAAAGAATTGGAGAATGAGGCCAATAAGAAAGTGTAAGCGAAGCAAGAGAGGAATTTTCGTTTAACACTCGCAGACCGAAGCTATTCACCACAAATACACAAATTTTCACGATGTTATACAATCGTGGTGGAGCCACTACTGCTACAAATGTACTCATAACAAAAATGAATGAACTCGGTGAGAAATGGATGCTCGTCGTGGCCATGAAAATGACCATATCTCCTGGCAAAAGACATCAAAAATTGAAATGGGAACGATTAGGGTTAGGTTAGCGTCACTCCTAACCAACCAAACCCAAAATGAATTATAACCATAGATCCCAGCCTATGTGAATCGACGGTGGAAAGGACCCATAACCGTCTACCTACTCGCCAAAGTTGTATGTGTCAAATCAAATTTTTTCGATCCATTTGCAAGGTTATCATAGAAAACATTAAAACACCATCATACGTTTAGAAGATAAAAATCATATGTGTACCTTTAATGTAAAGCGGTGACAAATAATTTCCAAGCCCCGTAGTGGTATAGGGATAGGAAATTCAAATTCATAAGAGGAGATATGATGATGTGCTAGTCTCAAGACTTGGGATGGTATTTAACTTTAAGAGACAACAACAATAATCTTATTTTTGTTATCCAAACATTCAACATGGTTAACATATGTAAACTGGAAATGACTTTTGCATAGTATATTAACGAGTTTGGTGAATGGTAATCATGAAATTAATTAAGGTAAAGGTAAAAGTATATAGTGTTGTAGTCAAAAGTATAAAGTTAATTTTTATTTTTATTTTAAAATGGTATCAAAGTGGCATTTCGCACGCTAGACCCTATGGGTCACCTAATATGACAAATTGTGTGTAAAAATGATGCACATATAAGAAAGCATAGCAAGAGATAATATGAGAAGGGGATCAACACAACCACTCACCCCATGACACAAAAGGGATTCTCAGATTCAACCCCAATCGTGAATGAATCTTTGAGATGTGGATTCAAAATTGAGTGTAGATCAACACTAGCAAAACAAGTAGACTGTAATGAGTAATAGCAAGACCAAATTAGCATTTTCTAAACATAGTGCAGAGCTACAGAAGAAATGGTTTGCATTAGGAGGAGGATGAGCGCTAATGCAAGAGAAACAAAGGATACTCAAGAGCCTTTCAAACAAGAAGAATCGCAGTGGCACAACCAAGTCCCGATACGTACATGGTGGAACGAAACAAATGAAAAGCAAGGCCAAACCACCGACATAATGGAAATAAGTCATTCGCACCTAAGTAATAAAATAAAAATTACAATGAGGTTGATGTGCAGTAATGTTGGAACAACAAGAAGAAACAAAGGTAGAACCACATGGTTAAAAGAGTTTCGAAAGATAAAACCACCTACATTTTGATGGAGAAGTGGAGGAGGTAAGGGTAATACGAAGGATAGATATGAACAAGTATTTTCAAGTCTACAAATATAGCAGTAACATCAATGCGATTGGCCATCTATCACCGAGGGAGAAGGCTACCCTATTCGGGAGTGTAGTTAAGAATGTCCAACATAGAAGATCAGACATGACTTGGGATTCGTTCCAACAATATTTTTAAAGATAAGTACCTAATTACGTTTCTATGATGAAAATCTAGATATTTTTCAATGTATTTGCATCAACAATTGACGATGGAGGAATACATAACCAAGTCTACTTTTTACTTCACCATGTTCCTTATATAAGTGACGAAAGGCTAAATTTCAACATTTCCTATGTGTTTTTTCACCCACATGAAGGAACGAATTGAGTTTGTGGAACTTAACCATGGATGTAAGAACCGAGTTAACAATGTGCTATCAAAGAACGAAGCGACAAAAGGAGAGCTTATAAAATATACAAACAAAGAAAGAACATAAAAGGGCAGTTTCAACCAAGAAAAGTAGAACCAATAATTTTAAGAATGTTACAGAAGTTCAAGAAGGAAAAATTTGCGTAAACCATCAAAGAACTGTACGAGAAGATAACCACTGAGAGCCAGGTCGTGTACCAAGAACAAAATCAGAAACCACCATAGTGTTGGGGGTGTGTGCATGTCTACTATTATAGGAATTGTCCGTAATGAGGAGGAGAAAAGAAGCTTCTAATTTACAAGAAGCTTTAAGTGGGAGACAGCCGTAAATATACCCGTAATTAATCGCAAAGATTGAACATCATCGTGTAGATTACCAACCAACGATGACAGTAGTTAGAAGGTATGCTACGCTCTCAACTTGTTTTTATTTTGCTTATTCAGTACTTTAAGCTACATAAGTCCCAAATTAGTAGAACATGTAAACGTAAAGTCATAAATTTAGGAATCCATGGTCAAGGCTAGGCTATCGTATAAAAGAGAAATATTTAAAGCAAAATTCCAAACCCAGACATTGAAATTAGTGAACAAGAACTAATCGTGGACTCGTACATATTATCCCCTGGATCTTATGATGTGTTACCTTTAATATGGGTTAAAGGAGAAGCACTGAAATTAGTGGATTGTATGAAAGTTATATATTATAGAATTAAGATGGAATCGAGGAGATTCAAGGAATAAAAACTTTGCTGTACTATTTCCCTATTATAAACAAATGAAAGAATATATATGACAAGATATATGCCATTCAAGTAGGTTTTACTAATTCCAAGGAAAAGACCCGATGATGGAAAATTTTTGTAGTGCAATGTTTTATGGATGTGTTTTTATAAGCACTGTGCTTGCCACCGTAAGGGACATTGATTTATTATCGGTCGATGTTCGGAGTACTCTCAACGATTTAAGGGGAACTCAACAAATGAGTGTACCCTAACTGATGAATCGAAGATGTAGTTACAAGAATTGTTTTACAAAGGTATATTTGACCAAGTGTATCCCCTTGGGGAGTACCGTTGTTGTTTGTAGAAAAAGCGACTCGTACTAAAGTACGTATCGACTATCGACAACAATAAGTTAACTGTAACAAATACCCACTACCGCCGGATTGATGACTTGTTTGATCAAAAGGGGGCCACCGTATTTTCAAAGACAGACTTAAGGCTCACGATACCACCGTATTCGATAAAACATGAAGATATACACAAAACTGATTTCCGTACTGTACGGCACTACTAATTTGTAGTTTTACCATTCGATTGACTAATGCACCATCAACATTTATGAGGCTCTGCGATGGCATATTTCACCCTTGGACAAGCTTTGTGTTGATATTTATCGATGACATCTAATCTATTCAAGAATGTGGAAGAACAGAAGACACTTATGACAGGCATTGGAAATGTTAAAACATCAATTGCATGCCAAGTTCAAATAAGTGTGGCTTCTTCAAAGAAGAGATCTGTACCTTGTTCACGTTATTTTTAAGTTAAGGAATATCGGTAAATTCGGAGAAAATTAAGACGATTATGGAATGGAGGGTACCCCAAAAATGTGCGTACATCCGATCCTTTATGGTTTGGCTTCGTTATTGTCAATTCCGTTCATCAAGGATTCTCAAAGTTTTATTTTTCGATTACCTCTCATAAAAGGAAGCGGGAAAAGTATTTAAATTGGACGAAAGATTGTGGAAGATGCTTTTGAAAAGTCATAGAATTTATTAACGCTTCCCTAAAGGTTATAAATAGCTAACCCTAATAAATAATTTGAGTTTTGCGTATGTATGTAAAGAAGGAGTTGGGGCGATTCGTCACAAGAGGTGTTAGCGTTTCAGTGAATCATGGAAGTTTAAAGAGCATGAGCAATAATATTTAACTTATGATTTGGAGCTAACAAGTTTAGTTCATGCGGCTCGAGACAAGGCACTACTTGCTGAACAGATTTACAATAAAACCCATCATATTAGCCTAAATCATTATTTTAAGCAAGCTAATTCACCTCACTGTGCAAGTCAGAATTCTTCCCAAGCGAGTTTGACATTGATATGCGCATGTGAAGGGTAATAAAAATATAGTAGTTACATGCCTTGAGTATAAAGTTGCATGGTGTGTATGAACGATGGCAACTAGATTGAAAAACAAGTTTTGAAGATCAACAAAAACAACCCAGAAGGAGCTCGAGTACCAATTTATATGGCACATAGGAGGCCAAAAGACAAGAAAATCTACCCATTATGGATTTATCAAAGATTAGATATTAATTTTTAAGGAAAGGATTTATGTTACAACCCACGATTTGAGATAGTCTTTAATGAATACCGTAGTAACTACTCACTAGTCCTCGGGTACTTAAAATTCTAACAAGCACTAGGAAAGAACTACTTTTGGCCGCGTATGTGAAGAGATATTGTAGAATATTTAAACAAATTTTTATGCCAACAAGGAAGGTGGAGCATCAACATCCACTGGATTGGTGCAACCATACCGGTACTCCTAATGGAAGTGGGAGGTTATATTCAGACTTCATTACCGAAGCTTACCAAAGTCAAAGAAGAACAATGACCTAATATGGTAGTGGTTGATCGATTAAGCATAGCAACACATTTCATACCAATGCACCACTTATAAAACGGTGCAAATAGCAAGACATATTTATGTGGAGAAATCTTTAGACCCATGGTATTCCAAAGACTTTCATCTCATGTGATGTGGAAGTTTACCAAAACATTCTGGAAAATTTTATTTATAGGTTTAAATTGCACCACTCTTAACACCTGCTATTCATCCAAAACGATGGAAAAACTGAAGCAGTGAACCCATCTTAGGAGGACACGTTACGTATGTACACAATGCACAGCCCAACAAGGTGGGAATAACATTCACATTTAGTATATTTGTGACAATAATGGTTACTGTAACTTAAGATGAGTCCATTGGAAGAATTATACGAACGATAGTGTCGTACTCCTATTAATTGGAGCAAATTTTGAAACCAAGCCGATTTTGACCAGTAAATGTTAGTTAAGATGGAGTCAAAGGTATGAAAGACTTACAAATTTGAAGGTAGGTAAAGATAGATAAAAAAGTATTCAAACAATAAGACTTATCATTAATGTAGTGGTTATCATGTGTATGGAGATTAAACCAAAAAAATAGCACACTAAGGTGGGCCTTTTCAGACATTGGACAGACCTGGCAGGTACCGATTGGCTCCCACCAAATCTGTTATCCTGGGTATAGAATGTGTTTCATGTATCATTATTAAAGGGATAGGTGCATGACCCCAAATAATTTAACCAAAGGAGGCTATTCATAGTAGGTTAATAACATAAATCCTACCTTGAAATACTAGAGTTTATGAGAAGAATTTAAATTTTTGTCGATCATGTCGAGCCGATTAAGTTTCTGCTCTAGCCTCAAACAGACATCGAAGATAAATCATGTTCCGAAGTAGCCATCACCTGTGTTAAAGTGAAATGGAAGCATCAGCCGGATTAGGCCACTGTAGATGAAGAATTTTTTTGCAAGCCTACCTAACTATTTGCTAAAGTAGAATGAAACACCGAGGACACTACTTTGAGAGGGGAACAGACAATGCTTAAGTGCCAACTAATGGCTATATTATTTTTATGTTAAGGAAACTAAGACATTTGTTATTTATTAATAAATATTACTCAATAAACAAAGTATTTTTTGATTAAATAAAATTTAGTATTAAAAGTGGTTGCATAAAAAGGTAAAAAAGACCGATGTAAAAGTATTCCAAGAACTCTAGAAGTAGTTGAACAGAAAATAGTTCGTACAAACACCCTACCCTTTGAGGATAAAGGTACATCCTAAAGTGAGGGAAAGGGTTCTATCCTGCAATCGAGGAGAGGGGAACTGAGTCAAGAATTCTTTAGCCGGTAGAGACCAATGGAATTACTCGGGGACTTGAAATTAACAGAAGACCGGATTGGTAGTCTCGAGTCGAATCGTTGTTAACCTACCGAACCTGTGTGGAGCACTAGAGATGAGGACGACTTCTCTTCTCGAAGGAAGGGAGGATAACATCGTAGTAACCGAAAGACAAACAAGCATTGTAAATCAATGAAGAATTGAGGTTTTTTTATTATAAACGCAGTGTTAGTGTTATCTTTAATGACTGTGGTCATGCATTTTAATTATTTAGAAAATGGGAAAACTTCCGATAATTCTCTTTAAATTACAGAACCCATAGCTCAAAGATCCATCTTAAAATTAAAAGATATGACAAAACAAAATATGACTTAATGAGGTTATAATCTACTCTTTAGCATCTATCACCGCAGAACTATTAACTTAGAGCAGTTCAAGAATTAGGCCCAAGTATGTTGTTCTCACAACTATAATAAACACAGAGAATGGTATGACCGCTATGTTGGGGAAAAAAATTGAACAAAAAGTAAATTTAGAACCTAAATGCATAGAAAGAGGAATGAACCCATGAAAAGAAGTATGTATAACAACATTCTAGAACAAAATATATCACCTTATAGAAAGGTATCGTAAATAAAAATGTTGTTACAAGAAAGGAGATATGAGAAAGGTAAAGTAAGCCCTAGATCTGAAAAACTAATAATATAAAAATAAACCCTAGTTCTCATTACACAATGCATGTGTAAACAACGTTTTAGGAATAAAATACAAAGAATAGAACATGGAAAAATGTATATAGATATGCCTAATCTTGAAGACAACTAACACCGTAGCTTTTTATTTCATACTAGAAACAACGAAATTGCATGATCAATAGAACTTTGTATTCCAAGACAAAGGATTTATTCTCGTAACAACATGAATGAAAATCTTAGAACGAAACCGTAAATATTGCATTTTTATTTTGAGTTTATATGTTTAAAAGACAATATTCATTCAAATATGCAGAGTGTATCTATATAAACTTATGCATTAAACCATGAGAATCTTTACGAAATGTTCACCTTCTCCATAGAGAGACATCGCCAAAGCTTAAATTAAAATTCTCAAGTCCAATGAACATTGGAATTAAGAGCCTTAGAAGAAATATACCATATAATTAGAACTCTACAAATATGCTTTTGAAAACTCTTTACACCGCAATTTTGCATCGGTATAGCCCATGAAATTTTAACAAGAGAAGGACCGAAATTGGAATGAAGGTGAAGCCCCATCGCAAAACCCTACAGAAAACCTCCAAATCAAAACTGAAGACCCGTTTGAAAACCAGACAACCGTAAAAACACCCATCAGCAGGAGAGTACCCGGTGGATAGAAAGGCTGAAATAAAGGACCCGAAACAAGAAAACCAAAGGAATTCCAATCTGCTGGGCTTCGGGTGGTTTGTTATTACCTCATGACGCAACAAAATCGAAAGCGTCCCAAGCAAGATGGTCAAATCGTAGTCGTGGCTCGTCAATATTTCCTTGGTTTAGCCCCACCGTGGCTCTTTTATCTTCTTTTTAATTTATTTACCAATTTCAAAGAAATTGACAAATAAATGTTTCACAACCTCCGAACGTTAAATTCTATCTCTCGACTTATATATATTATCTCTGAACTTTAGGACTAAAGTTATAACCCTTCGCACTTTATATTAATAATCCATGCTTTTTAAATAAATCGCTTATAATAAACCTTTGGCTCTGGACCCCACTTCTACGTTCAATAGACCAATGCCGTCATTGCGGAGGCTCCCGGAGTACGACGGCAATCCCTGGCTCGTCCCCTCCCGCAATGAATCTACATCGTCGATCGGTGTTTGTAAGATCTGGGCTCTTTTATTAAACTTCGGGCAAGTCCAACATGCGATCACCATTCGATGGCCCCTTCCCAAATCAACGGCACATGGCAATATCGCTTAGCGTCCTGGTACGAACAATAACGTGCGATGGCGCATTTTAAACGATGGTTTTTCGGGGGTCCACTTCGCCACGTGTCGAACATTTAATGGAATCGCTCCCCAACCAGGAAATACCTCTTATTCACCAAAAGCGGTGCGATATGGGCAATCCGCCTTTGCAAATCCACTCGTGGGTTTTGAAGAGTGACTAAACAAGGTTTACGTGGGGTTGGCATTCTCCTTCGTATATTCTCCAGTTGTTAACTAAGGTTCTGACCCCGGTTAGGAATTCAAATTAACAACGAACAAACGTAATTTTCTTTATTAAGCGCGACTTCTATTACCATTAAAAAGAGTTCAATGACCACGCTTTACACCCACGCTTTGTCCGCCGTTGAGATTTCAATTATTCAAACAATTCAAGGGAACAACGAACACAGAGATACAACAACTGCACAATGACTCAATTCAATAGTTATATACAAGACAATGTCCAGTCACCTCACAATCAAACAAAACTGAAATTCATTTAACTGGAAGCAATCATAAACACAGAGTTTTATTGCATAAATCTCCTCTACTCTTCCTCTCTCCTCCCTCCAATACATCCAAGGATTCAATTTATATACATTATAGTGTGACTCTTCGGTTCCTCTATGAGGACCGTTTTAGAAAACCAAAAGCCTAATTACAATTATTCAACTAACTGAAATGTTACAGATGGATCGAATTGAACTATTCGACTTCTACAAATCTAACTAATCTAAATGAAACAGTCAGCTGAGGTATTGACACCTAGTTGTTACAATTCAAATGTTTTCGAACCCTCCTAGACACAACATGTGGAAAAAACCTCCTACATTGCTAGCTAGTGTCTAATGACCCTGCATTAGACTCCCGAGGGAAATTTTCTTCATGGACTCATGTTCATGATCTCATCCACTTATCTTCCTATCTTCTGCAACATTCCTTCAGTCATCCAAGTGGCATCTTCCTCTAGCTTGTCCTTCCATTTGATCAAGTACTGAAAGTACTCTTGTCCTCTGGTCCTTCTGAATGGTCTTTTATCCAATATCTTCTCTGGTTGCAATGGTTGTGCTGGAGGTAGCTGTTCCTTCCACTCAATCTGTTCCCTGTCTACTGCTCTTTCTTCTGCACCATCATCTTCATACTTGTACAAATCTGGAACATTAAAAATAGGATATATTTCAACATCAGGTGGCAATTCAATCTCATAAGCATTTGCAGAAAACTTTCTAAGTATCTTGCATGGCCCAATATTTTTGAACTTCAGTTTGTTATACTGCTTCTTTGGGAATCTCTCATTTCTCAAGTGTGCCAAGACCTGATATCCTACTTCAAAATGAACTTCTTTTCTTCTCAAGTCTGCTCTACTTTTGTATTTGATGTTGCTGCCTTGTAGTTGCTGTTTCACTTGTTCAAGTATGGCTTGGACCTCTGAAGAAAAGTCCTCACGATCTGCGCTCCTTAGCTCTGCCTTTCCCATATTTCTTAACTCTGATATTCCTCTGGGGTGCATTCCATAAACAATATGAAATGGACTCTGCCCTGGGGAAAAATATGGTCCCACTGCTTGGGATGCTCTCCTGCAAGACTTCTCAACAAATTTCCCAAACTCCTATTCACTACCTCAATTTGTCCATCAGTCTGGGGATGATAAGCTGAGCTGAAACTCAGTTTGGTACCAAGTTTCTTCCACAGTGTCCTCCAAAAATGACCTACAAATCTAGTGTCTCTGTCTGAAACAATACTCTTGGGAAACCCATGCAATCTAACAACTTCTTTGAAAAACAAGTTAGCAACATGGGTGGCATCACTAGTCTTATAGCATGGAATAAAATGTGCCATTTTGGAGAATCTGTCCACTACAACAAAGACTGAATCATTCCCTCTCTGAGTCTTGGGAAAACCTAGAACAAAATCCATACTCACCATGTCCCAAGGCCTGTCTGGAATAGGCAAGGGAGTGTACAATCCTGCATTTTCGCTCCGTCCTTTAGAATATTGACAGATCTTGCAATTATTCACAAACTTATCCACTTATGTTCTCATCTTAGGCCAGTAATAAAAGTGACTCAACTGCTCATAAGTCTTGTCAGTACCAAACTGTCCAGCAAGTCCACCACTATGCTTCTCCTTGTTCAAATTTTCGCCCATGGAACATTTTGGTACACACGGTTGGCTTCTTCTGAATAAAAAGTCTTCCTGCAGAAAATAATCCAGCCACTGGCTTCTATCTATTAAAATAGGATTACAATAGGCTTCAAATGCTTCCTTAAAATCTGAATCTGTTTTGTACAATTCTTTGAGAAAATCAAATCCTACAACTTCAAAATTGGTTTCTTGAACAAGCATGTGCCTCCTACTCAAAGCATCAGCTACTTTATTTTCTTGGCCACTTATATGTTTCAAAAAAAAATTAAAACCCTGGAGATACTCAACCCATTTGGCATGCTTATGCTTCAACTTGGGCTGCTGTACAATATACTGCAAAGCATGATTGTCAGAGTACAATAAAAATTCCCTGGACATCAAATAATGTGTCCACTTTTTCAATGCCTAAACAATTTCATAGAATTCCTTCTCATAAGAGGAATACTTTCTTCTGGTGTCATTCATATTTTCACTGAAATAGGCTACTGGCCTATCATCCTGACTCAACACAGCTCCAATGGCCTTTCCATTGGCATCACATTTTACTTGAAATGGTTTAGTAAAACCAGGCAGAATCAAAACAGGCTTCTCAGTTATCTTTTTCTTCAAAATTTTAAAGTTCCTTTCTGCTTCGGAAGTCCACTTAAATGGTTGTTTGCTCTTCTTTATTGTCTCAATTATGGGTGCATTGATCTTACTAAAATTCCTTATAAACTTTCTGTAAAAGCTAGCAAGTCCATGGAAACCTCTTACCTCAAAAACATTTCTGGGTGAAGGCCACTCCACAATTGCCTTAACCTTTTCTGGGTCCATCTTCAATCCTTCTACAGAAACAAAAAAACCCAAATACACCAACTCTTCTTTCATGAATGAAAATTTCTTTAAATTTATCAGTAGTTTCTCTTGGTGAAGCTTCTTCAAGACATGATTAATATTCCTAAAATGTTCTTCTTTAGTTCTGTTGAAAACTAATATATCATCCAGATACACTATCACAAATTTACCAATGAATTCTTTCAATACTTCATTCATAAGTCTCATGAAAGTACTAGGTGCATTTGACAACCCAAAAGGCATTACCATCCACTCATACAGTCCTTCATTTGTTTCAAAAGCAGTTTTCCAATCATCACCCTCTCTTATTCTGATATGATGATATCCACTTTTTAAATGTATCTTTGAAAAATATTTAGCACCACTCAAACAGTCCATTAAATCCTCAACTCTGGGCAAAGGGAATCTGTACCTGATTGTGATCTTATTGATTGCTCTAGAATTAGTACACATCCTCCAGCCTCCATCTTTCTTTGGGCTCAATACTGCCGGTACTTCACATGGACTCAAACTTTCTGTAATCAGTCCCTTGTCCACCAATTCCTGTACTTGTCTCCTGATTTCCTCATTTTCCTTGGGAGTCATTCTGTAGGCTGCCTTATTTGGCAGATTTGAACCAGGGATAAAATCTATCTGATGGCTGATCTTTCTCACAGGTGGCACCACTGTGTAAATCATTCACAATAATGTCGCGACAATAATTGTCTAACATCTTGATTTCAATGAAAATCGCAATATTTGCAGAAGCAACAACTGCCCTTGTGTTTGCAAAACTAAATAAAGCAAAACTTACCTCTTCTTCTTCTATCTGCTGCAGATATTCCTTCCCGCTCAGCAACAAGGTCTTTGGATCAATCACTCTGCTGGATGGCTCTCCCTCTTCCATGGGTATCAATGTATGATGTACCCCATCCTTGAAGAACTTGTAAGTGTTCTTCTTGCCATCATGCACTGCTGCTCTGTCAAACTGCCAAGGTCTACCCAGCAGTATATGACACACATCCATGGGCATTACATCACACATGACCTTATCCTTATATTTTCCCATTTGCAGCTCTATCTCACACTGTTCTTTCACAACCAGCTGGTGCCCTTTATGCAGCCAGATACCTTTGGAGGAGTTGGATGCCTCTTTCTTCACATTCAACTTTCTTATCACCTCAAAGGGAAACCAGATTGTCTGTGCTACCACTATCAATGACTAGCTGACAGCATTTCCCTTGGACTTTGCATATGCTCCTAAACAAAGTCTTCCTTTGTGCAGGCTCAGTGACCTCTTTAGCTTGCTTCAACATGACCTTATTTACCACCAAGGACTCTCCCCTCTCTGGAACAATTTCTTCTTCAATTTTTGCCTCTTCTCCGGCCTAGGCAACAACAGCATTCCTTGGACCAACACCCACATTCTCTGGACACTCATAGTGCTTATGTCCCACTTGCTGACATCTATAACACCTCAATTCTCTACCCCTGCCTCTGTCTCTGCCTCCTCTTCCTTTTCCTCTATAAGAACCCCTTCTGCCCCTTGCATCATCCTCTGTAGATGCATTCTGAGGTGAGCTACTGTTAGCTCCATCCCTGGGTGTAGTAGGCTTTCCTCTACCACCCTGACTTCCCTTTCCACGGAAAGTACCTCTCTTCTTGGCAGACTATTTTCTCAGGAGTTTCTCCTCTGCTTTCAAGGCCATCTGGTATGCCTCTTCCACTGTCTTAGGAGACAAGAGACCAATCTCATCTTGGATCTCCAGCTTGAGACCATTCACATATCTGGCAGTCTTCTCTGGTGTGTCTTGGAATTTCCCAGCCCTTATGCTTACTCTGTAGAATTCCTCTATGTATTCTTTTACTGTCAGCAACCTCTGTCTCAGGTTCTGCATTTTCTTATACAATGTCAGCTGATAATCACTAGGCAAGAATTTACCTTTTAATTTAGCCATCATTCTGGTCCAACTCTTGATAGGTTGCTTGCCAACTCTCCTTCTTTCTGCCTGCACTCCATCCCACCAAAGTGCAACATGTCCTTTCAGCTTTGTCACTGCAAACTTGACCTTTTTATCTTCACTTATTTCTTCATAATCGAAGCACTTATTCATTTTGTTTATCCAGTCCACTAGCTCCTCTGGATTTATTACCCCTGAATAACTCGACACTTCAATTATGGGCTTAACTGAAGATCCCAGAACAGTTCTGAGGAGTCTCATGTCAGGAGGAATTTCAATATTCTCTTCAGCTTCTTCTGTTTCAGGTTTACTGATGTCTTCAGGATCTCTGGTCTGTCTTCACTCCACGACATCCACTCTGGCTTCGAACCTTTGCAAAATCTCCAACACCTATGTGTTGGAAACATGCCTCCTTCTGCCAGCATCTCTACCAATTCGGATTGCCATGTCAACTCTCTACAAAACAACTTGAAAAAACAGCTCTGATACCAAAAATGACGCAACAAAACTGAAAGTCAGCCCCAAGGAGAGATGGTCAATTGTAGTCGTGGCTCTGTCAGCATTTCCCTTTGGTTTACCCCACGTGGCTCTTTTATCTTCTTTTTAATTTATTTACCAATTTCAAAGAAATTGACAAATAAATATTTCACAACCTCCGAACGTTAAATTCTATCTCCCGACTTATATATATTATCTCCGAACTTTAGGACTAAAGTTATAACCCTTCGCACTTTATATTAATACTCCATGTTTTTTAAATAAATCGCTTATGATAAACCTTTGGCTCTGGACCCCACTTCTACGTTCAATAGACCAATTCCGTCATTGCGAAGGCTCCCGGAGTACGGCGGTAATCCCTGGCTCGTCCCCTCCTACAATGAATCTACACCATTGATTGGTGTTTGTAAGATCCAGGATCTTTTATTAAAATTCGGGCAAGTCTAGCGTGTGATCACCGTTCGATGGCCCCTTCCCAAATCAATGACACACGGCAATATCGCTCGACCTCCTGGTACGAACTATAACGTGCGATGGCGCGTTTTAAACGGTGGTTTTCTGGGGGTCCACTTCGCCACGTGTCGAACACTGAATGGACTCGCTCCCCAACCAAGAAATACCGCTTATTCACCAAAAGCGGTGTGATATGGGAAATCCACCTTTGCAAATCCACTCGTGGGTTTTAAACAGTGACTAACCAAGGTTTACGTCGAGTTGGCATTCTCCTTCGTTAATTCTCTGGTTTTTAACTAAGGTTCTGACCCCGGTTAGGAATTCCAATTAACAACGAACAAACGTAATTTTCTTTATTAAGCAGACTTCTATTACCATTAAACAGAGTTCAACGACCACGCTTTACACCCATGCTTTGTCCACGGTTGAGATTTCAATTATTCAAACAATTCAAGGGAACAACGAACACAGAGATACAACAACTACACAATGACTCAATTCAACAGTTATATACAAGACAGTGTCCAATCACCTCACAATCAAACGAATTTCCTCACAAATAACGATTCAAGACAGTTAGATAATCAACAGAACTGAAATTCATTTAACTCAAAGCAATCATCAACACACAGAGTTTTATTACAAAAATCTCCCCTACTCTTCCTCTCTCCTCCCTCCAATACATTCGAGGATTCAATTTATATACATTATAGTGTGACTCTTTGGTTCCTCTGTGAGGACCGTTTTAGAATACCAAAAGCCTAATTACAATTATTCAACTAACTGAAATGTGACAGATGGATCGAATTGAACTATTCGACTTCTACAAATCTAACTAATCTGAATGAAACATTGAGCTGAGGTATTGACACCTAGCTGTTACAATTCAAATGTTTTGGAACCCTCCTAGCCACAACATGTGGACAAAACCTCCTACATTGTTAGCTAGTGTCTAATGCCCCTGCATCAGACTCCCGAGGGCAATTTTCTTCATGGACTCCTGTTCATGACCTCGTCCACTGATCTGCGTATCTTCTGCAACATTCCTTCAGTCATCCAAGTGGCATCTTCCTCTGGCTTTTCCTTCCATTTGATCAAGTGCTGAAAGTACTCTTGTCCTCTGGTCCTTTTGAATGGTCTTTTATCCAATATTTTCTCTGGTTGTAATGGTTGTGCTAGAGGTGGATTTTCCTTCCACTCAATCTGTTCCCTGTCTGCTGCTCTTTATTCTACACCATCATCTTCATACTTGTACAAATTTGCAACATTAAAAATAGGAGATATTCCAACATCAGGTGGAAATTCAATCTCATAAGCATTTGCAGAAAAATTTCTAAGTATCTTGCATGGCCCAATCTTTTTGAACTTCAGTTTGTTATACTACTTCTTTGGGAATCTCTCCTTTCTCAAGTGTGCCAAAACCTGATCTCCTACTTCAAAATGAACTTATTTTCTGCTCAAGTCTGCTCTGATTTTGTATTTGATGCTGCTGCCTTGTAGTTGTTGTTTCATTTGTTCATGTATGGCCTGGATCTCTGAAGCAAATTCCTCACCATTTGCACTCCTTAGCTCTGCCTTTCCCAGATTTATTAACTCTGATATTTCTCTGGGGTGCATTCCATAAAAAATATGAAATGGAATCTACCCTGTGCTCCTGTTTAGTGAGTCATTATATGCATATTCTGCCTGGGGCAAAATATGGTCCCAATACTTGGGATGCTCTCTTGCAAGACTTCTCAAAAAATTTCCTAGACTCCTATTCACTACCTCAGTTTGTCCATCAGTCTAGGGATGATAAGCTGAGTTGAAACTCAGTTTGGTACCAAGTTTCATCCACAGTGTCCTCCAAAAATGACCTACAAATTTGGTGTCTCTGTCTGAAACAATACTCTAGGGCAACCCATGCAATCTAACAACTTCTTTGAAAAACAAGTTAGCAACATGGGTGGCATCACTAGTCTTATAGCATGGAATAAAATGTTCCATTTTGGAGAATCTGTCCACTACAAAAAAGACTGAATCATTCCCTCTCTGAGTCTTGGGAAAACCTAGAACAAAATCCATACTCACCATGTCCCAAGGCCTGTCTGGAATAGGCAAGGGAGTGTACAATCCTACATTCTGGCTCCTTCCTTTAGCATATTGACAGATCTTGCAATTCTTCACAAACTTATCCACTTATGTTTTCATCTTAGGCCAGTAATAAAAGTGACTCAACTGCTCATAAGTCTTGTAAGTACCAAAGTGTCCAGCAAGTCCACCACTATGCTTCTCCTTGATCAAATTTTCCCCCGCGGAACATTTTGGTACACACAGTTGGCTTCTTATGAATAACAAGTCCTCCTACAGAAAATAATCCAGCCACTGGCTTCTATCTATTAAAATAGGATTACAACAGGGCTCAAATGCTTCCTTAAAATCTGAATCTGTTTTGTACAATTCTTTGAGAAAATCAAATCCTACAACTTCAAAATTGGTTTCTTGAACAAGCATGTGCCTCCTACTCAAAGCATCAGCTACTTTATTTTCTTGGCCACTTATATGTTTCCAAACAAAATTAAAACCCCGGAGATACTCAACCCATTTGGCATGCTTATGCTTCAACTTCGGCTGCTATATAATATACTGCAAAGCATGATTGTAAGAGTACAATACAAATTCCCTGGACATCAAATAATGTCTCCACTTTTTCAATGCCTAAACAATTGCATAGAATTCCTTCTCATAAGAGGAATACTTTCTTCTGGTGTCATTAACCTTTTCACTGAAATAGGCTACAGGCCTATCATCCTGACTCAACATAGCTCAAATGGCCTCTCCACTGGCATCACATTTTACTTGAAATGGTTTAGTAAAATCAGGCAAAATCAAAACAGGCTTCTCAGTTATCTTTTGCTTCAAAAGTTTAAAGTTCCTTTCTGCTTCAGCAGTCCACTTAAATGGTTTTTTTCTCTTATTTATTGTCTCAATTATGGGTGCATTGATCTTACTAAAATTCCTTATAAACTTTCTGTAAAAGCTAGCAAGTCCATGGAAACCTCTTACCTCAAAAACATTTCTGGGTGAAGGCCACTCCACAACTGCCTTAACCTTTTCTGGGTCCATCTTCAATCCTTCTGCAGAAACAACAAGACCCAAATAGACCAACTCTTCTTTCATTAATGAGAATTTCTTTAAATTTATCAGTAGTTTCTCTTGGTGCAGCTTCTTCAAGACATGATTAAGATGCCTTAAATGTTCTTCTTTAGTTCTGCTGAAAACTAATATATCATCCAGATACACTATCACAAATTTACCAATGAATTCTTTCAATACTTCATTCATAAGTCTCATGAAAGTACTAGGTGCATTTGACAACCCAAAAGGCATTACCATCCGCTCATACAGTCATTCATTTGTTTTAAAAGCAGTTTTCCACTCATCACCCTCTCTTATTCTGAACCGATGATATCCACTTTTTAAATCTATCTTTGAAAAATATTTAGCACCACTCAAACAGTCCATTAAATCCTCAACTCTGGGAAAAGGGAATCTGTACCTGATTGTGATCTTATTGATTGCTCTGGAATCAGTACACATCCTCCAGCCTCCATCTTTCTTTGGGCTCAATACTGCCGGTACTGCACATCGACTCAAAATTTCTCTAATCATTCCCTTGTCCACCAATTCCTGTACTTATCTCCTGATTTCCTCATTTTCCTTGGGAGTCATTCTTTAGGTTTCCTTATTGGCAGATTTGAACCAGGGATAAAATATATCTGATGGCTGATCTTTCTCACAGGTGGTAGCTCATCAGGTAAATCATCCACAATAATGTCACAATAATTGTCTAACATCTCTTGGATTTCTACTGGAAAATCATAAATCTTTTTAGAAGTAATAACTACCTTAGGTTTGCAAACTAAAGCAAAGCTTACCTCTTCTTCTTCTATCTGCTGCAGATATTCCTTCCCGCTCAGAAACAAGGTCTTTGGATCAATCACTCTGCTGGATTGCTCTCCTTCTTCCATGGGTATCAATGTATGATGTACCCCATCCTTGAAGAAATTGTAAGTGTTCTTCTTGCCATCATGCACTGCTGCTCTGTCAAAATGCCCAAGGTCTCCGTAGCAGTATATGACACACATCCATGGGCATTACATCACACAGGACCTTATCCTTATATTTTCCCATTTGCATCTCTATCTCACATTGTTCTTTTACAACCAGCTGGTGCCCTTTATGCAGCCAGGAAACTCTGTAGGGAGTTGGATGCTCCCTTTTCTTCAAATTCAACTTATCTATCACCTCAGTGGAAACCAGGTTGTCTGTGCTGCCACTATCAATGACTAGCTAACAGCATTTCCCTTGGACTTTGCATATTCTCCTAAACAAAGTCTTCCTTTGTGTAGTATCAGTGACTTCTTTGGCTTGATTCAATAGGACCTTACTCACCGCCAAGGATTCTCCCCTCTCTGGAAGAATTTCTTCTTCAATTTCTACCTCTTCTCCAGCCTAGGCAACAACAACATTTCTTGGACCAGCACCCACATTCTCTAGACACTCATAGTGCTTATGTCCCACTTGCAGACATCTATAACACCTCAACTCTCTACCTCTGCCTCTGTCTCTGCCTCCTCTTCCTTTTCCTCTGTAAGAACCCCTTCTGCCCCTTGCATCATCCTCTATAGATGCATTCTGAGGTGAGCTACTCTTAGCTCCATCCCTGGGTGTAGCAAGATTTCCTCTACCACCCTGACTTCCCTTTCCCTTGAAAGTACCTCTCTTCTTGGCAGACTGTTTCCTCAGGAGTTTCTCCTCTGCTTTCAAGGCCATCTGGTAGGCCTCTTCCACTGTCTTAGGAGACAAAATACCAATCTCATATTGGATCTCCAGCTTGAGACCGTTCACATATCTGGCAGTCTTCTCTGGTGTGTCTTGGAATTTCCTAGCCCTTATGCTTACTCTGTAGAATTCCTCTGTGTATTCTTTTATTGTCAACAACCTCTGTCTCAAGTTCTGCATTTGCTTATACAGTGTCAGTTGATAATCACCAGGAAAGAATTTACCTTTTAATTTAGCCATCATTCTGGTCCAGCTCTTGATAGGTTGTTTGCCAACTCTCCTCCTTTCTTCCTGCACTCCATCCCATCAAAGTGCAGCATGCCCTTTCAGCTTTGTTACTGCAAACTTGACCTTTTTATCTTCGTTTATTTCTTCATAATATAAGCACTTATTCATTTCGTTTATCCAGTCCACCAGCTCCTCTGGATTCAGTCCCCCTGCATAACTCGACACTTCAATTCTGGGCTTAACTACAGATCCCAGAATAGTTCTGAGGAGTCTCATGTCAGGAGGAATTTCAACATTCTCTTCAGCTTCTTCTGTTTCAGGTTCACTAATGTCTTCAGGATCTCTGGTCTGTCTTCGCTCCACGGCATCCACTCTAGCTTCGAACCTCTGCAAAATTTCCAACACCTCTGCATTGGCAACAGGTCTCCTTCTGCTAGCACCTCTACCAATTCGGATTGCCATGTCAGCTCTCTACAAAACAACTTGAAAACAACAACTCTGATACCACAAATGACGCAACAAAACTGAAAGTTAGCCCCAAGGAGAGATGGTCAACTGTAGTCGTGGCTCTGTCAGCATTTCCCTTTGGTTTACCCCATGTGGCTATTTTATCTTCTTTTTAATTTATTTACCAATTTCAAAGAAATTGACAAATAAATATTTGACAACCTTCAAATGTTAAATTCTATCTCCTGACTTATATATATTATCTCCGAACTTTAGGACTAAAGTTATAACCCTTCACTCTTTATATTAATACTCCACGCTTTTTAAATAAATGGCTTATAATAAACCTTTGGCTCTGGACCCCACTTCTACGTTCAATAAACCAATGCCGTCATTGCGGAGGCTCCCGGAGTACGGCGGCAATCCCTGGCTCGTCCCCTCCCGCAATGAATCTACATCGTTGATCGGTGTTTGTAAGATCCGGGCTCTTTTATTAAACTTCGGGCAAGTCCATCGTGCGATCAATATTCGATGGCCCCTTCCAAAATCAACGACACACGGCAATATTTCTCGGCGTCCTGGTATGAAATATAACGTGAGATGACGCGTTTTAAACAGTGGTTTTCCGGGGGTCCACTTCGCCACGTGTCGAACACTGAATGGAATCGCTCCCCAACTAGGAAATACCGCTTATTCACCACAAGCGGTGCGATATGGGCAATCCGCCTTTGCAAATCCACTCGTGGGTTTTGAACAGTGACTAACCAAGGTTTACGTCGGGTTGGTGTTCTCCTTTGTATATTCTCCGGTTTTTAACTAATGTTCTGACCTCGGTTAGGAATTCAAATTAACTACGAACAAACGTAATTTTCTTTATTAAGCGGGACTTCTATTACCATTAAATAGAGTTCAACGACCACGCTTTACACCGACGCTTCGTCCGCGGTTGAGATTTCAATTATTCAAACAATTCAAGGGAACAACGAACACAGAGATACAACAACTGCACAATGACTCAATTCAACAGTTATATACAAGACAATGTCCAATCACCTCACAATCAAACGAATTTCCTCATAAATAACGACTCAAGACAGTTAGATAATCAACAGAACTGAAATTCATTTAACTGGAAGCAATCGTCAACACACAGAGTTTTATTGCAGAAATCTCCTCTACTCTTCCTCTCTCCTCCCTCCAATACATCCGAGGATTTAATTTATATACATTATAGTGTGACTCTTCGGTTCCTCTGCGAGGACCGTTTTAGAAAACCAAAAGCCTAATTACAATTATTCAACTAACTGAAATGTGACAGATGGATCGAACTGAACTATTCGACTTCTACAAATCTAACTAATCTAAATGAAACAGTCAGCTGAGGTATTGACACCTAGCTATTACAATTCAAATGTTTTCTAACCCTCCTAGCCACAACATGTGGAAAAAAACTCCTACATTGTTGGCTAGTGTCTAATGCCCCTGCATCACCTGTGCACAAAAACAAAAATGAGAAAAATTAAGGAAACTGAATATGAAAATTTGACAAAACAATGATTAAACTGGGTATAGGAAATGTCGTAAGTCATATGGCCTTACTTGTGTAAATATTTCTGCAGAGTTTTGCAAAGTTAATATGTGAATAAACTAGAAGGTGTGTTATCATATTACAATCGGTTGAATAAATGAGAAGCAAGCTAGCCCAGAATTTCTTATTCACAATATAATAAACCCCCATCTTACCCATAAGATTATCTGAGGGAGCGATGAGAAAAACGGTGGTACATCTTCCGAAGTTGTGAGCTAGAACCCTCGCTTCGGCCTAACAAACAGATAAACAACAAATTAGAGCTTCGTTGGAAATAAGAAAACAATAAAAGACAAAAAGAACTAGAGAATGAGGCCAATAAGAAAGTGTAAGCGAAGCAAGAGAGGCATTCCTGCTGAACACTCAGAGACTGAAGCTATCCACCACAAATACACAAATGTTCATGGCCTTATGCAACCGGGGTGAGCCACTTACTGTTTGCGAAGGTACTCATAACAAAAAAATGAAGGAACCCAATGAGAAATGCATGTTGTTGCGGCCATGAAAACGGACTTGCAGAGCTCTGTGGCACCATCTCGAAAAATGAAATGGGAACTGTTAGGGTTAGGGTAGTCATTACCCTAACCAACCAAACCCTAAAATGAATTACAACCATAGATCCTGGCCTATGTGAATCGACGGTGGAAAGGACCCACGGTTGTCTACTTGCCAAGCTATGCAGGTTAAATACAATTCTTTCGATCCATTTATAAGGTTATCATAGAAAACATTAAAACACCGTCAAACATTTAAAAGGTCGAAAATCATATTTGTACCTTTAATGTAAAGCCATATGCCAAATAATTTCCAAGATCATGTAGTGGTATCTAGAAATAGGACATTCACATTCATAAGAGTAGATACGATGACAGGTACTAGTCTAAGGACTTGGGATGGGTATTTAATCCCTTAAGAGACAACAATAATTCCTTTTTGTTATCCAAACATTCAATATGGTTAACACATGTAAATTGGGTATCACTTTTGCATAATATTATAACAAGTTTGGTGAATGGTAATCATAAAGTTAATTATAGTAAAGGTAAAAGTGTATAGTGTTGTAGTCAAAAGCATAAAGTTATTTTTTATCTTATTTTGTAAAATATGGCGGTATGTAATTAGAGTATGACATCCTTTGTCCTTCCTTTTCCAAAATTTAGTGTTTAAAGGAAATTATACAAGTTTCTTCCATTTTAATCTCTCTATTATACATGGTGGATTTTCTTGGTTTCATAAAGATTTGTTTTCATCTTAATTTTTCTTGGTTTCATAAAGATTTGTTTTCATCTTAATTTTTATTGGTTTTTTAGAAATTTGTACGGTTGAATAGAAATAACTTTTTTCAAGTCAATTATAGTTAGTCTTTACCTCATTATTCTTTCACTTTTAACTCCAATAATTTTATATAATAAAAAAGTAAATTTAGGAATAACTTTTACTCAACTCAATTATAGTTAATCTTTACCTCGCTATTCTTTCGCTTTTGAATACAGTAATTTTATATAATCAATAGTAAAGTTGGGAATATCTTTTACTCAACTCAATTATATTTAGTCTTAAAATCATTCTTCTCTCACTTTTGACTCCAGTAATTCTGTATAATCAATTCTAAAGTTTTAGAATAATTACCAGTTAATAGGGAAGTAAATGCATATAACCATGCCCTCTGCTCTATTATCATTTCAACTCAACTTACAAGCAGAAAAGTCTGTTTATTATCGTGGATCTTCCTATTTTATTTTATTCCGTATTATACTCTAAATTTGACATGCGCAGAAAGAAGACACGGATTATGTAAATTAGAGTGTATCAATTTGCTTGATATTTGAGTACATATTTACAAAATGCAACTTACACTATAATGATCAACTTATATTCTTCCAGTTCAATAGACGATTTCTCTTTAACAAAATTTTTAATTTCCCATGCTTTTGTGTAGTGCAGAAAAAAAAATCTGGTAGTTCCATTATGTCTAAAAGGAATTGCTTGGACCTTGCATACTTCATTCTATTTCTATTTTCTGAGCTAACTATGATAGTACAGACAGTTACCTACAGAAAAAACAAATGTGAGCAATCACTTTAACAATTAATTCTGCTACGGATGCATATAATATTGATTATATAAATAACCCATTCTCTTATCTTCTCATACAAAACTTATAGTCATAACATATTTCATCCGGGTTATTGTTTTGAAAATTAGTTACATTATGCATGCCTAACTATAACACATATACTAGATATAGATATACAACCTTCACTCTATTCTCTATTCTCATAGTGCATATCGAAAATCATTTGTTTTGTATTGATCAATTTAAGTATAAACAAAATTTTCACCTAAACATAATTTTTGCTTGAGAATAATTACGAGGATAGCATGTTCCACCCAATTATGAACTATCTTTTATAGTTCCTTAGAGCTACAGCTATAGGGATTCCCTTTTCAATTGCTAGGTGGTTTTCTTTTATATATTTTTTCTTATTATATTTTTAGCAGTTTCTTGCTTTAAGGTCCGCCAACCTTTTTTCCTAGGTCTTTTTGTTTTAGTTTTTCCTAAAAAGATACATTTCTTTTCTCTAAAAGGTGTTTTTTTGTCAAGCAATGCTTAGGTAGATAAAGGAGTAACTTAATTAGGGAGATTAGGTTCACCAGAACCTTAGGTTAGGATTTTGTTCATATTTCTTAGGTATTGGTTCTAACTTCCCCATATGCATGTAAGCTATATATTGTTTGATTTGTAATGAGATTGTAGAGCGACCTGTGGACGCAGTCCCTCGTGGTGTAGTCTCTCATTGTAGAGCCAACCAATATTTCTTTAATTAATTTGATCATGCCATTTTTATCATGGTATCGGAGCTTCAGGGCCAAATCAAAGCTAGAGTGCTTTGATCCCTGTGAGAGTCCACACGGCAAAAGAGAAGCCCCTCGTGGCTTGAGTGAGGCTGAGTCTGGTTTTTTTTTTTTTTTATTGGAAGGAAACGCCGATCAACACATTTATTGGAGGCACAGAAGCACCGATCAACATAGACCTGTTTCAGGGAAAGGCATTGATCTTCAAAATCAACGCGGAATTGTGCGGGAGGATCACGTTGATCTGTGAAAACATCATGAAACTTTTGTCAAATGCGACATTAGATTGGTTGAGGGCTAGAGAGCTCGTGCCTGTTGAGCTAGAGAGCTCGTGCCTGTAGAGCCAGAGCACTCGTGCCTAAATATCTAGTGAGATCGTGCCAGAGGAGTCAGTGAGCCATGAGAGCAGAGGCAGTAATAGATCACTGGTAAATTCTGAGGATCGCTGCAAGCATGATCTGTAACAGAGAAGCATGTGAGCTTGCAACAGATGAGGCCATGGCAAAGGAGCCCGTGATCTCGTGGTGCAGTACGCAGAGCAACCTACCAGAGTGGTCGAAGATCAGGTAGATATGTTTCGTGACATTCTTTATTTTGGATTCGGGGTACATCCATATGTAGATCCGGTTTTTTGTTAATTGCTAGGAGTCATTTTTTTTTTAAAGTGTCAAGATGAATAATCTGATAGACGTATACTTGAACGAGAGCAACAAGCTCGACAGTTCTAATTATTCTAATTGGAAATTTAAGTTGTAGACTATGTTGGAAGGGCATAGTGCATGTGGGATCATGAATGGCGATGAAGTGAAACCTGCAGTTGCAGAAGGCGCAACAGTTGCGACAATACAAGAATGGGAGAAGAAGGAGAACAAGGCAAAAACGATGTTGAAAATGGCAGTCAAAGACTGCATTATCCCTCACATCAGAGATTGCAAATCAACAAACGATATGTGAACAACTCTTAAGGATCTATTTGAAATCAAAAATAAAAATTGCGTAATGTTCTTGAAAAGAAAGATTCTCCCCATTAAAATGGAGGAGAATGAAACAATAGTTGTGTTCATCTCTTGCACCAAGGACCTAAAATACAAGCTTGGTGACATATTAGAGGTAATAAGTAATACCGATCTGGTAACAATTAATATTAATGGTATGAATGATGACTATCATATTTTTATCACAGACTTGAATGCGAGAGATAAATCCCCCAAATTTGAAGAATTTATAGGGATCTTGATGCAAGAGGAGGAAAGGCAGATGACACTGAAACCCTAGAATTCAAATCCTGCTTTAATGGCGAAGAAGAAGCCCTTGAGAGGGAAGGAAAATGGAGGACAGAGCCGTGCAGGTACGCCACAAAAAGGTCGAATCCATCTTAAGGTATGTTATCAAATAGAAATGATTCAGCATTAAAATGTTTCTATTGTGGTAAAATTGGCCATATGGCTAAACATTGTCGAAAGAAGAAGTTTGATGAAGGTCAACAAAGATACAAGAGACATGCAAGACACTTTGTTGATGATGACCATAACTAGGACTCAAACTGTTTATGGCCAATTTTGATGAGAAGGATGAAGAAGATACGTGGTATGTGGATTCAGAAGCATCCACCCACATAACAAGTAAGAGAGAATGGATTGAGGATTTCAAATAAACCAGCATTGGAGAAAAAATCTACCTTAGCGATGACAAAGGGTACCCAATCAAAGGACATGTTAATTTTCCCGTAATTTTGCATGATGGAAATATTTGGAACATTCAAAATGTGGTATATGTACCCAGAATTAATAAGAACCAAATTTCTATTTCAATGATAATAGATCAAAACCTTAAGGTATAATTCTTTAATTCATATTGTGTTGTTAAGGATTTGCTGGATTGTATGAAGACAATTGCAACAGGGATTTATGTGGGGGCCTTTACAAGCTTAATGTGAGAAATGTGCCACATCAAGGTTTGACATCATCAGGGATGTCTCTAGAATATTTATGGCATTAGAGATTTGGCCATATTAATTTCAATGATTTGTTGCTACTTCATAAAAGAGGTATGGTCAATGGTCTTCTTGATTTAAAGCATATTCTTGTTGACTGTGAAGAATGTGCTCTTTGGAAGATGCATAAAGATGAGTTTCCTGTAAATGTAAACAAAAAACATAGAGAAATACTAGAGTTAGTAAAAATTGATTTATGTGGGTCAATGCAGTCAAGATCATTGGGAGGTACTTATTATTTCTTATTATTTGTTGATGACTGTACAAGATTTTCGGTATATTTTCTCAGTAGTAGTACGGGTTTGCAGAAAGGAAAAACAAAACACTACAAGAAAAAGACCCTCTAGCGGATGCTTTTGAGGAAACCCACAGAAAAATACCCCATACATCCGTTTCTAGTGGAGGTTACTAGAGGAGGTTGGCGGGAGGAGGGTTTTGCGAATGGTTTCCTCTCAGTGCACTTATCATTACACATCGCACCGGTGCTCTCGAACCAAGAAAGCACTAGTGTAGAACAAAACATTGGCACATCGGACACCGTGCACTTCGTACACACCCGCCCGACGCGTCTTATTATTCTATAGCACCGGTGCGTCACAGATATTCTACGCCGGTGCATTATAAAACACTGCGCCAAAACCGAAACCACCCGGTGCAGTAGAAAGAAACCACACCAGTGCATCATAATACATCGCGCCAAAACAAAAACCAACTGGTGCATTTGTAAGAAACAGAACCAGTGTGCCTATAAACAATGTGCACCGATAAAGGGTTAAATTTTTAAAAAAAAATTATGGAAAAATAACCTGGATTTTTTAGTTTTCCATTGCTTCTGAGCTCTCAATTACCGGTGCATGGCCTACCATTGAACGCACCGTTGTGCATGAGACATTGGCACACCATACAGCTTGTGCGACGTACACACACATCCGGGGCCTCCTATTATTGTAATGCACCAGTGCTTCACCACTCTTCCGCACCGGTGCATCATAAAACATCGTGCCAAAACAGAAACGCGCCGGTGCGTTCTTATCCAAGAGCACCAGTGCGCCGATAAACCACACACATCGGAATAGCGTTACATAAAAAAAAATTGAAGGCCAAAAAACCAGTGCTTTACGACTATTCCGCACTGGTGCTTTACAGATATTCCGCTCTAGTGCATCATCAAAATTTTGCGCCGAAACTGAAACATCCCGGTGCGGTGTTAGGCAACTTCCCCGATGCATTATAAACAACGTGCCAAATTTGACACAGCTCGGTGCGGTTGTAGGTAAGCGTACTAGTGTGCCTATAAAACCCGCGCACCGGAACAGGGTTAAAAAAAAAAAAAATTATGGCCAAAAAACGTCATTTTTCACTTTCCTTAGTGCTCTAAAGCTCTCAAGCACTGGTGCCATTTCCCCTTGTCTGAGCCGCCCTGACATCGATGCTCTCATTGCACCCATTGCACACACTGCTGCTATGCATTGGCCACCAATCTCCAGCTTGCATTTTGAAAAACGATGGGAAAATTTTCTTGTGCAAATTTTACAGCCAATATGCCTCCTCGACAGCGGAATGTATAGGTATTTTTCCAGTTTTTCCATAATTAAGCCTTTTAGCGGATTAGAATTTGAAATAACCTTAAAAATAACCATTAAATAATAATAATAATAATAATATTGTCGCGCGGTGCATCGGAGCTCTTCGGCTCGCACCGGATAGTGGTGCTGCTTGTATAGTGGCCGCAGCGCCACCAGTGCTAATGGTATCTGCACCGTTTTCGGGGCAGTACCAAAAGGTGCCTCGAATAATTTAAAAAAATAAATAAATAAAAGGTGGTGCGCTCATTTATCTAGCCGCACCGTTGACCACGGGAATCACAGTGCAGTGCGTTGACCGAATTATCCACCCCGATGTATGTTAGTGCAACGCATTCTGGATTTTGAGAGGGTCAATGGTGCGGCCGAGTAAAAAACTGCACTGTCAGCTATGTAATTGCCATGAAGTCAGTGCGCTGACATGAATATACGCTTCGGGGCATATATTTTCAGTTAGCACACTGTTGTTCTGAACTTTGATGAAGTTAACGGTGCTTGAAAAATAGACAGCTGCACCGAGGTAGGTGCGTTGTATTTCATTAGGGGCACCGGAACCGGTGCTCTACATTCTAAAGACGCACCGCGATTGGTGCATTACTATTTTTATGGTGCACCGACTTGTCTGTTTTTTTTTTTTTTCAAAAACATATATATATGTATATTCCTAAATACATGTATGTTTTAATAAAAAAAAATTATTTAATATGGAAATGATTTAGAGAGAAGAGGAGGAACAACAAAAACAATAGGCTGAACAGTATGACATGATTCGCCAATGGGAGACCCGAGAGAGGGAGAGAGGTGCATACCCTTGCCCTATTACTGCAGATACCCAGGAGATCCTTAGGCAGGTAGGCCTCCTCAAGTTCTATGAGGAGACTACTTCCCTAAAGGACTATGTGTTTTTGAGATATCTTATACGTAGGTGGAATGCCAACTAACAGGCTTTCCAGGTTGGTCCTAACTAGTGGTACACACCCACTGAGGAGGATATTTATTTTATTACAGGACTATCGAGGAGAGGGGTGGATTTTCCCTCATTCCCAGACGTGCCAGCTGGTTGTGTAGCAGGGAGTCAGTTAGTTTACTCCCAAATATACCTTGGAGCACATGTACTATCTCCTTCAGATTTTCAGGTACCTGGAGGTTGGTTATGTATAGGTGCTTTTGGTAGACAGGATGCGCAGTGCCTCTCCCTTATCATTTCGACCATTTCACACAACACCAGTGACGGGCAAGACATTATTTGCTCGCTTTTATATTATGTTGATTCTTTAGTACAGTAACCACGACTTGTCAGGTGGTATGCCATTTTTAGGTGGCAGTTTGGTACGGCCTTTGATAGATGTCATGCTCATGCACAAGGGAGGGTCAACTTCCCTTTTTCTTCAGAGCTGTTTTGTTTATTTTTTGAGAGGTTTCTAGAGATGAGACCTAATTTTGTTCGATAGCCTCGTAGGTGGACGTTTGAGGCCCAAATGCACATGTGGGGGCAGATTATGCCAAAGAGGGGAGACACTTTGTTTCTAGTCAGGATATCACATGATTCACTGCACTTACTAGCCAGTGTTGATGGGTTGCATCCCTTCATTTTGGTCCCATGTCCTTATGTTGGCTTAGATTGGCGAGGGTGTCCCAACATCCTCTTCACAGCTTATGAGCCGCCAGATGATAGAGGTAATATTATTGTTTTATTTATATCTATTATAACATGTTCTTAATTAACTTGTTTTTATTAAATTGTGTAATGAAATTGTTTAATTATTGTTGTGTACTTATATATATTTTGCAGACATTGGCTTTTTAGATTGAGAGGAGATGTTGGGTCCACCACATGATCCAGGTGTGGTTCCTAATGATGAATATCAGGATATGGCTGATGTCCAGCATGATCATGAATGAGGATGAGGTGGGTGTAGCAGAGAGACATGCTCTTGCTCATCATGGTGCACCGGTGCCGCCTTTTGCTAGGCGTGGTCTACCTGAGACCGGATATAGGATGGAGTTGGCCAACCAACTCTGTGCATTTATTGTTGATGCGAGCATCAGGCCCACTCATTACAGAGACATACAAGTCGACGATAGGCTGTTACGGATGTGGAGAGGCATGCTTCATGACATGTACGACCTGATGCGGCATGTTGTAGGAGCTACGAAAACTATTACGCGACTCAGGAGGACTGTCCATAGCTATAGGCGTAGTCGAGCCATGGCACGTGATTGACATGAGTCTGTGAGCAGCGACTCACATGCATCTCATGATCGTTCACCTCGCGGCGCACATGATGAGCATGACGCTCCATTGGCAGCATCTGACAGTCATCATGGAGATGAGGTTGGACCATCAGCCACGTCCAGTCAACAGCCTGCAGCTACATCCATAAGTACTAGTCATGATGATCATGAGTAGGCTGGACCATCGACCGCCGAGGCTGTACTATTCACTGAGTAGGCCTCCACTACTACTGCTCATATTGATGTTGTACTACCACTAGCGGATGCATCCATCAGTACTAGTGATCATGATCATGAGTAGGCTCGACCATCGACTATCGAGGCTGCACCCAGCTTTACTGAGAAGGCATCCACTTGTTGTACTGCTATTGATGTTGTTATTCTACCACCAATGACTGATCCATGACATTTACATTACAGTTGTATATTTTTAACATTATTCAGTTATATATATATATATATATATATATATATATGGTCCATGTATTTTATGTTCATGTTGCAATTGTACTTAATTTTCATGTTGGTGACCATCATGATGTGGTGCAAATTGTTAGGTCATGTTAGATATGTTCATTTAATTTTTAGCTTGCAGATAGATGTGTATATGTGATAGCATGAGTTATTTGACATATTGAGATGTATATTTGATGTTTGTGTTGTGATGATCTTAATATATAATGTTAATTTGATGTTTGAATGTGTTTATTAGTCAAATATGATGTTTGTATGATGGTTATCATGATCGTGATGATGTTTATTAATTAATTTAATATTAAATGACCATGATATTTATTAAATATTATGTCGTGATTGTAATTGTAATTTAAATTTTAATTGTATGTAAAATTGTATTTGTATTTGTACTTATTGTAATTTAAACTGTAATTGTATGTAAAATATTTATTAATGTAAAATTTTAATTGTGATTGTAATGTTTAATTTATTTTGAAATGATTGTAATTGTATATATGAAAAATTGTAAAATTGTAATTGTAAATGTAATTGTATGTAAAATTCTAAAATTGTATTTGTATTTGTAATTGTAATTTTAATTGAATTGTATGTAAAATATTTATAAAATTGTAATTGTAATTGTAAATGTAATTCTATGTAAAATTGTAAATGTAATTGTATATAAAAAATTCTAAAATTGTAATTGTATTTGTAATTGTAATTTTAATTGAATTGTACGTAAAATATTTGTAAATTTGTAATTGTAATTGTAAATGTAATTCTATGTAAAATTGTAAATCTAATTGTATGTAAAATTCTAAAATTGCAATTGTAATTTTAATTGAATTGTATGTAAAATATTTATAAAATTGTAATTGTAATTCTAATTGTAATTCAAGTATGTGAAATTAATGTAAAATTGTAATTGTAATTCTAATTCTAATTGTAAATATTGTACTTTTAATTGTAATTGTATGTAAAATATTTGTAAAATTTTAATTCTATTAATGTGAAAATTTTAATTGTATTAATGTGAAATGATTTTATTAAAATATTTAAATTTGTAAATTTGCAAGTAATTGTAAAATAACAAATCTAGAATAATACAAATTTTTGTAACATAATAAAGTTTAGAAAATAATGAAAATAAATTCATGTACTTTATAATTATCATTATTTTATTATGATCTTACATACAAAAAAAACTTTATACAGTCTGGTGTGCTTATCATCCTAACATGCACCAGCGCATCACAACTCTTCCGCACCAGTAACGAATAAACACAAATAAAAAAAAACAACTCGATTTTCTTTAAGTGAAAAAAAATGCGGAAATTTGAAAAATGGGCGACAAAATATTTTCGAAAATCTAATTTCATAACATAATTCTTTAAATTCTAAACACTTTTCATTATTTCACTATTTTTGCTAAAATTTTCAGCTAGATATTTGTAGGAGACAACCTAGAGCAAGAGAGCAGGAGGGCACTATGGAGCAGCGAAATACGTTCGAACAGAAGTATTCAGACAATCAGAAACCAAACCTCTAGTAATTCAAACCTTGTATCATAGAATTTGAAACCATCTCATGATTAAATTTGATTATTGCTTTAACTTTATTCTGCATTTTTTAATTTTTTTTTGCAGTTTTATCCATTTTTACCCTAAACCCTTCATTTTTTTTGTTTTTTCCCTTTCTTCTCCCTGTTTTTGTGATTTCAGAATTAGGGTTTTCCATCTTATATTGACATCCAACCCACGGGATGACTTGCACAGTCAGATCCCAATCCATTTGGCCATTGCGTGAATTTTTGAAAAAAAGTTTTTTTCTTTATTGGTGTGCCCTGCGTACTATACCGCACTAGTGCTCTGTATTATACAGCGCACCGCGAAGTACTGTAGTAAAAAAAATGAATTTTTTTTTTCTAAATCTGTGCACCAAATTTGAAATAGGGCACTAGTGCTCCATTTAACTAGGAAAGCACCATACGGTCTATTACACTGTTTTTGCGGTGCGTTTATAATACCCCATGCACTGTTAGGTCTATTACACTATTTTTTGTGGTGCGTTTACAATACCCAATGCACCGTACGGTGTATTATACTGTTTTGCGGTGCGTTGTTAATATCCCCACGTACCTGCAGCGGTGCGGACCTCGTGAAAGGCGCACTGGTACCTTAAGATTTATTTTCTACTTGAAAAGTTGAGAATTTATTTATAAATATATTAATGAATGATATGGTGCAGGTTTCATATTGATAAAGAAATGTCTGACAAGAGATTAAGTAACAAAAATACTGTTAACACATCACGAAAAGCAAAAAAGACAAGTTCATTATAAATTCTTTATAAAAAATATTATTTTTGAACTATATGTAAGTTTAACTAATATATATTTTTTACTGTGTATCATGCAGAGCCACAAAATGATGAAGCTCGATATGATTATTTATGATTTAGGACTAGAAGAACGTAAAATTTTAATGGAAAAATTGCAAAAGGATGAATCAGGTGAATGAAAAAATACTATCGATCCAGTATGAGTTTCCTTTTTTAGTTATCATTAATAATATACTTAAAATGATTAGATAACATGTGTCAAACAATCTACTAATTCACATATGTTTAATGTTGTACAGGGACTAACAACTCTGAATAGGAATGTTGTTCTAAGAAAATAAAAAAAATAGAACATGCAAATGAAAATCAATTGCTCCTTAGCTCATCTGGAGTGGTGCTGGAAGTTAACGAAAGGGGAAAAAATTCTACAAAAGTTTGAGGGATCTAGTAGAACGAATGTATAGACGTTCTTTCCAACAACAACAATGTGCTTCAAATGTAATATGTAATCATTGAATTTTTTGATCATTAGGTACAATAAATAAACAATTTAGCATTAAATTTTCATTTTCAAGAATTTTCTTTTAGAAAAGAAAATAAAATGGAACCCATTCAGCACATAAAACAAGATGACAAGGAAGAAAATGGTTGATCTCTATGTTTGTGAGTAATTTTTACTTCCTTATAACAACTTAACTTGATTTCATTTTTGTATTTTTGAAGTTGTTTTACAAAAATCGTCATTGAATGTCTTCAAACAGGTGCTAACATACAAAGAAGAACCATCAGATGAATCTAATGAAATTGGGTTAAATATAGGTTGTGAGTATATGTTGGTATATCAAAATTTAATTGTGGAATTTGTAAGCATCTATCAATCTTGTTTTACTTAGCTCCGTCTATAATTAATAGAACAAAAACATCTTTTATATTAAATATACGATTTTTTATGGGGTATAAAACTTGCAGGAAACAAAGTATGGAACTGCACCAATAGATGAAATTTTGAAAGATGGCCTGGTACATGGTTTTGGAAGAATGTGTATAATTTATGAGTAAACTATTGCTATGGTACGTCATTTTTCTTTTCGATTTACATTGATGTATATTATTTAACATTGCAATTTTCATTATTCTCACCAATGTATACACACTTATTTCAGTTCATTTTTATATTTGTAGATAGAAGGTGAAGAAGAAGAAAAAAATCAACGCCATGAACAAAACATTCCTGAAAATAACCCAAGTCATGGAAGTAGCTCTAGAAGTGACAATAGTTCAAGCGAAGAATGATGATCACTATGTTTGAATATCAAAGCAAGGTGTTTTATTTTTTGAAATATATATGTCTATGAAATCAAACATTTTGTTTAATGTAATGGTCATAGTTTCCCAATTGAAAGACAAAGGGATACCAATAACTGTCCCATTTTGTATGATAAATATTGTCTTATATATATATATATATATATATATATAATCATAAAATATTTTTTAATTTATTCTATTGCGTTCTCCATTGTCGTTCTCAAATGAACTAATAAAAATTTAATTCATATGAATATTATTATAAGATATATATCTGCCGACTTTTGATGAATAATGAATTTTAAAAAACCACAATAATTATGATATGATATAACAAATTAATCCAAACATCACATTAAAATACATTAATAAAAATGTAATTAATATGAATATTTTTATAAGATGTGTCAACTTTTGATGACTAATGAATTTAAAACAATCACAATAATTGGATTGTCATAGATTGATGTTTCTAAAAAAAACAACATGAAAACTAGTGTGTGTCAGTAACTATACACTGGTGCGTTTATGTGTCTATACGCACTTGTGACGTTATATGATCTATGGGCACTGCATAAATATCGATACCAGTTATCAATATCGGTGCGTTTGTGTGATATTGTGCACTAAGGCGTTTAAGTATCTATAAGCACCGATGAATTTTTACGATCTATGGGCACCACACAAATACCAATACCAATTATAAATATTAATGCCTTTTTGTGATACGGTGCACCAGTGCGTTGATACGACCTATGGGCACCTCAAAAATCCCAAGACCAATTAGAATGGCCTCGTGCGTTGTATGACCAACACTACACCTGATGCGGTTTTACACCTAAACGTCCCGGTGCGTTGGACTGACACAGCCTCGGGTCACCATTGAAATGTACGCACCGATGTGTTGAAGGCAAAGTAGCGCACCAATGAAAAAACATCCGTAATAACCTCCGGCCGTCGATTTTTTTTAGTTGTGTTGAATTTTCGTAAAAAGCTCTGCCAAAACCTCCGTAACCATAAATGGATGTTGTAGAAAATGTTTTTTTGACAATTTTGGCCAGGTTTATAACACTAAAAACCTCCTTTATAACCTCCGTTAGAGGGTATTTTCCTTGTAGTGGAACCCTTATGGAGTGTGCATGCAACATGCTGAAAGGTAAGAATCTTTCTAATGGATTTTGGGCTGAAGCGATTAATGTTGTAGTGTATTTGAAAAACATGAGTCCAACAAAAGGTCTTGAAATAAAAAATCCTTTTGAAGCTTTATTAGGCTTTAAACCTGTAGTTAAACATTTAATAATTTTTGGATCCAAAGCCTTTGCTCATGTACCAAAGGATGATAGAAAGAAATTGGATTCAAAGTCCATCAAATGCACTTTGTTGGGTATTGTACTGAATTTAAAGCTTACAAATTGTTTGATCCCTCTACTCATAATTTTTTTGCGAGTAGAGATGTAGCTTTTCATGAGCAAGTGCATGATGGAAACAATGAAAAAAACAATGAAGAATGGGACATTCCATTGTTGGTGGAATATGGGAGTGGTTAAACAGTAGAAAGCCATGAGCAGCAACAGAAAAATGAAGAAGTAGAAGGCACAGATACAGTCATTGAGCCAAGTCCATCAAGGGATAATCATAACGTGTTTGATGCCACTCCAACATGTAGGAGATCAGGTAGGAAAACTCAATTTCCAACAAGATATAGGGATAATTATTTTATAACTAGCACATTAAATGTTGTTGAAAGCTCTAGTTATCAAGAAGCCAATCAATATAATGAATGGAGGGAATCCATGGAAGCGGAACATGAAAAAATACTTAAAAGCAAAACTTGGGAGTTAGTTGAATTACCTGAGGGAAAACAAACCATAGGTTGTAAATGGCTATACAAGCCCAAACTTAAAGCAGATGGGAGATAAATATAAATCTAGGTTGGTTGCAAAGGGGTATTCATAGAAAGAAGGTATAGACTATGAGGAAACCTTCGCCCCTGTAGCTAAAATTAATACAATTAGAATATTAATTGCATTAGCTACTAAAAATCATTTGATGATGCATCAACTAGATTTTAAATGTGCATTTTTAAATTGGGAGCTAAAAGAAGAAGTGTATTTAGAGCAACCTAAGGGTTTTGTTAAACAAGGGAAAGAACATTTAGTCTGTAGATTGAAGTGTAGAAATTTATTAATATTGATGAATTACCGGATCCTCCTAATCTAAAAATATTTATCTTGTTTCTAAATACAGAATCCTGTTAAACTTGTGGAAATTTGAAACTCAATTGCAAACACATATGAATAAATTCAATCGCACATAACACAGTTGTTTAACGGGAAAGCTTAAAGCTAAAAACCCCAAGTATCATATAGTATGTATATCAATGTAATCATGTAATAATATCATACATAGCTTATTACATCAAGCTCTCAGCACAATCAACAATCATTACACACTGTCATGCAGAAATTTGCACTTCCATGCACCAATTTCTTGCCTCCTGACAGCCTACCTCCACTGCACAATCCCTGCTAAAGAAGACCCCTGAATGAATTCAAATTGGCCTTTCCTTGATTGTGCAATCCTCATTGGCAACTCCAATGTGTGTTAGATGCATTGAATGCATCACTATAGTCACAACGGATAGTCCATCTCACCCTTTCACCTATCTCTCCACTAGGTCTCCACTGGAACTGACATGCACTGTAGTTAACTGTTGTATTTGTTCAGTTGTTAGTGAGTTATTAGTTTTGAATTAATTAAATAATTAATTCACTTAAATCTCACTAACGTATCTTTCAATTAGACTAGATACAACTAGCTCAACTGAGTTTAACTTCATTAACTGAGTTAAACTAAATAACAACTCCCATAACTACTATTCCAACTTTGTCATAACTTTGCCACTTCAGTTCTAACTAATTCATCCATGCATGAGCAACCAATAACACTAGGAATTGCATAATTCCTTTAGCCCACTGATTTGCCAAATTTGTTCACTAAAATAAAGTGCTCCAAGAGAATAAGTTGATGTTTATTGTCGGATTATTATTAAGGGCTAATAATAATCGACATGCATCTATTTTTAGATTGACGATCTATAAATATACTTCGCGCAATATTCTAAAAATATAATTTCATATAATTTTCACATTTGACCAACCATCTACAAATAACATCCTGAAAGTTATAAAATATTCTCACCATGTCTAAAAATAAACATACACCTAAAAATAGCCTGCGGGCCCCACTTAGTGAAGGTGCTTAATTTTCACTAAGCTCATCATTTTTTTGAATCTCAACACTCCCTCTCAACAAGATAGGGATTATCCTTCACCCCGATCATGCCTCTATGGTATTTGAATTTTCTCCTACCGAGTTCCTTCGTCAGAATATCTACATCTTGATCTTCCGTAGGAATGTACTGAAGCAACATGATCTTCTGCTGCATAGAATCTTTGATATGATGATATCAGATATCAATGTGTTTAGGTATATCATGAAATACAATATTAATCGAGATTTTAATGCAACTATGATTATAAAAATGTATCATTCTAGGATCTAAGTGTGAACCAAACAAACCGACCAGGATCTTCCTCATCCAAATAGCCTCACATGTAGCTTGAATTGCTGCCATGTATTCTGCTTCCGCTAAAATGAGTGCCACAGATCTTTGTTTCCTGTTGTACCAAGAAATTGTTGTCGATCCAATACTGAAAACCCCTCCTGATGTGCTCTTTCTGTCCGTTGGGCTGCCTGCCAAATCTGCATCTGTGAAGCCATGCAACTTCACCTCATCCATCTGTTTGTACGCCATACAGCCATACTCATATGTGCCCCTAATATACCTTAGGACATGCTTGCATGCCTTCCAAAATAGCTTTTGTTGTGAAACCAGCTCCAAAAATAGAAGAAAAGAGATATCAACGCCTTAGAAATAAGCCACTTCGAGGGGGCAACCTCCAATACATTACATTAATGAAAAATTCTTGGATGATACACATTACAAAAAATCATTTCTATATATAGGAGTCCATGGGCCACAATGTAATCCTATTGGGCCATAATGTAATCCTAGCCGACCTAACAATAATAATTTAAGGGCATAATAATAACAATATGGGGGTTACAGGGGTACAATAATAACAATAAGGGGGTTACACTAACAACAATAAGGGACTATACTAGTAATATAGGGACCTACCATGCCCCTCTCCTTCAAAAAAGTGTTGTCCTCAATGCTTCAGTAGCTCTGGGTGCTTCTGTATAAAATTCTCATCCTCCCATATAGAATCTTCAGTGGGTAAGTTCTTCCACTTAATGAGATACTCTGAAATTGATCGATTTCGTAGCTGTCGAGTTCTTATTTCCATGACCGCTTTAGGTTCCAATATGATTTTTCCTTCCTCATCAAGTTCTATCAATATTGTTTGAACTGGAAGATTTCACCTATAACCTTCTTTAAGCATGAAACATGGAAAACTGGATGCACTTGTGAAGAAGCAGGAAGCTCCAATTTGTATTACCATAGTACCAATATTTTGCAACACCTTGTAAGGACCATAGTACTTTGGCGATAATTTACTATCCTTCTTAGCTTGCTTGAGGGACATTTTTTTGTATGGTTGTAGCCGTAAAAATGCCCAGTCTCCTACATCAAAACTTCTCTCGCTACGATGTTGATCTGCCTGTTGTTTCATTCGATTTTGTGCCAAATTCAAGTTATCCTTTAAGAGTTGGAGAAATTCTTGTTGATGCTCGATGTGATCTTCCACTGCTTGAACCTTCGAATTTTCTCTTAAAGATGATGTGATGGATGGTGGATGATATCCATAAAGTGCCATAAATGTGGTCATTTTTTCTGCAGTATGGAAGGAAGTGTTATACCACCATTCAGCGAGAGGTAACCACTTAACCCATTATTTTTGTTTATCAGATACAAAACAATGAAGATATCCTTCCAAAAATTTATTTACTATCTCAGTTTGACCATCAGATTGAGGATGATAGCATGAGCTATGAGCTAATTGAGTACCCAAACAAGAAAATAACTCTGTCCAAAAGTTTCCAGTAAAAAGGGGATCTCTGTCGCTCACAATAACCCTTAGGTTTTCATGTAGTCTTTGAATTGTGTCCATAAATGTAGTAGCAACTGTACTTTCTTTAAATGGATGAGATAACGCACAAAAGTGTGCATACTTGGTAAGTCTATCAACTACCACCATGATGACACTCTTTCCTTCGGACTTAGGTAAACCTGTGATAGAATCCATTGAAATCTCCTCCCAACATTGACTTGGAATGGATAAAGGTTGTAGAAGTCCCGGGGTCTTAATTGTCTCAAGTTTATTCTGCTGCCAAACCAAACATTCCGCCAAAAAATTTTGAATATTAGATTTAAGGCCATCCCAAAAAAACTCTTTCTTCACCCTGTGGTAAGTTTTTAAAAATCCTGAGTGTCCTCCTAAAGGAGAAGTGTGAAATTACAAAAGAATCTTTTGTTTTAGTTGGGAATTCTTACAAAGATATAAGCGATATTTGTACCATAAGGAATCATTTTTCCAACTAAATGTATCAGATGTACTAGGATCTTGCTGCAACTTTTGAATGAGTGTACATAATTTTGTTTCTTTCTTCCATTCATCTCTTGCTTCGGTTATCCAATCTGGTTGGATAATATAAATGGCACAAAGCAATGCTTCCACCTCTTCATTATTTCTTGAGAGTGCATCTGCAACAACGTTAAGATTCCATTTTTTGTAGATTATTTCAAAGTCATAACCCAACATCTTTGTGACCCATTTTTGCTGCTCTTCTGAAGATAGTCTTTGTTCCAAAAAGTTTTAAGACTATCGTGATCAATTTTTACCTTGAAGTGTCTTCCCATTAGGTAAGTTCGCCATTTCTTTAGTGCATGCAGTATTGCTAACATTTCCTTCTCATAAATAGGTTTCTGTAAATACTTTCCTTTGATTCGACGACTTTCAAAAGCAATGGGTCTTCCTTCCTGCATTGAAACAACACCAATTCCATTTCCTGAGGCATCACATTCCACAATAAAGGTTTTTGTGAAGTCTGGCGTAGCTAAGAGTGGTGCTAGGCACATTTCCTCTTTAAGATGTTCAAAGGCCTTAGTTGCTTCAGGAGTCCATGAAAATGCATCTTTCTTCAATAATGTTGTTAGAGGTTCTTCTATTCTCCCATATTTCTTAACAAACTTTCGATAACACCCTGTTAACCCGAGAAATTCTCGCAACTGCTTTATGGTTGTGGGGACTTTCCATTCCTTAATGGCTTTAATTTTGTTACGGTCTACCTTAACACCCTCGTGAGATACAATATGACCCAGATATTCCACCTCTTGTACTCCAAAGAAACATTTGGATGTTTTTGCATATAATTGTTTCTCCTGCAATAGTTTGAGCACCCTGTCAACATGTTCAATATGATCCTTCAAAGACCTGTTGTAGATTAGTATATCATCAAAAAATACAACCACAAATTTTCTAAGGAAGGGTTTGAAAATGGAACTCATCAACCCTTGAAATGTAGAAGGTGCATTGGTAAGGCCAAAAGGCATGACCAAAAATTCATAATGACCCTCATGAGTTTGAAATGTTGTTTTTGGAATATCTTCAGTCTTCATTCGAATTTGATGATATCCTGAACAAAGATCCAACTTGGTAAAATAAATTGCTCCATGTAATTCATCCAATAATTCATCAATCACAGGAATGGAAATTTTATCTTTAATGGTGGGATTATTGAGCTCCCTATAATCCGGACACATGTGCCATGATCCATCCTTCTTGTGTACCAATACTATAGGAGCAGAGAAAAAACTTTGGCTAGTTTGAATTATACCCGCCTCTAACATTTCTGCAATCATAAGTTCAATTTCGCTCTTTTGGACATAAGGATATCTATAAGGCCTGATGTTTGGAGGAACACTTCCTGGAATCAAATGAATAGCATGATCATGATCAAAAATAGGTGGGAGTCCTTTGGGAGTTTCAAACACCTTGGAATGATTGTCCAAGACTTGTTGGAGATCTGCAGAAATAGATGATTTTGATGTGGGAACTTCTAGTGAGCATAATTGTGCAATTACGCCTCGTTGTTCTTTCTTTAGAAGCTTTGTCATGACATTAGAGCTTATTATCCTTCCCGGCTTCCCTTCAATACCCCGTAATTCGACTTCCTTTCCTTCTGAAAAAAATTTCAAGAAAAGTTCTTGAAAATTAAAGCTACCGTCCCCAAAGATTGTAACCATTGTACTCCTAGTACAACATCAGCACCTCCCATAGGAATGGAAAGCATTGGACTAGTCAATACATATTCCCCATGGTTAGCTTGATATTATGGCATTTTCCAGAGAAATTTATAGTTCCTCCATTTGCAACCATCACTTGACATTCTGGTGCTGGGTATAGGAAACAATTCAATTCCTTGGCTACCTTACAATGAATCAAATTATGGGTACTACCTGAATCAATCAACACTATTACCTTTTTCTTCTTGATATGTCCTTCTATATTGAGAGTTTGAGGAGTGGTAATTCCTGCCAATGCATTACATGATATGGTCAGACTCATTTCTTCCTCTTCTTGGGTTGGTTCCTGGTGTATATCCTTTTCTTGTTCATTTTCTTCTTCCTCTTCACAATCTATGTAAAATAATTTCTTCTCAGCACACTTATGACCTTTAGTGTATTTGCTATCAAAACTATAGCAAAGCCCTTTTGCTCTTTTTTCTTCCAATTGTTGTGGTGTCAACCTTGTAGGTTGTGGAAATCTAGGCGTAGCAACACTTCCTTCTTTATAGAATTGAGTGGTAGGCTTCCTTGTCGCCATAATTTTACATTCAACTTTTCTTGCCAACCTGAATGCCTTCTCCAATGAATGAGGTTCCAAAACGCGAACTTCATGTTGGATGTTATCCTTTAAAGTGCCTAGGAAGAGATCAATCCTGTGTTCCTCTGTAAGATCAGTTACCCTTATATTCAATTTTTGGAAGTCCTCAATGTGTTGCCCCACTAAACCCTTTTGTTTGATATTTATCAATTGGGTAAAGAAGGTGTTGCTCTTTGTATCCTCATAATGTGCTATCATTTCCTCCGTAAAAATTGACCAAGTGACAATTTTTTTACGGGACCAAAGCCATCGATACCATACAAATGTATTTTGTTCTAAATGTAAAGTTGCAATGCGTACCTTTTGTGTGTTTTGCACATTATGGAGATCAAAATATTGCTCCATCTGTAGTATCCATGTTACGAGATCCTTTCCATCAAACTTCCTCATATCCATTTTTGGAATATGGTGGTTCTTCCCTCCAACAGTAGAGTTTATGAAATCACGATTAACATTTATTTTGTTCTCATCATGAGTTTCCTCTACTATCTTTTCACCATTAGGAAACATTTCTTGTATCAGCTTTGTCAAACCTTCCATGTCTGCTTTTAGATCATTCTTCATGTTTTCCATTTTTTCATCGATCTTAGCTTCCATGTCATCCATCTTAGATTCCATGCCAGCTTCCATGCCATCTATCTTAGATTCCACGCCTTTCTTCAAACCATCCATATTATTCTTCACACCATCCATCTTTGCTTCCATGCCTTTCTTCAAAACTTCCATTTCATTTTTTGCTGCTCTTTGCGAGAGCGAAATTTGGTGCACTTGCTCTTGTAATTTTGATACATCATGTTGCAATTCTTCATCTTCATGAGTCATAGTAGAGCCTTCTGAAGGCTTAATGGGTGTTGAATTATTTCTACGGGGCATTTTTTAGAACCCAATACTGATATATATTCTACAATATTCCCTTGGAATTGATTCAAATTGTTTCTTCAAACAAGACTTATGCAATTCGGAAAAATAATACACACCTTTTTCTTGCTTTTGAGGAGCTCGATATTGAAATTGGATTATATCTGTGATTGTAGCTCTTCAATATTTGAAATATGGAATTGAGGTAGCCTTCTGAATTATCTTTCAAATGCCACAAGTCTGACTTGATTTGGATTCTCCAAGGAAAAGTTATGTCCAATCTCCTACAATGACCTAATTATGGACTGGTTCAGTAGAGCAAAATTGTACGAATTTCCACGTGTCACTGTTTCATATTTTAGCTCTAAAATTCATAGAAAAGAAACTAGAGTCCATCTACTTATGACCACTATTTACGGCACTCCAATCTGATGCTCAGAGAGAGAGTTATGAAAATTTTCCCGTGATCACCTCTTTGAGATGAAATTCAAGAGCCTAAAAAAGCACTACCTTCCACAGATCATATCTCCGAAAATATTTCGAACCAAACTCTGAAATTTTCGACGAATTTCCTCAGGATTTCAGCTCCGCGCCCTAAAAATTTTAGATTTTGAACGTTTGTAGAAAAAACGTTATAGTGAAAATGCCATGATGATCTGTTTAGATTAAATTGAGGAGCCTGCATAAAGACCTAACTTCCACAGATCATATCTCTGAAAATATTACGAACCAAGCTCTGAAATTTTTCAACGATGTTCCTCAGGATTTTGGCTTCGCACCCTAAAACTTTCAGCTTTTGAAACTTTTTTATAAAACAATTTATAGCGAAAATTCCACGATGACCTGTTTGGAGCAGCCAAACCCTCGAATCTAAAGCTCTGATACCAAATGTTGTGAAACCAACTCCATAAATAGAAGAAAAGAGATATAAACGCCTTAGAAATAAGCCACTTCAAGAGGAAAACCTCCAATACATTACATTAATGAACAATTCTTGGATGATACACATTACAAAACCTCCTTTCTATATATAGGAGTCCATGGGCCACAATGTAGTCCTAGTGGGCCACAATGTAATCCTAGCCGACCTAACAATAATAATTTAAGGGCATAATAATAACAATATGGGGGTTACAGGGGTACAACAATAAAAATAAGGGGGTTACACTAACAACAATAATGAGCTATACTAGTAATATAGGGACCTAACAGCTTGGTAGTCTTAACCATCGCTTGTGAAAGCTGGTTTAGCGCATAACATATGTCCGGTCTTGTATTAAATAAATACATGAGTGAACCCACCAACTATCGATAAACAGTGGCATCCACTACCTCTGCCGATGTAGCATCCTCTTTCCTGCAATTTCCTAGAAGCGGAGTATCCATGGGCTTGCAGTCCTCCATATGAAACTTGCCAAGTATCTCCCGAGCATACTTGCCTTGAGACACAAACAGTTCACCTTCTCGCTACCATATTTAAAATCCAAGGAAATAATGAAGGAGGCCCAAATCCTTCATCTCAAACTCCTTTGCAAGACTGCCTTGCATGAGTGTATCAACTCCTCATCACCCGTTAGTATTAAATTATCAACATAAAGAACAATGATTAAAAGCTTAGCCTCCACCACAATTTGGTACAGGTTTGCATCCACCTCACTCTTGGTGAAGCCAAGTCTAGTGAAATAGCTGTCGATCCATGTGTACCAAGAATGTGGTGCTTTCTTTAGCCCATACAACGCTCTTTCGAGTCTACACACATGCGACTTACTGTTGAAGATCTCAAATCCTTCACGTTGCTCAATGTACACTTCTTCCTCAATGATCCCATTAAGGAATGCAGTCTTCACATCAATTTGATAAATGTGCCAACCCATCTACGCTGAGAGAGCAAGGATGGTGCTAATGGAAGAATATCATGCAACAAGTGCAAAGCTTTCTTCATAATGAATCCCCTTGATCTGTGAGAAGCCTCGGGCAACAAATCTTGCCTTGTACTTCTCAACGCTCTCATAAACAGCTTTCTTTACCTTGTAGATCCATCTTGATCCTACAATTGATTTACCCATCGACCTTAGAAAAATATCCCAAGCACTCTTTCTGACAATGGAGTCATACTCCTTCACCATGGCATATACCCATGTGGGCTCCTACACTGCTTCTTCAAAAGAAGATGGCTCTACCATGATACACTTGCTCATGAGAGCCATGTATCCAGTAAATTAGTCAGGTGACTATCTCTATCTGCGTTGTGATGTAGGGACTCCTACATTCTCTGCCGCATCAAGCTTCAGTCTCTCAGCTTCTGTGGTACGCTTTCTGCTAATTTTGATGTTTGGTTCTACATGGGTGGACTCCTCCACTCCATGAATCTCCTCCTGTGGCTGATCCACATCTAGAGGCTCATCTTTGGAAACAAGTAGCTCCTCCTCTGCATGCAAGTGTAGCTCCCTCTCAAGCGAAAACTTCATGGCTTTCACGTCATTGAATTTTATATCCCATCGCACCACAGTCATTTGACTATTTGGAAAATATACACGATAATTATGGGGTGTTTCTTTGTACCTCATAAATATCCCAACTTCTGCAGTCGGCTCCAGCTTCTTCCTGGCATCCTTTTTCCCATGAATGTAATCAGATGAGCCAAAAATCTTCAAATGAGAAATATCAGGCTTCTTACTAGTAAAAGCTTCTTCAGGTGTACTCATGCCAAGTACTCTATGAGGACAACGGTTTTGTACATAAACTACAGTGTTGCATGCTTTCACCCACAAGTGCATCAGTAGGCCCTCGTCATGAAACATAGCTCGTGCAGCACCAATGATCATTCTATTCTTCCTCTCCACGACCCCATTCTGCTATGGGTTATGAGGCGCTATGAGTTCTCTTCAAATTACTTCTTTGCTATAGAAGTCTTTGAATTCGTTCGAGATATATTCACCACCATTATCTCTCCGTAGAGCCTTCACTTGCTTCCCTGACTCCTTCTCCACCAATGATTTAAACTCATAGAAATTTGAGAATGTTTCACTCTTCTTCTGCATGAAGAAGATCCAGCATCTACGAGAATAGTTATCAAAAAAAAGAACATAATACCTGTGTTTTATTGTTGAAGCAATTGAGAAAGGTCCACACACGTCTGTGTGAATTCTCTCTAGGATCACTGAAGCACGATTCTCCTTCTCATGAAAGGTGGTCTTCAAAAACTTACCCATAGTACATCCCTTGCATTGATCTGACTGCGCAAGAGTACCGTTGGGAAGTCCAGTAGAAATATGCTGCAAAATCTTTAAGGCGCCATGGTGAAGATGGCCCAATCTCCTGTGGCACAATTCGCCCTCATCCGTGCTCACCACTTCTTCTGCTTTGCCCATCATTATAGCGCAGCCATCTACCTATAGCTTGTAGAGATTCTTAACTCGAATCCCTATCCTCTTGGTTTTACCCACTGTTTTATGTCGTAGGAAATATTTTCCCTCGCTGAAAACAATGTTATAACCTCTGTCTTCCAACATTGCAACCGAGACCAAGTTCTTCTTCAGACCTGGAACATGCATAACATATTTCAACATAAATGGTTTACTTGACTCCCTCTCAAAGGTAATTGTCCCAATTTCGGTCGCATTGTATCTACTATCGTCGCCCATCTCTATATGCATTTGAAGATCCTTCTCCTCCAAGTCACTAAACAACTCCTTGTCTCCCGTCATATGGAAAGATGCACCACTATCAAGATACCACACCGATCCTATTGGGCTTGAAACCAAGCATGTGATCAAAGAGAAATCAAGTTCAAATTGAAAGGCTAAGGCCTTTCCAGCTGCAGCTCCAACAACCCTCTTCTTCTTCTTTTTCTGTGGGCAGTTAGTGGCGAGATGCCCATGTTCATGATAGTGAAAACACTTCACTTTGGACAAATCCAGCTTCTTGCCTTTAGCGTCGGATTCTGGATGGGATTTCTTCCCGTTCCCTTTCATTTCTTTGGCAGTAAAAGCTCAATTCTCTTCATCATCATTCTTCTATGAAGAGCCATCCCTGGTGCTTTGCCTTATCTCCTTCTGCACAAGATCCGACTAAAGTCGCTCCCAATCTGGCAGTTTCTCCGATCGATTGACAGAGTCCTGATAACTGTGCCAACTCTTCGGTAACACAAGGAGATCTAGGATCACTAAGTAATAATCTGTAACTGTAATTCCCACACTTCCCAGCTCATCCCTGCATTGGAAAAACTTCGTGAGATATTTTGGAATACTGTCACCCTTCTCCATTTTTATTTTTTTGATCTTATCTTTCAGCGCCAACTTCCTATGCTCGCTACTGCTTTGGAAAAGATCTGTCAAAGCCTTCCACATTGAAAATGGAGTGGCTTTCCCATGAAGGCTTGACACAATATGGTCTTTCACACCTTCCAACATAATTCTTCTTGTCTTCGCTACCTTCTTTTGCCATGTGTCAAGTACTGCAACATCGCTAGAAGTAGGCTTAGGAACATCGATGTCGATGAACTCCTTCAGTCCATTATCTTCAAGCACCGCCACCATCCTATCCTTCCAGGGTATGTAATTCAGGATGCCCTCAAGGGAATACTCCAATTGCAACCCATTTAAAGACATTTCAATGAATACTCAACTATCGCACCAAGAAATTTCTGCAGCAAATTCGAATTGTCCACCAGCACAAAAATCAACAATTATTCACAATTGCAATATTTAGTAATCAATATGAGTTTAGATGGAATTTTTTATTAAGTCTAGATGCGAATGTTGGATCTGTGATACTTGTTGTGCGATTTTTTCCGGGTAAGGGCTCCTGCTAGTTGTGTGCGCGGAGACCCTAAGTCCTACTATGTGTGGACCCCACTGGCTATGTGCGCGGGTGTATGAAAGAGTTCGCAAGTGGAATCTGAAGCATTAATGAATGAGAAGACATTTTTCTAGTAGTGGAATATCTCTGTGTTCTATTATGAGTTTCTCTATATGTTGATTTCTAAGTTATGTATTTGTATTGAATATTGTAAGTTAATTGATGCGCACGTGGATGTGATGCTTGGAAGAGTAATGAATGCATAGATCTAGTTATGTTTGGTCATATTGCTTTTGTTAACCAGTTATATTATGATTTATGGGCTTCACACAAGCTATTTAGTCAAATATATTGTTAAGGCGCAGGCATGTTCTAGATCTAAAGGCACCCACTTCATTAAACTCTCTCTCTCTCTCTCTTAGGGTGCAGAAACCTTGTTCCAACACCCTCCCATACTACCTCGAGTGAGACCTTGACCTGCATAAGCAAGCAATTTCTGAAAGGGCCAATAGTACAGGGGTTTGTTGGTAAACCTTAAATCTGAACCTCAGTCAAGACCCCTCAAACCAACACCCATATACTCTGATTTCGGTGTAGTTTTGGTCCAAGTAGCAGTCTCCAATATTTACTTGTTCTGTTAGATGTAAGATTCTTTTAATCTCCTCATTGATCCCCAACTCTTCTTTGTTGTTTAATACACTCATTGTTGGGTGGATAAACTGCTTAATGTGCTATTTGTAGGTGAATTCTTCTTGCTCCCTCATAACTAAATAAGTTCAAAATATGACTGACTGCTAGTTTCCCTCTTCATCTAATTTCTTCACGGAAACTTTAAACTTATATTCTTGATAATATAGAAACATATAGACCAAAAATGAAGTATATTTGATGACTTCCTCAGTTTGAAACTTGAGGAATTGTTCATGAATTCTATCAGCTAGGAATTGACTGAAACTAAAGATAATAGAAGGTTTTCTATCTATGGAAAATATAGAAAGGAAAACTAAGATGGGTTCATCTACCCACTGATCAGAATAATAACCCAGAATATATGATATTACATATATAATTTGTTTGTCTTGATGAGGGAAGATTGAGGAAGTGTATGGTGGATTTTTTCTTGTTAATTGGGTATTTTCTGGTAAATTATGGCTCTCTTAGAAAAATCAAGTTTTTGGTATATTTCTAGAGAATGGGGTACTATTTTCCACAGAGGGGGCCTGCATCATCTGATCTATGGCTTTTTCAATGATGGTGAAGAGAATTTCACCAGTAGGGGCTATAATTTCTCTTTGATTAAGGACATAACAAGCTTGGCCTCTTCTTATGAATTCTGGAGAACGGAAGGTTTGGGGAAAAATATAGCGAGGGAGATTGGACTCCTAGAGTATAATTTCATTTGTTTTATCTACAAATTTGTCTTTGAGCCAACAGTAGAGTTCGAAGAGTTCAAACTCACAATGTTTCTAGAAGATTTTATAGTCACGATCAGCTAAGGGGATGTGGTCTAGATCAACTGGAGGATGAACCAAGGGGTTAACAAAGTCTTCCTCGTTCTTCTTCTGAGGAGGCATCTTTATCAATGAATAATTTTACAGAATATGGGATGGGGAAGATGAATGGTTTACTGGGACTTTTTGTAGGTCTGTAGCTTATCAAGAGAATGAAACGAGATGTTGCTGCTCGATCATAGGTTTGATTAGCTGGAGAACTTGATTTCACATTGGAAAACTTGAAAATTAAAATTAATTTGCAGAGAATTATGTAGCGGAAAGTTGAAACAGGCATGGTTTCAGGGCTTAAAAATAATTTGCGAGTTTGTAGAAATTATACAAAGGTATGTATATCAATGGATTCAATGTGGTCTAACAATGTACTAAAGTTAGATATTGAATCCTTCTACAAATCGATTGTGGAAATTAAACACAATAAAAAATCACAACAAGTACAAAAAGAATCAAATCAAACCACAACACAGATAATTTCTTAGGGAAATCTTACTGCTCAAAACCCCTCTATCATATATTGTATATTCCACAAGGAATCATGAAACAATTACAATGTACTCATCTGACAAGAGTCTCGTGCAATCTGCATATCGTCTCACACTAATCTAGACAAAATTGGGCCAACACTTAGCCAATTTTCAGCTGTCTTCACCTTGCCTTGCTCACACAATTCCTGATGAATGCAAGCCCTATTCTTTAGGAATTTCAGCCTTCCTCAATTGTGCAAGTATCTTGGGAAATCCTATGGTGTTTTAACTGCATCTGGGCAGTTTGCTAAAAATACAATTGATAATCAACTTCCCTTTAACCTCTGTCTCAACTGGGTCTTCATCAGAACTGACATGCATGAAACTATTAATAGTAAATAATAAGTCACTTGACAGATCACTACATGTCGAATTAAATTTTATTTAATTCACTTGACCTCTCACTAGTGCAACAATCATTTACAACTAGTTAAACTAATGTTAACTCACTTAATTGAGTTAACTGATTTCTCATGCATTAAACTAATGCACTAACTGCAAATTCGACTCAAAAAATAATAGAATCACACTGCATACCTCACCAACCACCCTCAACTCGAAATTCATGAGCTAAATGATTCTATCATACTGAGTTAACTATTACAAGTGTTTATGAGATAAGATTACAATTTATTGTCCAATGTTAATTAAGGGAAAATTAAATTAGTCACATTTCCAATTTATTAAATAAATTTGCTTGCACACTAATGTGTCGCTAGGACCCATCACTATGTGAGCTATGGTCCTACACTAGTGTGTGTGTTGTCATGTTGTTTCTGGATTCCAATTTCACAGTTTCTTGTTGCAAATTTCAACACTCCCTCTCAACAAAAAAGGAATCAATCTGTCTCGATCTGGTACCTTTGGAATGTTCTTGCATGTACACTTGCAAATCTTGTATGCAACACTTCTCTAGTGTTGTTCACACATGAAAATATTGCATGAAACACTTCTTTAGTGTTGTTCGTACATGAAAATATTGCATGCAACGCTTCTCTAGTGCTTTTCACACATGTAACTCTTGCATGCAAAACTTTTCTAGTGTTGTTCGCACATGCAACCCTTGCATGCAACACTTATAAAATGGAATAGCCTCAAAAAAACTGAATCCGTATAATGCATCTATCATTAGAGTCATTTGATTGCTGCTAGTTGCTACACATGTCTATTGGACTCTCTGTGTTGTTGACATCTGGATCCATGCACTCTGCTCTACTGCCAACTCTAATTTTCTCTCCAATATCTGACACCTGTCACTTTGATTTTTGTCTTCTTGATATCTGAATGCATCAATCTAAATGATCTTGCTACTACTATATTGTGGGCTCCTCATAGCCAGGTTCGATCCATGAGACACACTATCTCCAGGACCCTACCCAATTTCTTCTTGGGATTAATTCTACACATCGTCCCACCTCACACCTGGAGGTATAACTGCATCGCCCCACCTCCCTCTTGGAGGTCTCTGCTTGAGTGGACTCTTTCTCTCTGTATTCTCTCTGCATCTCCAATTGTGGCTACTCCACAACCTTCTAAGACTGCTTCTGGGACTACATGGTTGTAGGATTCCTCTCAATCACCAAGTCACTAACCTCTCATTTGCACCTCAAAGATTTTCATGCATATTTTACCTCAAGTGCATGCGAGCTCTTAACTTGCGCACATTGTAATTGTCCCGCTGTCAAAAAAATTTCTAAAAAAGATATGATTTTAAATTGACAATATCTCCCTCATCCGAGCTCCGATTCTACCAATTTGTTTTTTTAATTTGGGTCTTTTTTCGCAATGAATCAAAATATACTATTTGTTTTTGAACATTTTTCATCAACATTTTCCGATATTTTCTGCAAACTCGTCGCCCAAATAATTCTTGCTCTGATACCATCTAGAAATTATACAATTATATGTATATCAATGGATTCAATCCGATCTAACATTGTACTAAAGCTAGATAATTAATCCTTCTACAAATCAATTGCATAAATTAAACATAATAATCAATCACAACAAGTATAGAAAGAAAAAAATCAAGCCACAACATAGATAATTTCTCAGGGAAATCTTACTGATAAAAAATCCTCTATCATATATTGGATATTCCATAAGGAATCATGAAACAATTACAGTGCACTCTTCTCACAAGACTCTTGTGCAATCTATCTGCCTATCGTATCACACTGATCCAGACAAAATTGGGCCAACACTTAGCCACTTCTCAGCATGTCTTCAGCCTTCATTGCTCATGCAATTCTTGATGAATGTAATCCCTATTATTTAGGAATTTAATCCTTCCTCAATTGTGCAAGTATCATGGGAAAACATGCGGTGTCGTAACTGCATCTGGTCAGTTTTCTAAAAATACAACTGATAGTCAACTTCCCTTTAACCTCTATCTCAACTAGGTCTTCATTAGAACTGACATGCATGCAACTATTAATAGTTAATAATCAGTCACTTGAAAGATCATTACATGTGAATTAAATCTAATTTAATTCACTTGACCTCTCACTACTGCAACAATCAGTTACAACTAGTTAAAATGAGTTTAACTAACTTAATTGAGTTAATTGATTTATCATGCATTAAACTAATGCACTAACTGCAACTTGGACTCAAAATATAATAGAATCACTCTGCATGCCTCACCAACCACTCTCAAGTCGAAATAAATGACCTAACTGAGTCTATCACACTCAGTTAACTATTACAAGTGGTTATGAGATAAGATTACAATTTATTGTCCAATTTTGTTAAGGGAAAATTAAATTAGACACATTTCCAATTTATTAAATAAATTGGCTTGCACACTAATGTATCAAGAGGACCCATCACTATGTGACTTGTGGTCCCACACTATTGTGTGTGCTATCATGTTGTTTCTGGATGCCAATTTCACTGTTTCTTGTTGCAAATTTCAACAGATTTTTTCGTTGCAGATAAGCATTGGTTCAAACGATTACCCAACAGTATTTAATGTGCAAACGATAAATTCCTTGGAAGGGGATTGATTTCGTAACGGTCAAGAAAATGTGGTAGGGAATTAATAGAGGAAGGAGCAGAGTAGGGAAAATGGGAAAGAGATGAGGGGGAAGTGATTTTAGGAGGTGGTTGAGAGCCATTAGTGGTATTAGGTAGGGGGGGTGTGAAATGCGGGGAATGCGCCACACAACGTGGGACCGAGCACGGGAAAACCATCTTTTTGTACCACTCCACCCCAACGATAAAGAGAGGATAGAGAGGTGGGGCTGAAACTAAATTTGAACCTTTGATCTGCTCTGTCAAATGATTGTGCGGCTGAGAAGTGAGTGGACTTTAACCACAACACGAAATAATTGTTTTTTCATGTAATAAATTTATATAAAAGAAGAAAAATTTGGGTTTTAAAACATCAATGAATCCCAACCTTAGCGTTGTTGTTCTTTTGACATGATACTTTGGAAACTTAGGCTAAAATGAAAATATGGATCTCTTTTGAAATAAAATTATTCCCCTCTACCCTTTTAACTTTGTTTTTTCTCCTACAAATAAACTAACATTTTATCATTTTTTCCCAAGGGTGCATTTGGACTAGCAAACCCTTATTTTCTTCCTATGAAAGCTAAAATCCTAATCTATCATATACCTTATTTCTCCATTAATTCAACTTTAACAGTTGAATCAATTTTATTTTCTACCTAACTAAAATTAGCCAAGATTAAACAGTTTGGCTAATATTTATTATTTAGTCTAATTAACATAAATTTAAACTTGTTTAACCATGATTAAGTTGTATGATTAAACAAGTGACTAATTACTGTGGCATTTTAAAGAAGCTACACAGAACCTTACTTTATTTGAAAGAAAGAAACTATCTATTGGAAGTGGCATTTAGATTTGCAACACTTTCGTTATTATTTCTTTATGTTTTTTTTTGTGGGGTTTTCATCTTATTTTTATTTATTTTTTCAGTGTTTTTCTTTCATTTTCCTTTGTATCTTTATTCATTTTTAAATACCCTCTTTTCATTTTATTATATATATATTTTTTTAAAATCATTTCAAAATTGAAAAATTATTTATAATATCAAATAACTAAGATAAAATATCCAATCACCTTGAGATCCCATAAATTATAGGACCCTAACAGTGGCTCTAGCTGGGGATGGAAATTTTCATGTGAGGTGCCAAGAACCTTTGATTATTAACCTTGAATGTTCTATTTTAGAAATTTCTGCATCTGATTTATTTTGTTGTTGCAGTAATTATGGTAGCATATCAATCAAAAGCTTAGGGCCTTCTCTACGGGCTTCAACTTCTATTAATATGTCACTTAGTTAAAATAGTAAAGACATTGATATTTACAATGAATTTATCTATGAAACACCTCTATTCTTGTGAGAAATAATGCTTTATCATTCTACCATTCACAATTCCACCAGGAATTTGTTTTCCATCTAATTCTTTGAGAAAGAATGCATTTTGACCTCTGAAAGCATAAATGATATATTTCCCTTTCCACCAACTATCAAATTTTCCATTGTTGCCTTTTTCCTCTCTTCTTGAATCCCACTTTAAAACAATATCACCAAAATTCAAATAATATGCATTGGTTCTTCTATCAAAAATATTTTTTACATTCTCCTCGATAACCTATGTTTTATTATAAACTTCTTCCCTAGATTGTTCTAGTTGAATGGTTAGATTTATCCTTCTTTGGGTATCATTTGGTTCAACATACAATTCTTGAATTATCTTCATAACTAGAACTCCTAAATAATATTCAAAAACAACATCCATCCCATAAACCAATTGGTATGGTGATATGCCAATTGATTTTTTTGTAATAAGCCTATTAGCCCAAAGTGCATTTATTAGCTTGTTGTGCCATGACCTTTTGTTGTCTTCTAGTAGCTTTTTGATAATGTTGACCAAAATTTTATTTGAAGATTCTTCTAACCCATTACCCTGAGGGTAATATGTAGTTGAATGTCCCAAAGTAATATGATATCTACTGTAGAAATCTACCACTTTCTTTTATTTAAAAGCTATAGCATTATCTGTAATGAGATTATTTGGACATCCAAATATTGACAGGATATTGATTTCTAGAAATTGGATAATTATAGCATCAATTTCTAGTCTAGAAGGTGTGGTCTTAATCCATTTGGTAAAATAGTCAGAGGCTGTGAGGATCCATTTGCGTTGGGAAAAGGATGGTAGGTGGATTTCTCCAATGAAATCCAAGCCCAATTTTTGGAAAGGCTTTCAACAAATATATGTTTTAAAGGCAAGGACAATAGTTTTCTTTTTCCCTCACATATTTGGAATTTGTGGCAAGATCTTACTTTCTTATGGACATCAGGGAAAATGGTATTCCAGTAAAAAATAGCTATAAGGATCTTGTTAGCAGTGGTTCTCTAGTACAATTTTCCACCACAGTCACCTTCATGAAATTCCTGCATATTTCTTTTTGCATCATCCTTTAATAAAAAATTTAGTAAAATTCCATCAGAATCTTTCCAATATAAAATATTATCTATGATGCAAATTTTGACTTCCTTTAAATTTAGAAATCTAGCCTTTGTATTAGTTAAACCAGGAGGAGCATTTAAATTGAATAAAAAAAAATGAGGTCTGCATACCTGTGTGAGGTTATAAAGGCCTCATCAATTTGTGGAGTCACCTGCTCCTCTTGATCATCTAATATAGCTAAAATTTGATATCCAATGCATGAAAATTAGACTGAGCCATCAATTTCGTTAGTCTGTGCCCTTTGACAAGCTTGGTGGGTTTGATTTCTATGTCATATTCAAGAATGATGGAAATCCATTTACTTATTTTACCGTCTGGTCCATCATTGAGTCAAAATGTCCTTAACCACAAAATTTGGTACATAAGAAATTATGTGAGAATGGAGAATATATAATATAAAATATTTGATTGCTTTTATTAGGGAAAATGATTGCGTCTCCATTATTTTATATTTCAATGCAACATCCCTTAAAGCCTTACTAAAGAATACAATGGGTTTCTCATATCCCTCGTTGTTTTTCTATAAAAGAATTGCTGAATCAATGTGTTCATATGAAAAATATTATGAAATCGTTGCTAAAATCCAGACTGATCAGGACTTGTGCTTTTGTCAGTACTTGTTTTACTTAATCACATGATTTCCTAGCTTCAATGTTCCATCTTATTTCTGAATCCCTTTTCAACATGTTTGTTATGTTTCTGAGAAGTTCTGCAAGGTTTGGAATGAATTTTCTAAGGAAGTTTATCTTTCCTATAAACGATTGAATTTCTGTAATGTTTCTAGGATGACTGATTTTTAAGATATCTTCAATTCTACTAGGTTCAATCCTAATACCTTCTTTAGAAATGATATGACCTAGAATTTTTCCCTCTTCAAGGCCGAAAAGCGTTTTCTTAGAATTTAGTGAAATTTGAAACCTCCTACATTTCTCAAAAAATCTTCTCAAATGTTACAAATGTTCTTCATCAATTTTGGAATAAATAGTAATGTCATCTAGATATATAACAATAAATATGTCAATTTCATCAACAAAAGAAATAACCATTTCCCTTGGAAATGTGGCTCGAACATTATTAACCCAAAGGGCATCTTCATATACATGAAGGTACCCCATGGAGTAGTAAAAGTTGTTTTATCCTAATCATCAAGGCGAACCAACACCTGGTTGTAGCTTGAGAAACCATCTAACAAAGAAATCCTACTAGATCCAACTACCTTTTGTAGAATGTGATCCATCTTAGGTAAAGGGTAGTTGTCCTTTAATGATACTTTATTAAGGTTTCTTAAATCTATGCACCATCTAATTTCACCTGTTTTATTCCTTATTGGTACCATATTGGAAATCCATTTAGAGTACCTAAGAGGAACTATGATCTTAACATCATACATTTTCTTGATTTCTTTCTCAATTAAAGGCATCAATACTAGATTTATTATTCAAAGTTTTTTCTTAAAGGGTTTTGTATCCTCTTTATTTGGAATTTTATGTTGTATTATACTAGTATCATAAGCTTTCAGGTCTTCATATCTCCACGAAAAGACATCAGTGAATTATTTGAATAGAGAAATGTATTTCTGCTTTTCAGCAAGTGGTAATGACTTGGACAATCTTATCATTTTTGGGGTATTTTTCACTACCTATGTTGCATTCTTATACATTTGCCCCTATGCGCTCAATATTAGGTTTCTTAGCTACATCACTGGAACAAAATATTTTTTCTAATGGAACCAAACCTATAGGTAAAACATTATCCTTTAATTGAATTATTTCAAATTCTTCTTTCTCTTGATCTATTTCAATCAGTTCTACTTTATTTACAGCTTTATCTACATGTGTATCTACATATTTGTTGTCTAAATGTTTCTCTATTCCAAAATGTACAACTATTTTATCTTCTCAATCACAGTCTACATCTACACTATCTTCCTCGAACTCATGCTTAGATTGCAGAAAATTTTCAATTTTTTTATCATTTCCAAACACTTGCCAATACCTAGCATTGTCTAGAGAAGTTGGTCATTGTTTCATTTCCATTGTATATTTTCGATTGGGATGAGGCATTTTACAGGTACTCGCCGAAAAAGAAAGGCTATTATCAAGGATATTTTTATTCCTAGGAATTGCAGAAAGGTCATATTCCACAAAACTCTCTAGAATTTAATATAACACAACATTTATGTATGCTCTTAATCTAGGTTTTTTTGTAGGGTATTCTCATTTTATTTGTTTTATGATTAGCTCAGAATCCCCATGAATGGAAATTATTTTAGCACCCATTTTTTTTCAATAATTTTAATCCTAGAATTAGTGTTTCATACTTAGTTATATTATTAGTGCATTGAAAATTAAGCTTGTATCAATGTCCTTCAGCATGATTATTTCTTCTACTTGAAACCCACACTCCTACTCCAAATTTTTCTTTGCTACAAGATCCATCAAAGAACATGTTCTAAAGAGTTTCAAGCTGAGTGTCTTGTTCCATTGTTTTTGTTTTGGTTTCATTTGTTTCACAAATATCAATTTCTGAATTAGAAACTTGAGTATTGATGTCTCCATCATTATAGAGAATGAAAGAGTCTAAATCTGAATGGAAAAAATAAAGAGGCTAGTTGTGTTTTTTATATTGACTACTCACCATGAATTTCATCAAGGTCTCCCTATATAATCTCCTTTTCTTACTAAAAACGGGTATGGTAGCAAAATTTATATCCATTTGTAAGGTCCCTTGCAACCTTTTTCCCCATGAGCGTGACAACAACATGCCATACTTAGGGGGTATATCTGCAACCACTATATCCATTAACAAAATTTTGGCTGGAATTTTAGCCAAAGTAACATAGAGATATTTGATAAGACCTAAGAATCTTACTTTTCTACAATCAAAAGAATATAAATCATTATATGGTCTCGTAATGTCAAGTCCTAGTTTCTCCATGATAGCCTTAGGCATTAAATTATGTGAAGCACTTGAATCTAGCATGGAATTATGGAGAATATTATCATTAACATTTAGGTTAACATAGAAAGGAGGAACACCTACTTCCTGAGGTTTTCCATCTACTTCTGGTCGAAATAAAAGTTCAGGTTGGCCATCATTCAAATTGATAGTATATGTGTTTTCCGCTATATTTAGAGATTTCATTAACTGATATCTGTACACATTTTTGTTCATTAGCTCTATTAGAGGAATGGGAATTTTGATCTTTGTTAACTCTTTCTCAATATTGATAGATGTATGAACCTTATACATGTTTAGGAAATATGATTTGTCAGCAACATCTTTTGGGATAGGCTCTATTTGCTCACTAGTGGTTGGGATATATGTTTGAGTAGTTTTAGAAGCACTATAAACTATCTTTTTGGCAAGAGTTTCTATTGTCATTTTTCCTGAATTTTCCACATTTTTCTTGGTAGGATTATCTGTGATTTTATTAAGAGTAGTATCAGAGGTTTTCTTAGCAGGAATATTAGAATTATTTTTGTTGGGGGTGTCTGAAATTTTCTTACTCATAAGATTGTATTGTCTATGGAATTACATAATATAATTTCCAAATCCTTGTTCATAATCATCTGATTCCTCGGAATCAAGTTCAGTTTGAGAAAGCTAAAAAAGATCTTGCTCTTCTTGAGTAAGAAAAATTGTTTCATCATCATTTATTCCCATCAAATTTATTTATTGTCTTATGCCTCTTCAACTATTTCCCCTTCACCATTAGTATAATTATCTTGAAAAGGAGGTCTAATTTGATGGTATAGTCCCCTTTGTTCCCTTTATTTGATTTGTGGTGGATTTATCCCAACATTTTGATTTCAATTTTGAGGGCCAAGCTAATTTTCTCTTGGGGGAACTCTATCTGTTAGATTGATCCTTTCCATCATTCTCCCTATTTTTCTGACTAAAGAATCTATTTTAGCAACAACAGAATATGTTCATGGTTCTTCTTTCATTTTCACTCTCCATTCAGTTCTTATCCTAGCTCTTTTTGCTAACAAATTGTCTTCTACACTCACTGCATCTCTTTGCATTTCTTCTAAAGTTGCAGAGTTTCTCTCTCTCAGCTGATAATACATGTTTGCCTAAAATCCATCAGGGAATTTTATTAATTCTAAACCTTCTAGTGGTTTAATGTTTGTAGGAATTTCATTATAATAAATATTGAATCTGGTTCAATAATCCTAGACACTTTCCCCAGGTGCCCTCCTAATACTTTCATATTCTGATAGAATCTAAAGAGGGTTCTTTTTCACTTCCCATCTATTAAGGAATGGCTGATGAAGTGTAGGGAGATCATTAATGCTAGAAGGTGGCAAGGCTTTAAACCATTTTCTTACTTCTCTAGTAAGAATTTGAGCAAACAACCTCATTTTAACATTTTCATCTTCTACTTCTTGAAGATCAAAACTATCATTCATCCTATCCACATGTTTTTGAGCAGTAATGGGTCCAGTACCATCAAACTAGGGGATACTAGTTTGATAGTCCTGTGGCATGTTTTCCAAAGGACATTGAAGAACAAGTGGAGCATATCTTGCTGCCACTATGGGTGTATGAGGATGGATAATATGTGGATTGATTAAAGGTGGTGGTTGGATGAAAGGTGGAGGTTGAATGAAAGGAGGAGGTTGGATAAGAGGTGGAGGTTGAACTGAATTTTGAGGTTGTGTTGAAGATGTAGGTTGAACAACAGGTGAATATTGTGGAGAAGATGGAGTTTGAATTTCTTGGTGAGAATTATAGGGGTGGTAGGGGAAACTATAGAAGGAGTGGGACTTGATTATCTTGGAAGAACAAATTTTGATGATGTAAATGAAACTGCAAAAGAAGTTAAGGCATAGAGTTCAACATATTTTTGGATGTGTGCCTTATGGATAAAAAGGTGAAGGAATTACACTAAACCTTGCAATTTATTGAAATCTTGAAGGATTTGAAGGCAAATATCAGCTTGGGTAGATTTTACTTCAAGCGAATGACGTCACAAGGTATACTAATTTACCACGGTTTGGTCTACCTAGTTGGCTAACTTAGTCCTAAACAAGCTATGTTCAAAAGGAAAATGAAATTCAATATCCTATAAAGTAACAAAGTCTTTTGGAGAGAACCATCCCTGGGGGGACGACTGCTACTTCCGTGGCTCTTAGCTATACTTCTTCTTCTCAGTAATTTTTTAGAATCATCAACAATAGCTGCACGTTTAGGATCAGGATGAGATCTAGTGTAAACTATTTTGGGAGCCATAATTAAAATATAAAGCACACACACACTATTAGTTACAAAAATTAAAAGGAAACAATCTCTTTAAATATTCCTAAAATACACTTCTTTTAACCAGGGTAATGAATTTGAAAAAAATTACTGTATTTTCAATTGTCCCCAGTATGGTCTCCACTATGTTATCATTATGTAATTTATGAGATTGTGAGAGTAAACATAGAGGACAACATCAAAAACACTTTGGAAGTTTGGATCTAGCCCTGATAGCCTCAGAGAGGGATATCTTTGTAAATTTTAGCTTTTTTTATATAGGTTTTAGGCTAGTTATGACTATGAAAATTGTTTGTTTGTTCGTGATTTATTGGATTGTTTTGGTTGATTGAAATCTTATAATTCCATAGGGCTATGGAGTCTAAAAATTAAGTGGATCTGCATCAAACTTTGAAGGATTTTCAAAGGAAATATAGGTTGCACTAGTTGGATCTTTCAGAATTTAAATGAGTATGAAATAGAAGAAATGAAAGGTTCAACAGAATTTAAGGAGAAATTAATAATTCCTTAATTTGACTTCAGTAGAAAACAAAAAAAATACCTACAACCAGAATAAGGTGCATATTCCAACAAATCCTATTCATCACCATTTCTGTAATGTAATTAAGCTTCTAAGAAATGAAAATCAAATAAAACAATGAATAAACACAAGAAAAAGAGAAAAACATCACCAATTTGTACACCACATGAATCGTGTGAAGAATGTACTTGTATTATTGATGAGTCCAGCAAGCAAAAATCACATAATTTGAGAAAATTGTATTCAAAATCAACCTGGAATACTTCAAAATGTGAACTATTTATACAATGTTTACAAAATCATTACAAAATCGATGTCTCAATATACAATGTATAATTAGCACTATTTTAAACAATATTATTGATCTCTGCAAAGTAATAGACTAGGTGGGCAACTGTGTGAAGAGGTGGCTCTGATTTGGAGGATTCTATTGATTAATTGGCCTTTTTCTATGATGCGATAGCTGATGTGTTGTCTAACGTGTTGGCATATCCTTTACTATATCCGAATTACCAATCAGTCTAGTAACTCACAAAGTTTGTCCCATTTATCTTCATTTAGAATGGTTGATTTAGTTACCTTCTAATAAATTTCATCAACCTTAGTATACTTTGCAAATTTTTGCCTTACCACAAAAATATGATTTACTTCATGCTGGATAAGGAAATCATTTCCCATTGCTTCTAAAAAAGATCTACTTGTCATGTTGCCTTTTATGTTTGAAAACTTTGAACTGTCTCTGGCTACCTCCTTTAGTTTTCTAATATAATCTTCATGAATAATTATTTTTTCATTAATTATAAACAAACATGGTAACCCTTTCTGATTTAGAGCTTCTATCCTAGTGAAGAATCTGTTTACTTTTATTTCCACTCTGACATTTGTCCTCCAACTAAGCAATAAGATTCTTTTTGGTTAGAATATTCTTTACCTTCAAAATTGTTTCTGTCCTATCATCGATTCCTAAATCATCCAGCTCATAAGTATTCATTGAATTCAGGAACTTAATGATGTTTGTAGCTTTGGCAGGCATGTCACCCAATTTTTCTTTGATATCTGTAATGGCCTATGTTGCTTTCTTTCCCAAATCCTTTTGCTAAAAAATAATATGAGTACATGGCCAAATTTTAGCCATTGTATTCAGAATATCAGTCCTAATAATTTACTTGGCATGGGCCAAGGTCTGTCCAATTGCTTATTCCCTTTCAGATTTATGTAGCCTTTATGTCAGCCTCTGTGATTTCTGAGCTTCAGCAACGTGTGGAGCTTCACTCCTAGTCTTTTGGTCCTATAGTGCTTTGACTTGACCCTGCAATTTTCTAATCTCTTCTGTCTGAATTGAAAAATTCTCAACTGCCTTTGTCAATTGGCCAATACCCTTAGTATATTGTGTAAAAGGTGTAGTTGATGTGGCAGCTGATGTGGTGGGAATTGCTGTAAGTGGTACAACATCTAGAGGAACCATGAATATTTTTGCACTCTCCTCCTTTTCCTTGACCATTTTCTCTAGATCAGTTTCCATTTGTCTAATCTGAGTGTTCTGTTCCATGATTAGCTTCATCATGTCACCTTTCGAGTCTCTGATTCTTTAATATCATTTTTGAGAGGATCTTCAGTGGATGATAATTTTAGCTGCTTCCTCAATGCTGCAATGTTTGAATTATTTTTCTTCATCAACTCCTCTGCAACTTTCATGTTCTCATGATCATAAATGACCTTCTTCTTTTGCTAATTTTCAAATACATATAAAGGAACCAATATGTGTCTTGATCCTAAAATGTGATTTCTTCTTTGCAGAAACACATTGTATCTAATATAAATTAATAATTTTTCTAATGTATTCTAGTGGATAATTCCTCATGGGGAGGTATTTTGGCAGTTTGTATGGTGCCAAATCACACCCATACAGTCTGATTTCAGCGTAGTTCCTATACAAGTACCAGTCTCCAGTCTTTACTTTTTATGTTAGATGGAATTTCTTTAAATCTCCTCACTGATCCTCAGCTCTGCTGAGTTGTTTAGTACACTCATTTCTGGGTGGATAAAATGCTCAATGTTCTGTGTAGGTGAGTTCGTCCTACTCCCTCATCACTAAAGAAGTCAAGAATATGACTGACTGTTGGTTTCCCTCTTCATCTAATTTTTGCATGGAAAATTGAAACTTGTATTCTTGATAATATATAAACATATAGACCAAAACTGAATTATATTTGAACACTTCTTCAGTTTTAAACTTTAGTAATTGTTCATGAATGTTATCAACCAGAAAGTGACTGAAATTAAAGATAATAGAAGGCCTACTATCTATGGAAAATATAAAAAGGAAACCAAAGATGGGTTCATCTACCCACCGATCAGAATAATAATCCAAAATATATGATATTACATATATAACTTGTTTGGCTTGATCAGGGAAGATTGAGGAAGGCTATGGTGGATGTTTTCTTGGTAATTGAGCATATTTTGGTAGGAAAATATCAAAAATCCTAGCTCTCTTGGAAAAATTGAGCTTCTGGTATAGTTTTGTCAAGGCTTCTAATGAGAACAGGGTATTATTTTGATAGTGATGATGAAGAGAATTTCACCAGTAGGTCTATAATTTTTCTTTGATTAGCGACATAATAGGATTGGCATCTTTTGGTGAATTTTGGAGAATGGAAGGTTTGGGGATAAATATAGTGAGGAAGATTCGAATCCCAGAGTCCAATTTCATCTGTTTTATCTACAATTTATCTTCAAGCCAATAGTATAGTTCGAAGAGTTTGAGCTCACACTTTGTCTCGAATATTTTATAGTCATGATGAGCTAAGGGGATGTGGTCTAGATCAACTGGAGGATGAACTAAGGGGTTGACAGAGTCCTATTGTTTCTTCTTCTTTGGAGGCATCTTTATCAATTAATAATTTAACAAAACATGGGATGAGGAAGATGAATGGTTTACCGAGACTGTTTGCAGGTATGTAGCAAATCAAGAGAATGAAATGGGATGTTGGTTCTCGATCACAGGTTTGATTAGATAGAGAACTTGATTTCACACTAGAAAACATGAAAATTAAAATTAATTTGCAAATAATTATGAAGAGGAAAGGTGAAATGGGGACAGTTTCAGGATTTAAAAATAATTCGCGGGTTTTCCATTGCAGGTAGGCATGGGTCTGTTAGATTGAAATGGTTACCAGAGACAATTTAATGTGAAAATGGTAAATTATATGAAAGGGGATTGATTGGGTAATGGTTAGGAACACGTGGCAAGGAATTAATGGAGGAAGGAGCGTGATAGGGAGACTAGAAAAGAGATGAGGGGGAAGTGGTTTTTGGAGGGGTTCGAGGGCGGTTAGTGGTATTAGGAAGGGGGGTGCGAAATGTGGGGAAGGGGCTACATAGTGTGGGACCCATCAAGGGAAAAAAATCTTTTTGGACCCACCCCCCCCCCCCCTTGATGGTAAAGATAGGATAGAGAGGGGGAGCTGAAACTGAATGTGAACCTTTGATCTACCACATCAGATGATCATGCGGCTAAGAAGTGAGTGGAATTTAACCACAACATGACATAATTGTTTTTTCGTGTAATTAATTTATATAAATGATGAAAATTTTGGTTTTAAAATATCAATGAATCCCAACATTAGCCTCTTTTTTATTTTTACATGATACTTTGGAAACTTAGGCTAAAATGCAAAGATGGATCTCTTTTGAAATAAAATTATTTCCCTCTACCCTTTTAAGCTAAAATTTAATTCATTTCTTCCCAAGGGTGCATTTAGAATAGAAAATCCTTATTTAATTCTTATGAAAACTAAAATCCTAATCTGTCTTGTCCCTTATTTCTCCATTGATTCTATTTAACAATTGAATCAATGTCATTTTCTACATAACTAACATTAGCCAAGATTAAACAGTTTGGCGAATATTTACTCTCTAGCCTAATTAATATAAATTTAAACTTGTTTAGCCATGATTAAGTTGTATTATTAAAAAAATGACTAATGATTCTAACATTTAAACAAGTTGCACACAACCTTAGTTTATTTGACAGAAAGAAACTATCTATCAGTAGTGGAATTTATATTTGCAGAACTTTCAATATTATTTCTTTATGTATTTTGTTTTGTGGGGTTCTCATCTTATTTTTATTCTTTTTCACTATTTTTCTTTCTTTTTCCTTTGTCTCTATTGTGAAACCAACTCCAAAAAGAGAAGAAAAGATAGTTCAACGCCTTAGAAATAAGCCACTTCGAGGGGGAAACCTCCTTTACATTGCATAAATGAACAATCCTTGGATGATACAAATGACCAAAACCTCCTTCTATATATAGGAGTCCATGGGGCCACAATATAATCCTAGCCAACCTAACAATAATAATGTAAGGGAACAATAATAGCAATTTTGGGGTTACAGGGGTACAACAATAACAATAAGGTGGCCACACTAATAACAATAAGGTACTAAACTAGTAATATAGGGACCTAACATGCTCCTCTACTTCAAAAAAGTGTTTTCCTCAACGCTTGAGTAGCTCTGGGTGCTTCTATATAAAATTATCATCCTCCCATGTAGAATCTTCAGTGGGTAAGTTCTTCCACTTTATGAGATACTTTGAAATCGATCGATTTCATAGTTGTCGAGTTCTTGTTTCCATGACCGCTTCAGGTTCCAATATGATTTTTCCTTCCTCATAAATTTCTGGAAATATTGTTTGAACTGGATTATTTTCACCTATAACCTTCTTTAAGCATGAAACATGGAAAATTGGATGCACTTGCGAAGAAGTAGGAAGCTCCAATTTGTATTCTACAGTACCAATATTTTGCAACACCTTGTAAAGACCATAGTACTTTGGCGATAATCTATTATCAATCTTAGCTTTCTTGAGGGACATTTTTTTTATGGTTGTAGCCGTAAAAATACCCTGTCTCCTACATAAAAACTTCTCTCGCTGCGATGCTGATTTTCCAGTTGTTTCATTTAATTTTGTGCCAAATTTAGGTTATCCTTTAAGAGTTGGAGAACTTATTGTTGATGCTTGATATGATCTTCCACTGCTTGAAGCTTAGAACTTTCTCTTAAAGATGATGTGATGGACAATGGATGATATCCATAAAGTGCCATAAATGGGGTCATTTTTTCTGCAGTATGGAAAGAAGTGTTATACCACCATTTAGTGAGAGATAACCACTTGACCCATTTTGTTTGTTTATCAGATATAAAACAATGAAGATATCCTTCCAAAAATTTATTCACTATCTCAATTTGACCATCGGATTGAGGATGATGATATGAGTTATGAGCTAGTTGAGTACCTATACAAGAAAATAACTCTATTAAAAAAATTCCAGTAAAAATGGGATCTTTATCGCTCACAATAATATTTTGGTTTCCATGTAGCTTTTGAATTGTGTCTGTAAATGTAGTAGTAACTATACTTGATTTAAATGGATGAGATAATGCACAAAAGTGTGCATACTTGGTAATCCTATCAAATACCACCATGATGACACTCTTTCCTTCGAACTTGGGTAAACCTGTGATAAAATCCATTGAAATCTCCTGCCAACGTTGACTTGGAATGGATAAAGGTTGTAGAAGACCCAGGGTCTTAATTGTCTCAACTTTATTTTGTTGGAAAACCAAACATTCTGCTACAAAATTTTGAATATCAGATTTAAGGCCATCCAAAAAAAAATCTTTCTTCACCCTGTGGTAAGTTTTTAAAAATCTTGAGTATCCTCCTAATGGAAAAGTGTGCAATTCCAAAAGAATCTTTTGTCTTAGTTGGGAATTCTTACAAATATATAAGTGATATTTGTACCATAAGGAATCATTTTTCCAACTAAATGTATCAAATGTACTAGGATATTGCTGCAAATTTTTAATGAGTGTCCACACTTCTTCATCCTTCTTCCATTTATCACTTGCTTCGGTTATCCAATCTGGTGGAATAATATAAATGACACAAAGTAATGCTTCCACCTATTCATTCTTTCTTGAGAGTGCATCTTCAACAACATTTAGCTTCCCTTTTTTGTATATTATTTCAAAGTCATAACCCAACATCTTTGTGACCCATTTTTTCTTCTCTTCTAAAAATATTCTTTGTTCCAAAAAGTGTTTAAGACTATCAAGATCATTTTTTACCTTGAAGTGTCTTCCCATTAGGTAAGGTCACCATTTCTTTAGTGCATGTAGTATTGATTACATTTCCTTCTCATAAATAACATTATGTAAATACTTTCCTTTGATTGGATGAATTTCAAAAGCAATGGGTCTTCCTTCTTGCATTAAAACAACACCAATTATATTTCCTGAGGCATCACATTCCACAATAAAGGTTTTTGTGAAGTCTGGCGTAGCTAAGACTAGTGCTAGGCACATTGCCTCTTTAAGATGTTCAAAGGCCTTAGTTTCTTCAAGAGTCCATGAAAATGCATCTTTCTTCAATAATGTTCTTAGAGGTGTTGCTATTCTCCCATAATTCTTAACAAACTTGCGATAATACCCTGTTAACTCGAGAAATTCTCACAACTACTTTATGGTTGTGGGGATTTTCCATTCCTTAATGGATTTAATTTTTTTAGGGTCTACCTTAACCCCCTCGTGAGATACAATATGACCTAGAGATTCCACCTCTTGTACTCCAAAAAAAAATTTGGATATTTTTGCATATAATTGTTTCTCCTGCAACAGTTTTAGCACCCTATCAACATGTTAAGCATGATCCTTCCAAGACTTGTTCTAGATTAGTATATCATCAAAAAATACTAGCACAAATTTTCTAAGGAAGGGTTTGAAAATGGAATTCCTCAACCCTTGAAATGTAGAAGGTGCATTGGTAAGGCCAAAAGGCATGACCAAAAATTCATAATTACCCTCATGAGTTTGATATGCTGTTTTCGGAATATCTTCAGTCTTCATTCTAATTTGATGATATCCTGAACAAAGATCCAACTTGTTAAAATAAATTTCTCCATGTAATTCATCCAATAATTCATCAATCACGGGAATGGGAAATTTATCTTTAATAGTGAGCTTATTGAGCTCCCTATAATCCAGACACATGCACCATGATCCATCCTTCTTATGCACCAATACTACTGGAGTAGAGAAAGAACTTTGACTAGGTTGAATTATACTAGTCTCTAACATTTTTGCAATCATACATTCAATTTCTCTCTTTTGGACATAAGGATATCTATAAGGCCTGATGTTTGGAGGAACAATTTTTGGAATCAAATGAATAGCATGATCATGATCACGAATAGGTGGGAGTCCTTTGGGAGTTTCAAACACCTTGGAATGATTGTCCAAAACTTTTTGGAGATCTGCAGAAATAGATGATTTTGATGTTGGAGCTTCTAGTGAGAATAATTGTGCAATTATGCCTCGTTGTTCTTTCTTCAGAAGTTTTTTCATGACATTAGAGATTATTATCTTTCTCAGATTCCCTGCGATATCCCCTAATTCTACTTCCTTTCCTTCTGAAAAAAAATTCAAGAAAAGTTATTGAAAATTAAAAGCTACCGTCCCCAAATATTGTAACCATTATACTCCTAGTACAACATCAATGCCTCCCATTGGAATGGAAAGAATTGGACTATTCAATACATATTCCCCCATGGTTAGCTTGATATTATGGCATTTTCCAAAGCTATTTATAGTTCCTCCATTTGCAACCATCACTTGATATTCTGGTGCTGGGTATAGGAAACAATTCAATTCCTTGGCTACCTTACAATGAATAAAATTATGGGTACTACCCAAATCAATCAACACTATTACCTTTTTCTTCTTGATATGTCCTTATTTCTTGAGAGTTTAAGGAGTGGTAATTCCTGCTAATGCATTGCACGATATGGTCGGACTCATTTCTTCCTCTTCTAGGGCTGGTTCCTAGTGTATATCCTGTTATTTTGAAGATTATTGTTCATTTTATTCTTCCCCTTCACAATCTATGTAAAATAATTTCTTCTCAGCACACTTATGAACTTTAGTGTATTTTTTATCACAACCATAGCAAAGCCCTTTTGCTCTTTTTTCTTCCAATTTTAGTGGTGTCAACCTTGTAGGTTGTGGAAGTCTAGGAGTAGCAACACTTCCATCTTTATATATGTGAGTGGTAGGCTTCCTTGTCGCCATAATTTTACATTCAATTTTTCTTGCCAACCTAAATTCCTTTTCCAATGAATCATGTTTCCAAACACGAACTTCATGTTGGATGTTATCCTTTAAATTCCCTATGAAGACATCAATCATGTGTTCCTTTGGAATATCAGTTACCCTTATATTCAATTTTTGGAAGTCCTCAATGTGCTCCACCACTGAACTCTATTGTTTGAGATTTATCAGTTGGCTAAAGAAGGTGTTTATTTTTGTATCCTCATAATGTGCTATCATTTCCTCCGTAAAATATGATGAAGTGAAATTTTTTTTATGGGAGCAAAGACATCAATACCATACAAATGTATTTTGTTCTAAATGTAAAGTTGTAATCTGTACCTTTTGTGTGTTTTGCACATTATTGAGATCAAAATATTGCTCCATATGTAGTATACATGTTACGGGATCCTTGCCATAAAACTTCCTCATATCCATATTTGGAATATGGTGGTTCTTCTATCCAACATTAGAGTTTATGAAATCATTATTAACATTTATTTTTTTCTCATCATGAGTTTCCTCTACTATCTTTTCGCCATTAGGAAAAATTTCCTGTATCAATTTTTTCAAACCTTCCATGTCTTATTTTAGATCATTCTTCATGTTTTCCATGTTGTCTTTCATTTTTTTCATCGATATTAGTTTCAATTTCATCCATTTAGCTTCCATACCAGCTTCCATGCCATCCATATTATTTTTTCTTTCTCTTTACAAGAGCGAAATTTGGTGCACTTGCTCTTATAATTTTGATATGTCATGTCGCATTTCTTCATCTTCATGAATCATAGTAGAGAATTTTGAAGGCTTAATGGGTGTTGAACTATTTTTAGGTGGAATTTTAGAACCCAATACCGATATCTATGCTACAATATTCCCTTGGAATCAATTCAAACTGATTTTTCACACAAGACTTATGCAATTCAAAAAAAATACACACTTTTTTCTTACTTTTGAGGAGCTCGATATTGAAACTAAATTATCTTTGTGATTTCAAATCTTCAATATATGAAATTTGGCCTTGTTGTAGCCCTCTAAAGCTTATTTCAAATTCCATAGGTGTGACCTAATTTGGATTCTTCAAATCAAAGCTATACCCAATCTCCCACAATGACCTAATTATGGACTGGTTCAACAGAGTGAAATTGTATGACGTGCCACGTGTCACTGTTTCCTCCTTCAGCTCTGAAATTGATACAAAATTGATACAAAGGAAACTTCAATCTTTTTAATTGTAGCCACTTTTTACAGAATTCCAATCTGGTGCTGAGAGAGAGAGTTATGATGATTTTCCCATGGTCACCTCTTTGAGATGAAAGTCAGAAGCCTGAAACAATCCTAACTTTTACAGATCATATCTCTGAAAAAATTGTGAATAAAGCTTTGAATTTTTTCCATGATGTTCCTCGGGATTTCGGCCTCACTCTGTAAAAATTTAAGCTTCTGAAACCTCGTAGAAATAAAGTTATAGTGAAAATTCCACTATGATTTGTTTAGGTTAAATTTAGGAGCCTGCAAAAATCCCCAAATTCCACAAATCATATCCCTGAAAATATTGTGAACCAAGATCTGAATTTTTTCCATGACATTCCTCGGTATTTTGGCTTCGCGTTGTGAAAATTTCAGCTTCTAAACCTTCATAGAAAAAACGTTATAGCAAAAATTCCATGATGACCTGTCTAGAGCAGTGAAACCCTAGAATCCAAACCTCTGATACCAAATGTTATGAAACCAACTCCAAAAAGAGAAGAAAAGAGAGATCAACACCTTATAAATAAGCCACTTCAAGGGAGAAACCTCCTTTACATTACATAAATGAACAATTCTTGGATGATGCAAATGATCAAAACCTCCTTCTATATATAGGAGTCCATGGGGCCACAATATAATCCTAGATGACCTAACAATAATAATGTAATTGTTACACCATTTTTTGGTCATCTAACCTATTACTACTAGATGGACCTAAGCGCACCATGTAAGACCAATTTTACCCAAAGTAAAATTTCTTTCACTATGAAAAATAACTTAGTAAACCACCTTTATTAAGTTGTTATGGTCTAAACAGGAAACCCCATAAGGAAATATTAAATAAATCTACATTTGTTTGATTTTCCTCAAAGAATAATTAGTTAAACAACAGCTTAATTAATATTCCTAGTCATATTTAACCCAAGACAGGAAAATTAATTAGATAAATTATTATTTATCTTATTATTTTCTACGAATAATTATTTAAACCTTATTTAAATAATATTCCTTAATAAATTTGACTAAATCATTCATAAATAATTAAATAAATAATTATTTATTTTATTATTACTCAACCACATCCTTAAACTAATAATAAATCATTTATTTATTTATTATTTACAAGTAAAGAGATTTGACCCAAGTCAAATTCTTTTTCCCTCCAACAAATATAATAAAATAGAAGGGTTTTTCCATTCAATCACTACCTTTGTTGCCTAAAGATCACTCTGGATCTATACTTTTGGTCTCACTTTGATCCACCATCATTTTCATATTTTTCTATATTTTGTTTTGTGAGCTCCCTTTGAGTTCCATTTTTGTCTGTGTTTTCTACACCATCAAGAGAGAGGAATTTTAGATCTGAAATGTTGAGGACTTACAAGAACCCACCCCATTGAGGAGGATTGGTAACATCCTTCTATGTTCTCCTCCCAGGTGCCATTAATAGAAAATTATTTAAACATATTCTTGTCTTGTCTATTGGATGCACAGAGAAAATCTTGTTTTTATTTACTGCTTAAAGTATTTTAATGCATAGATCTAGATTTTGTAGCATTTATCTTGGTAAACTAATTGCAGATCTAAAGATATTGGTAGCCATTTTTGTTGTTAGGGTTGTTTGTTATGCACAACTAAATTGGTATTTTTTCGTACACTTGCAATTAAGATTCATACTAACAACTGGCGACTCCATAGGGGTTTACGATTACAACCTCTCTCGTTTTTCAGATCCATGCATATCCAGTTGCTTCAAACCCTAGGATTTCTCTTTAGCTTCTTTTTTTTATTTTCTTGATGTTTTTGTTAACCTATAAAACCACAAAACATTAAAAATTCTAACTTCCATGTGTTTTCGGACCTATTGCACAGATGATAGGCATCATCCGTAGCTGAGGCGACACATTATTTTGAAGCATGCTCTCGAGAGTCCCAGAAGTGAAGGTCGCACTTTTTGGGCCAAAACCTATGACCTGAACATCTAGGGCACAGAAAACAGGCCAAAACCTACGACCTCTATAGAAATTAGGTCAGAAACTATGACCTGGACATTTTGCGGGAGTTTTTCTGAAATTTTTCTGGGTTTTTCTAAGCCTCTGTTCAGGGTTTTCTGACCTCCGTCTTCACCCATTTTGGACCTGTACCTATTCTGTTTTACTCATATAAGTGGGAACCTAGCCCTCTAGGGCTTCAATACCCTCCACCTTTTATGGAATATTTTTAGCTGCTGCAGGTTGTCTAACATTTCAAAGTGTTCAACCCTTTTTTCAGATCTGATACCTTACCTTTAGATCCATTTCAGATTGGTTATTTATCCATCCAAATCACCTCCTTTTAGTTTTGTTTGGGTTTTCCTCTAGGGTCCCCTCCGCTTCCCTCCAAGTTATAGCCTTTCACCACCTCATTTACAACAATACATCCTCTGTTTTTTTGCTTTTTTTCTGCGCCTATTTACCAGATCTGACCTTTAGATCCCTATCCCTCCCAACCTTAGATCTATTGGCTATTTTGGTGTGTTTTGACTATATTTTTTCCCACCTACAGACTACTTGTTGAGAGGCCCTCCTCCTTGGGTTTAGATTATTGCATTATTAGCTATTTATTTTATGTTATTTCAGTTTCATATATTGTTATCTGTAGGTTTATTTATAGTTATACAACACACTTTTTCTTTTTCTCTACAAATATCTGGGTTTAAAAATTAAAATTTACACACTTTACACAGACACCCTAAGTGGAGAGGAGCTTGGTTAACACCGCCAAGAAATGAATTTAAACATTGAAATAAATTGATCCTGCGCCTCTTTGCCCTTGTTTCTACATTTTAATCAGTTGATCATGCACCTCTTCACCCTTTTTGGTCTCTCTTCCCTTTGTGCCATATTTGTGCCTTCACGATTTTTCCACGAAGGCGTCTATCCCGGAGACTTCTTGGCCTTCATCCTCAGTTTCTGGTAGGAAGACTTTCTCCTCCACATAGGATTCAAGTTAGTCCTCCGCCGAGTCCACACTCTGACTCCTCTTCTGGTTCTGCCCCTGGTTCTCCCCTTGTCACCGTCACCATGTCTGGTTCAGGACATAATGTTGGTGCTAGCCCCGACCCTAATTCTGGGAATACTACTAGTGGGACCAAAAAATGAACTACCCCGACTGCTCCCTTGCTCCCCTATATGGCAGGACTCAGTCTTCCCAATTTTAACCAATTGATCAATGACCCTATAAACCATGACACAAGTTGGCCTCTTATGCCAACCAAGCTCCTTTCTGACACCCCTAAGTTTGAAGGTCTTGCTGGAGAAGATCCTACAAATCATGTTTGATATTTCCACATGTGGTGTTCGTCTAACTCCATTATCAATGACTACTTACTGGTGAAGGTTCTAAGTTGTATGTTAATCAGGCCTCATCCTCTCATACCACCTTTGTGACTCTTGCCTAGGGTTTTCTGTCTTATTTCCAGCTTCCCCTTCGTTATGACACTGGTACCAAACTTTTGACTTCTTTCCATCAATCATCTGCGACCTACCTATCTGATCATGTCCAAGAGTGGTGGATAAGAAAGAGCTTATGTCGAGCCCCTACCTTCGAATACTGTGTCTAAATTGACTAGTTCCTTATATCTCTTTTACCTACTATAGGAAAAAATGTCGCATCACATTTCCCTCAAACCGAAGAAGCTGCTCTCCAAATTGCGTTAAAATATGACTTGATCTATGCTCAGTCGGGTTATGTTTATACCGTTCTACCTAATCTTCCTAGACTTGCTGGTGCCAACCCACCGGGGGCATCTCATGCCGCCGACAGTATCATTGGACCTCTCTCTCATCCATACGCTCAGCCTCCCATGGGCTATGATTTTCCTTAGGGAGGGGGGCAGCATCTCTTGCACTTTTCCTCCTCTCGGCAGCATCTATCCAGGATATGGCATGCCTCCTGCTTTTTCCCAACCTCTTGTTTACCACAATGTTATCCAACCTCCTTATTATCTGTATCTTCAGCCTAGTGCTCCATCTCCTCAAACATTAGCACCTCCCCCTCCTTTGCCTTCTCAACCCCCGCAACAGTAGCCACTGCCTCCTCAGGGGCAGGTGTATGCACAGCAGTGCGGAACTAATCCTCCTCCTTCCGAAAAGAGGAGGAAAGGAACTCAAAATCAATCTGCCTTTGGTAATCCTAGACCTAATCTACAAAATAATGCACCTAACACTACTAACCAACAACAGGGCACTTAGCCAAAGCAGGACAGGCCTGTTCGCACAAACAAGCCTTGTTCTTATTGTGGTGTTTATGGTCATTAAATGCATGATTTTCCTCTTTTACCAAATATGAAGTAGATGTGGGAGTCTCAAGCAACATTGCGAGGACAGCAAGCCTCCCCTTCCATCCCTCCAAGTGTTGTGCGTAGTCAACCAGATGTGTTTTCTAATCCTTTCCCTTAGTAAGGATTTGTGGCTACCCAACCACCTGAAGGTCAGGTGGCCACTCAACCTCCTCCATCTGGTACCTCCGATTACCAGATTCTCATGATGAATTTTGACCAACCTATAACCGTATACCTCAACCTTCAGACTCGGTCCCATCAGTACAACACGGCTCCCGCTACGTTTGTCCCTGAGCCCCCTTCTTCAGGTTCTACAGAGCCTATTTCGACACCTAATGGTCCTTTACAAATCCCTTAGCCTAAGGTAGAGGTTCATACCAAGATCCCTAAGGGACCATTACGCCGAAACGCTGCTTCTGGAAAATTTTCCCATTCGTATAACATAGTAGATTATTTGGCACAATATCATGTTGCCATCTCAATTTTGGAACTCCTCCAGTCGTGCCCTTCACAACGAAAAGCTCTACTATCTGCCATGGGAACTGTAGATCCTTCAGATGATCAATTGATCATATTCGATATTGATCGGTCAGAACATCCTCCTCTTCCTACTTTTGTTGCCTTCTGAATCCTATTCAAGGTCCGAAATGCCAGTGTTTCCCATTATATCGTTGATGCGGGGAAATCCACCTGTGTGATGTCTGCTTCAGTTTGGAAGCAACTCAGATCACCTGAGTTGGTCCCTTCGACGATCACTCTCCAAACGTGGGATGGCCACGCCTCCCAGCCCATTGGCCTATTCCGCAATTTTCCTATTACTCTTGCGGGCAAGATTGTTTGCGTTGACATAGATTTTATTGATACCCCCTTAGATTACAACATTCTATTGGGTCACAGCTACACCTATGCGATGTCTGCTGTCCCATATGTGGTTCACTGCAAGATTTCCTTTCCCCATAATGGAAATATAGTCACCATTGACCAGTTGACATATTACGAACCGAAGTCTCAGACCTCCCTTGAGTCCATCATATCTTTGGTGTCCAATAAGAAAACTGTCGAAACATTGACTACTGTCTCAGCCAGAGTCTACAAAGAATCCTCTTTTCTTGGTACATTCCCTGGTCTTCCTCCTATATTCTCTGATCCCAGCTCCGAATCTAATGTTTTCATAATGCAATTGTCTTGGGCTTCCCTCAAGTGGCCCGCTTCAGCTATCCGGTAGCCTCACCCTCCACAACCTACTCCAAGCCCTTTGATTCAGCCTTCTGGACCTCCTCCTCCTAGCCCTTCACCTACAGTTGGTATCCATGAGCCTATCTACTCTCCTGGAACGGTTCCTCCATGCCTTAATCATCTTGGAGCCATCCCGCCTAGCCATTACCCCTCCTGTCAGATACCGTTCCTAGCTCCCCCTCCTAAAGTGTACTCAGTACCTGTCATGGCCACCCTGTCTCTTCCTAACCTGACCCTAGGGATTCCCATCTGGTACTTTGATCCCCAAGCTGCTACCTTGCCTGGTCAACCCAAACCTTATCTTGCTTTGACCCCAGTTCAACTAGTCCCTATTACTTCTCCGGCTGCTGCGGTGCCTCAGCCACCTCAACAGGAACCTCCTCATGTTGTGACCACTTCAGGTAAGAAGGGAAAGGCTCACAAGAGGGCATCAAAATATAAGGCTTCCCCAACTGACCCTACTCCTCCTATGCCTCCAAAGCCTTGTACTTTGTTTGATGTCTTTGGTCATGCCACCCATACCTGTCCTGAGTTGCCTCGTATTAAGCCCATGGTTAATGTTGTGATCCATGAGTCTACGATCCCTGAAGCCTATGTTTCTTCCTCAATTGCAACAAAGAACCCTAACACTATTCACACCAACCAACCATGTGCTTTGTGTGATATCCATGCCCATTATTCCCACCACTGTCCCCGCCTTACACATTATCGCGCCTCTTCAGAAGTATTTCGGGAGTATGAGGTTGAACAGGACCAATCCGCATCTCCCATACTTGCACAGTATGCTGTAGGCCAGTTTGAGGATTTACCCACTCCCATTGACATTCCCCCTCCTGATGTTGAGATGACGGAGCCTACGGCCACCATTCTCTACTTTTCATCCATGAGACCCTCGGTGGAAACTCCCTATGATACTTCCTAATCTGTTTCACTTGACCTCCCTTCAGGGATCACCCTGGGCTCAACATCAGTTGATCCCTTATCTACTTGTTCTTCCATCATCCCCCGTGATGATGTGCATGTCAACCTTTATTCTCCTGATTATGATTCAGGTAGCTTCGCTTCATCATGTGGTCTCCCTTCGTCTAGTCACTCCATCTTCTATTGTGATGATGACTGTGTAGTCAATTTAGTGTCCTAAATTGCTAACATAAATTATCAACCAGGGCTAGTAAACTGATGAAGTGTGGTGCACTATATGTGCTTAAGTGACCTCTTCCTTACTTCGTTGTATGTGTTTTTCTTATTGTTTTTATTTTAATGCAATGAGGATTTTCTATCAAACTTAAAAATGAAATGAAATGATAGAATTGAACTAAATGTAATCTACCTCCGGAGTGCTATAACTAAATTAACATGCAACTAGCCTATGGAATTCTACAGCCCATCTTGTTCATGATGAATGATATTTTGGAAGAGTTTGTAAAACAATCCTGGCTGTATTATTCAATGCAATTGAACATAAACGTAAAACTAAAATAAAATACAATTAAAATCTAAGACACCACAGCTATTTCTTACTCATTGTTATGATATTTTGGAAGAGCTTTGTAAGAGTAAGAATGGCTATGCCACTTAGTGTAAACAAGCAACTAAAACCTACAATACCACAGTTATGCCTTATTCATCATAATGATATTTTGGAAGAGTTTATTAGAGCAAGTCTAACTGTGATAATTAACGAAAGGAATTGCAACTAAAAATGCTAATTAACTCAACATAATACAACCAAATATTTTTCATCTAATAATGATATGTTGGAAGAGCGTTTTAAGAAAAAGAATGATTGTAAGATAATGAGGATCTTTTAATCTAATTGCAAAACAGAAAATGCTAATTAACTCAACATAATACAACCAAATCTCTTTCATCTAATGATGATATGTTGGAAGAGCGTTTTAAGAAAAAGAATGATTGTAAGATAATGAGGATCTTTTAATCTAATTGCAAAACAGAAAATGTTAATTAACTCAACATAATACAACCAAATCTCTTTCATCTAATATTGATATGTTGGAAGAGCGTTTTAAGAAAAAGAATGATTGTAAGATAATGAGGATCTTTTAGTTAAACAAATAATGCAAGACATGAATTAAAAGCTACTTATCTAGAAAGCATGTAGAAGCCTCCTTGGATAGTAGGGGCCCTCTGCTACCAATTTGGTGAAATCCTTCAGCTCCTTAAAGTTGTAATCAAAACAACAACAAAGAACTGAATTTCTCTATTGAAAAGAACTCACAAATCAACATCCCATTCCATCTTAAACTTTGTTACAAAAGACTCTCTATTCCTTTCTCTCTTTCTCCTATTTTCTCCTATTTTCTCATTACTTCCTCATTACTTCCTGATTACCCATGATAGGAGAAATCTTCTCCTATTTATACAAAATATGCGGAGTCATCTCATTAATGGGAGTCCATGAATCTCTCCCTCCATCTCTAGAGTTACAATCAAAATAGGAAATGATAAAAGACATGTCTTTCTAGAGTTTCAACACAACTAAGAAATGAGACACATATCCTCTTAGAGTTTCAATACAACAAGGAAGTGAGACACATATCCTCTTAGAGTTTCAATACAACAAGGAAGTGAGACACATATCCTCTTGATCCCATAATCTTCTCCAACCAAATTCGAATTTGGCTTTAGAGTGTCACATAAGGGTCTTCTAGAAGTCTCCTTTTGACCTACACATGTCACAAAATTCATAACACATATATAGATATATGAAACTATGTTAATTTTCTAGTTTCTAATCATAAATTCACTTTAAATACATAAAATAAATAACTTTGGAAAACAAGGATCCTAACCCATATACTTATGAAAATGGTTACTTGATGTAGGGTTTTAGGTCAGATGGCTATGAGATAAGAGCTAAATGGATATGACATAATGGAAATATGTATGAATATGGAAAACACTTTTGAGACTCAAAAATGACATCATGGAAGCCTTATCCACCCTTGACTTCATGTTTCCCGCCCATAAGCAGGATGGCACCATCTGTGTCTATGGTGACTTTCACGTCTTGAGCATAATCTACACCTCTGGTAGCTCCGACACTCCACCTAACCATCGGTGTGTGAGTAGTAGACATCCTACCCAGATCACTCCCTCTCGCAGTATTTGTTCGGTTTCTACTTTGCACTTAGGCTGCCAGCATTTTTCATCATCCTCCTATTTATTTTCTTGTGGCACCTTTTAGATGGACCTCCTGTCTACACCTTATATCGATTATGTCGACGGTGCAATTCGCTACTCTCAGAATGTAGCCTCAGCAGGTTAGGCCATTTTTAACCCCTTACATTTGCTTGTTCTCTCGGACGGTGTATGCATTGGTACTGCCACCAATAATTGAGCCGAATATGATGCAGTGTGAGGTTTATTAGTCAATTCCCTTTCCCATCGCATCTTCCACCTTCATATTCGTTTATATTCCCTGCTTCTTGTAATGCAATTGAATGGTGTTTATCGTGTGCATAATCCTACCATTTTTAGAATATATCTATGAGTAAAGCTCTTGATGCGTGAATTTGAAATCATTACATTCAGTCATGTACCTAGAGCACAAAATCACTATGTTGATAGCGTTGCAAACAATATTATAGATTGGAATTTAGCACATGAATTTAACACAAGACAATAACATAAAACCATCAAAACGATGCATATCCATAATATGTGTCGTATAACATCTTTTAGAGTCCATCAACTCTGATACATATGACATGCCCATAGCATGTTACAAAAACTCAAAACTTGGGGCACCACCTACCCCTACACACTAATCACTATCTAGAGGATCCCAAGCTAATGGCTCTTCTCCTGCAGCTCATAGATCGTGCATCCCCTGTTCGGCCATCACCATGCGCTCCATGACCCCTCGCCACTCCAAGGGCAGAGCAATACATGGCTCTATGTACTAGTAATCCAAGTCTTGCTAGCTGCGCTCTTAAACACTGGTCAAAAGCCTCTCACGTCTATGAAAAATGTACTCTAGGAGGGCTGCTGCATCCTCATTTTATGGCGCTCTCGATCCACTAGGTCCAGTAGTTCCTGATACTACAGGCCATCCCATATACCTGACTGGTTTTACCGGTGTTTTATCTGCATACCAAAAGTGGAAGAATCAATACCATATACAATATTATGAAACTTTACAATGCACATAAAAGATTAGAAAATTTTCACTTATCATCAGGCCCCCATACTCAACCAGGCGGTAGTGGCAAATCCAGATTCCCACGATAACTCATCCCACTATAGGGATAGTCATCTATGTACAATGGCATCTGATCCCAATGAGAAAACAATTGAGATCGAAACACCCGTTTGACAGCCCCACCTTCTCCTCTGCACAGTAGTCACCCCCACTGGCACATCCTACGCTCCCTTGAGCCCCCATCCTGGAGCTGTATACGAGGTTGAAGTGCAGGATATTCTCAAAGAAGAGAGAGCACAACACTGTACCGTATGAAAATTCATGGTTCACTTGCCACTTGCATAGTGACAACTTTCATTTCAACGATGACAACATCAACTAGGCCGACCCATAGTAGGTCCCACACAACACACTCTCCACGAGCATCATCTTCCCTCCAGTGATGTGGTGGAGTGCTTGGTTTCCTAGGATCCACAGCACCACTGCAGCCACAACACAGTTATCTAACCTCTCTAGATCTCTGATGGGTACCGGTGTCCCTTTGACATGGATACCTGGTCGACAATGGCGCTCTACAAACTCCATGATGTTCCGCCCTCACTGTAACACTGGCTGAGTATTCCCTACCATCCCAAGTGGTGGGAGACGAGTCAGAAAATATATATCGTGGACCGCCAACTCGATCTAGTGCGCCTGCACTATAAAGACCTGATGGTCTGGATCCAAATAGTTGAAAATCCAGGCCAATAAAGGCTCTCCAGTTATCATCAGTGGGTTCTCTACAAACTTTAGAACCCCAAACCTCACCAATCCACTGCACACAACCTTATCCTCTCGGATATTTGACCATAATGTTTCCAGGTATCTCTCTCTCCAGTTGATTCATAATTCTACCATATCTACAAAAAACCATCATATTTTTCAGTGTATACATAGGAAATACTGTATCAAAACATAAAAACCCAGTTCTTAGCCAAAACACAGCATAGAAAAACCCCTCCTTATCAGGTCACACTTTTTAGGCCCAATCCTAGGATAGGTTGCAGTTTTCTGCCCAAAACCTACTACCCAGGTCACATTTTTTTCCCCGAAAAGTGCGGCCCAGCCATGAAGAGGAGCAGGGTTTTGTTCCTGAGCTTCGCGGATGTAAACTGAACTTTCAATCCACTGAAATAAAAGAGTAGGGTTAGGCCTCTTACTTGGAACTGACGGATCTCAATTCTAATGGTCAGTTTGTCCGCTACGTTCGCTGCAAGATTTAGGGCCTTCTCTCCTCTCTACATTCAGCACAACTCCACTTGCAAATGAGTGAATTTGGAGGGAAAATGGCTTATTAAAAGAGAAACACCTGATTTTTTGTTCGCCAGCTGCGGCCAAACTGTAGCTCAGTTTGACAAACCGTCTGTACCGTTGGAAAGCTCTTATTAAGCCCTCAAATGGGTATCTATTAGTATTTTGTGATTGGATACTTCACCAGGACGCATTTTGTCCAAGAAGGGTCACTTCACCACTCCTCAAAATCGAATTTCTTCACTTGCAACACTTATACTTGGGGCACCACTCTGCCTTCATACTTGTCCATGCTCGTGCCAATTTTTGTCGTGAGTAACCATAATGTAATAATGTTTTTATGGTCCCCATTAGACCTTTTCTGTGTGGAATCATCATCGAGTCGCCCTTGTTTAGAGCATCCGAGTAGAGTCATCATCGCATCCATGGAGTCTATCCTGAGTCCCTTTGCATACTGCTATAGTTCTCTATCCTTCATTGTGGTTCCTTTATCATGTCGCACATTATGGCCTTCAGTCCTACTGTCCCCTATCCCTTATGATATTGTGTTTGCAACTGCCAGGTTATCCATTCCCTTTATGCTCTAACAAGGGAGGTCATCCGTCTGCTACTCAATACCCTCCATTTCATCATCATCCCTGGTGTCAGTCTATCACTCACTCTACTATTTTCTCTTGTGCCTTAGTTGAGGATCCCTTATTTCCTCACCTATGGCATGCCTCCTTTCATCGACTTCAGATCATTCATTTCAGAAGACAGGTCTACAGGGTGGTGTACCTTGGTTCCAGCTTCCACTCTTGTTAGGTGCCTTGGATCAGGCAAAGGGACTCCTTATTTCCCTTTGACTTGATTGTTTCTCAGCTCTAGCTCCTTTCAACATGATAAAGATCCATATACTTCATGGTTCAGTGATGCAGCAAATGATACCGATGATTCCTGGGTGTGTGTGAGATGTTTCAACCCTCACGAGGGGGTGGCCCTACAAGTAGTCCCCCACATGCTCGGATGACCTCTTCATTGCAGCCTTTGATGCAACTCCATAGATTTTATGATGTCGGCTTCAGTCGCTTGCAACGCCCTTTTTTTTGCATGTATTAGTTAGATTTTCAGATCCCTTTCCTATTTATAGGGGCATTTGGGTTGTATTTGTATCTCATGTACTCAGATATTATTGTATAAGTCCTGGCTATTATCCCAGACACAATATGTATGTGGGATTCATTATCATGTTTTTACTTGGCTCATGTTTATGCCAGCATGTACTATATAGTTCAGTCCCTTGTTTACTGGATGCATTATTCTTTGTACTTTGTCTCTGTTGATCAGCTGTTGTCATTGATGTTAACCCAAGCAGCACTAGGGGATAACCCAATATTGCATGGAAATTTTGACCTACCAAATTAATATATTCTGGGTCAATAATTATTTTTATGGTTTCTACTTGTTGAGATGTTTCCTTTGATATATGGCACCCCATGTAATTCTTCACGGTTTGAGAGATATTCATGTTTGAAGTTTGTACCCCTAGTTAGTGGGCTAAAACCCCATAAGGTTGGGGCATGGTTCATTGAAAAGTCATAATTAATATTTTTTATGCTCCTAAAATCCCTCCCATGTTCACTTGTTGAATCCCCTCTCAACTTAAGCATTTATATAAATTGTGATCTTCATTTCCTCCTTAGGCAGGGGATTTTTCCATCTGAAATAGGTCATTGTGGCATTTTCGCTCTAAATTTTTTTCTACGAAAGTTCAGAAGCTGAAATTTTTATGAGCCAAAGCTGAAATCCTGAGGAAGATGCTTTAAAAATTTTAGATCAAGGTGGAAGTCAAGTTTTTTGTATATATGATCTGTGGAAGTCAAGATTTTTGTAGGCTCCTGAAATTCATCTCAAAGAAGTGATCTTGGTAAAATCGTCATAAATCTCTCTCTGAGTATCAGATTGTAATTCCGTAAAAATTTGCAGATAGTGCACAGTCTATAGTTTTCTCTCTATAAATTTCAGAGCCAACTGAAGAAACAATGACACGTGGCATATCGTACAAGTGTGCTCTGCTGAAATAGTCCATAGTTAGGGCATTGTGAGAGATTGGGTATAAATCTCCCTTGAAGAATCCAAACTGGGTCAGACCTGTGGCATTGGAAAGATGACTCATACTATAAGAGTAAAAATCAGGTATTGAGGATCTGAAATAACATAGATACACCAGATTCAATTTCGAGCTCCTAGAAGGCAAGAAAAATCTAGATCATGTGTTGTCAAGGGTTGCAAAGGACCAGAATTTCTATGGAAGAAAAGCAAAGAAAGGTGCAACAGAGGGCAGAATGACAAGAGCAACAACCAAGGTGCATAACAATAGCAAGAATTTCATCATATGAAGTCTTCAAGTGGGCAGCCCTGCATACAATCATTGTAAAGGTATCTTTGTACTAAGTCATTGTAAATACATTATTGTAAAAATTGTACTAGTGTCTATCTTCCAAGGGTTGAAGAGGTAGTTTTGGGAGGTCTAGGATCATCATTATATGGTTGTGTCAAAGTTGGTGTTATGGTCTAGTATATCTTCTTCTTCTACATCATTCTATATCATTGTAAAGTGGACCATTTTCCCTGGTACGGGAGTCCATTCTTATTTTATTATTCTATATGGTGGTAAGGTTGTGCTAGGGTGAGTTGTAGCTCATTGGGTGTTGGGGAATCCATTCAGTTGACTACTGAAGAATCTCGGGCATTGGAGTGTCCATCCAGTGGGATCTGGAGAAGAATCCTTTTCTAGATTTTAGGAAGTTGGAGCTTTATTTTCAATTGGAGTTGAACATTAAATAATTATTAGAAAAACATTAGGTGGTTTTTGTCTCTTGAGGGTTTCCACCCTAATTGGTCAGGTGCATTATGCTCTCTTTTTTGCTTTAACAAAACAAAAATGTTTTGCACGTCAAAAACACATCACTTCACTATCTATCACAAATTAATTTGATAATAATTGAAGAGATTAACTAATGTTCTAATTGTTAATGATCATCTACTTATCCCCCAGATTTCCAACAATTGGTACGTAGCTTGTCTTTCACAGCGCTATCTAGAGGGAGGTCATGGAGCATACCAAGAATGGTGTACCTCTATTCAATGAAAATAATTATGCACTCTGGAAATGAAGAATGGAGGTCCATCTCTTGGCGCAAGGTTAAAAAGTATGGGACATTGTTCAAAATGGATTTACATCAACTATGGATGAAAAAGGTAAGAAGAATTTGGTAAATGATGCGAAAGAAAAGAATATTGTTATCAGTGGACTTATTGAATCTACTTATCATAAGGTGTTGGGTTGTAAAACTGCCAAAAATTTATGGGACAAGATTGAGAATATATATGCAGGTGACTCAAATGTCAAAGAAGCAAAGCTTCAAATCTATAGAGCAAAATTTGAGCAACTCAAAATGAAAGAAGATTGCAACATTGATGCATACTTCCAATATGTTGATGAAATAACCAATACTCTCGAAGGATTGGGAGGGCCAGTTGACGAGAAGACTATTATACGGAATATTCTTAGAATGTTACCAGGGAGATTCAACCCAAAGGTATCGGTCTTAGAATACAGTTCAAATCTAGACAAACTCAGCAAAGAGGAATTACATGGAGCTCTCATAGCATATGAAATGAGACTTGATGAAGAAGAGGGTACTTCGCATATAGAAACTGTGTTCGTTGCATCTAAGAAAACCAATAAGGATAAACAACCTTCAATTGAAAAGACATGCACCTGCAAGTGTGAATAAAAGGGAGATGATGAAGAAGGTCTTTCAGATGAAGAATATGCTTACTTCACGAGAAAACTAAAAAATTGGTAAGGGATAATTCAAAGGTAAACTTCCATTAATATGTTTCAGCTGTAATGAGGTTGGGAATTTTGCAGCAAAATGTCCAAACAGAAGTAATGGCAACTTAAAAGGAAAGAAAGGCTTTAATAAATTCAACAAGCAAGGATCCAAAAGGAACTTTCTCTCTAAAGAAGATAGCTCATCATCCAATGAAGACAATGACAGTGAAGAAGTAGCCAATGAGAGAGTATTGTTTATGGCCAAGCACAATAAACAAGAGGTATCAAACAACGAAGAAGAAGGATTGACCGTAGAGGAATTTTCTAAGGAAGCAATCAAACTTATAAAAGAGTAGAAGGCAGAGAAGATCTGTTCCAATACTCTTGAATAACAAGTTCAAGGTCTCAAAATTGAAGTTGAAGAACATAAATGCATTGAAGAGTCACTTCAAAAGAAGTTGGAAGAAAGCAACCAAGAAAAGGAAGAATTAGAAGCTGAAGTAGTCTCGCTGCGTAAGGAAGTGAAGAAAGGAAAAACTATCCAAAACTATGCCAATAGCTCAAGGGAATTGGAGGAACTCATCAACAATCAACGATCTTACAATGACAGAAATGGCATCGGTTACAAAGAAGAAGAAGCAAGACCTTATACAATAAGATACAATGAACCTATGATATCTGACATGCATGTAGACTTCATTGGACAAGATTCACAAGAACAGCCTTGGAAGACAATTCCTCGATGAATATTTCCATCCATGTACCAACATATTTTTTATGGCTACTGTTATTCATGTGGAAAATTTTGTCATAAATCTGTAGAATGTCACACATACCCCAGGAACGAATACAATTCCAGCAAATTTGTCAAATATGAACCTCCCAGGGCTTAGCGAAACATCAGTATATTTGAACATTTAAAAAATAATATTGAATATTACAAATGTTGAAACTTTGGACACATAGCCAGAGACTGCAGACTTGAAAATCCTCCAGAAGAACCTTCGAATCCACAAAACGAACGAACATGGAAGAAGAAGAGGACTGGTAATTCTGTTCTCCCTCTCAAGGCTCAAAACAACAAATATGTGTGGTATGTTGATAGCGGTTGCTCAACGCATATGACTGGAGATAGAAAGAAATTTGTATCTCTGAAAGAGAAGAAGGATGGAATCATGTCCTTTGGAAATGATGGATCTTCAAATGTTATAGGATCAGGTACCATCACTCTCGAAAGCAAATATGTTATAGCCAAGAATGTTATATTGGTTGAAAACATGAATCACAATCTGCTCAGTGTTGGAAAAATGTGTGATCAAGGACACACAATAATATTCAACTCCACAAAATGTGAAATCAGGAAAGGCAGATATGGTGAAATTGTGGCTACAGCAAGTCGAGCTCCAAATGACATATATGTTCTTGATGAAGCAACTAAAGCATGTCTAATAGCTAAAGAGGATGATATAATATTTGGTAGCAATGATGATCGACTAAGTAAGAAGTTTTATACAAAGGTGCAAAGTGAAAAAGTGATTTCGAGATGTCTTTACTTGGTGAGCTGACATACTTCTTAGGGCTTCAAATATCTCAGCAAGAGAAAGGAATATTTATATGTCAAGCCAAGTACATCAAGGAAATGCTTAAGAAATTTAAAATGGAATATTGCAAACCGATCCTTACTCCAATGGTAATAGGTTTCAAATTGAGCATAGACGACTCATCTAAGGTTGTGGATCAAAGGTTGTACATATCTATGATTAGTAGTCTTCTATATGTAACAGCCTCCCGACCAGATGTTATGCAAGAAGTTGGACAAGTAGAAAGATTCCAAGCAGCACCAAAAGAATCACATATTAAATATTCGCCAGCATTGGAATATCTTTCGCGTGCTTGGTATTCTCCTGCCTTGTTAGATTTTCCTTTTTCGTAATATAAAGTGGGGAGTGAAGTAGACACACAGGTGTGTAGGACGATTATGTGTCGGGGAGTGGAAGTGTGTGTTTGTGTCCACAGTAGATGGGTTGTGTTTCAGTAGATTTTACCCTTTGCCATTGATGTGAAAGGGGGAGAAAATGTTGTAGGAAGAAGTGTCATGTTCGCAGGTGGAGTACTTGTGTTGCCATCAATGCCAAACAGGGAGATTGTTGATGAGTGGTTGTCATTGATGTCAACCCAAGCAGCACCAGGGGCTACCCCAATCTTGCATGGTAATTTTGACCTACCAAATTACTATATTCTGGGTCAAGAATATTTTTGATGGTTTCTACTTGTCGAGATGTTTCCATTGATATATGGCACGCCATGTAATTCTTCATGGTTTGAGAGATATTCATGTTTGAAGTTTGTAACCCAAGTTAGTGGGCTAAAACCCCATGGGGTTGGGGAATGGGTCATTGAAAAGTCATAGTTAATATTTTTTATGCTCCTAAAATCCCTCCCACGTTCACTTGTTGAAGCTCCTCTCATCTTAAGCATTCATATAAATTTTGATCTTCATTTCCTCCTTATGCAAGGGATTCGGCCATTTGAAACAGGTTATCGTGGAATTTTCGCTCTAACTTTGTTTCTACGAAGGTTCAGAAGCTGAAATTTATATGAGGAGAAGCTAAAATCCTGAGTAAGCTGCAATAAAAATTTCAGATCAAGGTGTGCAATATTTTTGGAGATATGATATGTGGAAGTCAGGGTTTGCGCAGACTCCTGAAATTAATGTCAAATAAGTGACCTTGGTAAAATCATCATAACTCTCTCTCTAAGTATCAGATTGGAATTTTGTTAAAAGTGACAGATAGTGCACAAATTCTAGTTTTCGATCTATCAATTTTAGAGCTGAATGAAGAAACTGTGGGACACGGGCATGCCGTACAAGTGCGCTCTGCTGAAACAGTCCATAAATAGGGCATTGTGAGAGATTGGGCATAACTCTCTCTTGAAAAATCCAAATTGGGTCAGACCCGTGGCATTGGAAAGAAAACTCAGAGGAATACTACAGGACTGAAAATTAGATATTGAGGATCTAAAATAACAGAAATACACCAGATTCAATATCGAGCTCCTAGAAGGCAAGAAAAAGCTAGATCATGTGTTGTCAAGGATTGCAAAGGACCAGACTTTCTACGTCAAAAAAGAAAAACAAGGTGCAGCAGAGGGTAGCATGACAAGAGCAGCAACCAAGGTGCATAACAGCAGAAAGAATTTCATCATATGAAGTCTTCAAGTGGGCAAGACTGCATATAGTCACCAGAAGGTATCTTTGTACTAAGTCATCAAATACATTATTGCAAGTACTAGTGTCTATCTGCCAAGAGTTGAAGAGGCAGTGTCGGGTGGTCTAGGATCATCATTAGGTGGTTGTGTCATAGTTGGGGTTATGTTCTAGTGTGTCTTCTTCTTCTACATCATTCTATATCATTGTGAAGTGGACCATTTTCCCTGGTACGAGAGTCCATTCTTCTTTTATTCTTCTATAGGGTGGTAGGGTGGTGCTAGGGTGAGTTGTAGCTCATTGGGTGTTGGGGCATCCATTCAGTTGACTACTGAATAATCTCGGGCGTTGGAGTGTCCATCGAGTGGGAGCTGGAGAAGAATGTTTTTCTAGATTCTAGGAAGTTGGAGCTTTATTTTCAATTGGAGTTGAATATTAAAGAATTATTAGAAAAAAATTAGGTGGTTTTTGTTCCGGAGTGGGTTTCCACCTTAAAAAATGTGTGCATTTTTTTTCCTCTTGTTTGCTGCTATCATTGTACAAACACTGATAATAATTGAAGATTAAATAATGCTCTAATTGAAAGGACTACTGATTCAATTTCCGCCTCTCGCATTTCCCAATGTACCACGAAAGTATGTGTATGCCTCCCTCGCCTCATTGAGAATAGGTACTCACTCATAAAAGAGACTTTTCGCACCTGTAAGTCTCGCCTCCTCAGGGTCTTGTCCTCTCTCACTTCAGTCCATCTTATATTTCTCTCTCTGTGACCCCCCTTCAGTGTCTAGTGATTGTGTTCTTACAACGTACTTTGGTCATACGATTAGCTCCTAACAATCGCACGTTGGGGGGAAATCTGTTACACAAATTTTTGGTCATCTAACCTGTTACTATTAGATGGACTAAAGTACACTATGTAAGACCAATTTCACCATAGTAAAATTGCTTTCACTATGAGAAATAATTTAATAAACCACATTTATTAAGTTGTTTATGTTCTAAACAGGAAACCCCATGAGGAAATATTAGATAAATCCACATTTTTTTTATTTTCCTCAAGGAGTAATTAGTTAAACAACAATTTAATTAATATTCTTGGTCATATTTAACCCAAAAACAGGAAAATTATTTATATAAATTATTATTTATCTTATTATTTTCTAGGAATAATTATTTAAACCTTATTTAAATAATATTCCTTGTTAAATTTGACTAAATCATTCATAAATAATTAAATAAATCATTATTTATTTGATTATTACTCAACCACATCCTTAAAATAATAAATACATCATTTATTTATTTATTATTTACAAATAAAGGGATTTGACCCAAGTCAAATTCTTTTTCCCTCCAACAAATATAATAAAATATTCCATAAAAGTTGGATCTTGATTTGGTTAATAATATTTTAACTATGCACCAATATCTAGACTAATTCAATATTTTGTTATAAATAGAAGGGCTTTTCCATTCTCCCACTACCTTTTGTTGCCTAAAGATCACTCTGGATCTATACTTTTGGTTTGACTTTGATCCACCATCATTGTCATATTTTTCTATCTTTTTTCTTGTCAGCTCCCTTTGAGTTCCATTTTTGTCTAGGTTTTCTACACCATCAAGAGAGAAATATTTTAGATCTGAAGTGATGAGGACTTACAAGAACCCATCCCATTGAGGAGGACTGGTAACATCCTTCTATGTTCTCCTCCCAGGTACCATTAATACAAAATTCTTTAAACATATTCTTGTCTTTTCTATTGGATGCATGGAGCGACTCTTGTTTTTATTTACTTATTAATGTCCTTTAATGCATAAATCTAGATTTTGCAGCATTTATCTTCGTCAATTGATTGCAGATCTAAACATATTGGCAGCCATCTTTGTTGTTAGGGTTGTTTGTTATGCACAACTAAAGTGGTCTTTTTTCGTATGCTTGCGATTAAGATTCATACTAATAGTAAGGGCACAATAATAACAATATTTGGTTTACAGGGGTACAACAATAACAATAAGGGGCCTACACTAATAACAATAAGGGACTAAACCAGTAGCATAGGGACCTAACAGTCTCTTTATTCATTTCTAAATTCCCTCTTTTCATTTTATTTTATATATATATATATATATATTTGGAAATCATTTGCAAATTGAAAAATTATTTACAATATCAAATAATTGAGATAAAATATCCAATCACCTTGAGATCCTATAAATTATAGGACCCTAACAATTATGAATACCGAAACTAGTTACACTTTTCAACACTCCCTCTCAACATGAATATTTTTTCATAAGAAGAGTCGAATTGGTAACCCATCCATATAACATCATAACAACCAACATTATCACATAGTAATGCCTTGAATAACAACTCCATATCTCCATGAGATCTTGAGCCCAATGTTAGTGAGACCAATGATTAATAGAGACCTTCATCATTGTATCTCTCATAACATACCCCACCCTGGTTCTCTCAGATTATGTCCAGGAATATTCTTATCTTGGATTCCCATTCCTCAAAAAATATTGGTCCTTTCACGACTACTCTTATCTTTTTTTCCCTAATACATCCTCAAAGAGTATCGAATGTCAGATGATTACCTAATCCTCCATGATGTCTTCCCAGTTGAAGACCAGAATGATGTGTCTATCTCTCCCTCTCAATTAGGGAGAAAATATTCCAATAAAAATGTACTCATTCCTATGGAAGCAATGTACCTAAGATCCCTCTTGGCTCAGGAATTTCCCAATTTCTACCATGTAAGAAACTTATTTCCAAGAAACGTCTTCATCAGGGACATGAAAAAACTCTTCAAGAAATAATGGGACATCTAGCTACTTTGAAGAACTTCTTCCTTTGATGTCATGAATTTCTTATTCGTTATGGAGTCTTTGCCTTTTAGGACTTCTCATAGGGAAAAAAATATCCATCAATTTCATCCACGAGTCATGTCATTTTTTCATCAGAGAGTGATCCATTAGTCTTCTCATCTATCCTAGTTTCATATCATGCTTCTATATCCATACCACATTTCTTTCAAGGATCTTTCATCCTACCACATGGTTATCAACTATGGAAGACATATACTTCCCTTTGGCAACCCTACATAAACTCATCCAGATATTATTTATTTATAAATATGAACACTTAGATAAAATTTACCTTTGTGATGGTATTTCATCATGACATCATCCTATAGGTATCAACATCCTTTATACATGTTGACATATCTCCCAAATATATACATTATCAAGGGTCTCCATTTTTTCTAGACTTTCATCTCAATCTTCATATCTTTCCGAGAGATTTCCCAATCAAGTCTTCTTGGTATTTTGGATTTTAATTTCCTTTACCATGGTTGCATATCTTGCAATTAATTCCATTCACACATTCCATTCCCAAGAGCTTCCAATCAGATTTCCTTAATTGTGGTCAGCCACCTCATACTTCATATGGGGACATATTATGTTGATTTCATCTAGTGTGGAACATGCCTTCAGAAAATATTTCATAGGAAGAGATCCCTTTCCCTTAATCATGCTTCTTAAGATAGAATTAGTGATACATGTTACCTGTAACCATAAAACACGACATTATAATATTATATACAAACATAGATACCTCACTTACCTTCAGGTCATCTAGGCTTCTTTCAACAACTTCCTTGATTGATGTGTGTTCAACCCCTTGATCTAGTTCTTCTCTTATATCATCATATCATCATCCCATGAACTCCACAAGTTGGAGTTCATGACGAAACACTTGCTTCCTCTCTAGATCGGTGAATCTTGTAATGAATATTCCATCAGAGAATCTAGGATATCCTTATCTGGTAGATTTTTCCTTTTTTACTTGATGTATGATGATCTTCATCTTGGATGAATTCTTCCTTTCCTTGAATTTCTAATGAGGTTCCCAAGATATATATTATATATATTTAACTGTCATGTATTGTGTTCCTTCTATTATTTATGATTCCCCATGGTGATGTCACGAGCTCTTATTTCTAATGCTTTCATGATGCCACATTTCATATTTATTATAGCCATATCCTATAACAAAAGACTTAGCCTTTTGCGAGGGAAAAATATCTCAATGATAGTAGAGAAATTTTACTCCCTCTTTCCTTGGTCTTCTTTTCTCTAGATTCCTCCATATTTCTAGTGATATGAGCTTCCTTTCTGTAATGCCCATAACTTTTCCATAGAATTGAATCTTAGGTATTTTGTTTTGTCTTATCTAAGGACCAAAATTCCCTTTCCCTTCTGCATATGTTTGATTCCTTTAAAATACAACACTTTTTCCCACAACTTGTCCTCTTTTGACTTGCATAGAAACTATAAGTTGTTGAATAAGGTCACTTTATTGTCTCATGGACATTTATTACCTTGCTTATCAATTAAAAAGGAGGTGATTATCATTTTATCATTTATTCCATATCTCAAAATTAAGATTATATGAATATATTCCTCCAACTTTATGTAGAACAATTCTAAGTGATATGACCTTATTTATTGCATCTTCAGAGAATATTTCGTCTAGATTATCATATATATATTTGATGTCTCCATTTATTCTACATAGGGATGAGGGGACCTTTGAATAATTTCATAAGAATACTTTGAGCCCTCTGATCCCTTTAGATGTATTCAGATAATTCTTGACCTCCAAAGACTTTTCCATATATATGGTCAATGACTTCACTTTCTTCGAGGATTATGTATAAGCTCCTTTTTACATGCAAGAACCTTTAATGACCCAACTAGATTATAGATCTCCTTGCAAATACGAATTCATTTTATTGTATTTGATTTTATTCATTTTATTGTATTTGATTTTAAAATAAAACATACTTACTTGACAAGTGAAGATGAAATATTCATCTTTGTCACTTTGATGGTGGTTGAAGAAAACGTATTGATTCTTCCTTGGATGATATTCTTCAAGGATACGGATGAGATCCTTGCTGCAATGATAGGTATCTTTCCTTATTTCCTTCTCGCCTTTGACTTCTTTGGTTGTGAACGAATGCAGATAAAAAATGCTTCTAGTATCTCCACGATGATGTGATCTGGCTTCTCTATACCTTGGCCAATCTAGCCTTGTAGATATCTTCATCTCTATGAGGTTATTTGTGGTCCTTTTATAGGATCCAATAATATTTCTTGGTGAAGACTTATAGATTCATTTATTTGATGATCTACTTTCCTTGAGTATAATTAAGGCTTTTGGCCTTCATTAATTATCTCAATACTTATTTTGAAGTAGAATTCCTCCTTAGAGCTAGGGTTTGACTCTACAATATATATCCTTCGCTTTAATTTGAGGCATTCTTGAAAAACTATCCTTGAGTTCCTCTTTGAATATATGCCCTTCCTTTGACTTTAGCAACATAGCTCTAATACCATGTTGAGAAATCTATGGAATTTTCATTAGGATATTTCTCTTCATTAGTGACAGTTTGTGCATTATTTTAACTTCTTTATATTAGGACCTTTTTTTCTTATATTATTAATGTTATTTTTTCATCAAACAATAACCAATGCATAAACAGATATAGAAAAGAGACACAACATGTAGGATATGAGCCAGAGCCAAAGCCTCTCACCGTTTGAGAGGAAAACCCACATAAATTCTTCTTATAGAGATTCCAATTGATGAAGACCGATACCAAGACCCTTGAACTAGTAGCCACTCTAAGACTAAGACACTACTTCTCCTTTTGTTATTTGTTCTCCTCAAAATTTGGACACGTGTCTCCACCGAGATCTTCTTGCTATATTTATGACGAGATATCCTTTCTATGAGACCTTCTTGTTGTCACCAACTTAGAACTGAACATCATTACATCACTTATCATCATCAATGAGCTCTTCATATCCTCACTATGGCATCAAGTACAATACGAGGAATGTTGTAGTGTGAAGTTTGAGATATTATTGGTAGCACTTAGACCATATCATTAATACTATTGTTACACCAAGATCATGACAACACTATCTTGAGGGGATCCAAACTATATCTATGAGGGGACTATGATTAGCCTGAAACCATGAACTGTGGTGACAAAGTTGTGACCTTATCCGAATTGTAACGCATCCATAAACTTGGAGATATATATAAAATATATTACTCCATCATTTAAACTTCATAGGATATTCAAACCTGTTACCCATCCAAAAATCACAGAGGTGTGTCACCGAAAATCTTACAGAAATATTTCTGAATTCAAACTTTTTGGACTGATCCGAGGTTCCTTTATATAGTAGTTGATCCATCAATATAAGGAAGCATGATTTTTACAAATAGGTGTGTCTCCACATGTGAGCCAACATGAATTATATATATATGATGGCACCAACATTGAATATGAGAGTTATGTGTGTCTTTGAAGGGTTGTCTAGACACTTTCTAAACTCATATATATTAACATAGGCTCAAGAATATTTTTTCATATATGAAATTAATTTTTTGACTCTAAATGATAAATATTAATATCCTAAAATCACTTGCTCATGAAACCCATGAAGCAAAACCTACAAAAAATAATATTATTACATCATTTATACTAGCAAAAATTACATGTCATTATGAAGACTGAACCTAGTTACACTTTTCAACACAATTTAGGCTCAACAAACCATAAAAACCTAAGGGAGGAGTCAATAAATACCCCTTAACGTATTTTATGTGTGTTAAATTCCTTGTATGGAGTCACTAGGGTGGATGTGTTTTTTACTTGTTTTTTGTCCTATGTAAAAATAGTGCCAAAAATATTGCATATTTCTAAAAGAAAATGTTACTAGCCAAAATAACTTAAAGATATGGCATGTGACCTATGGATTTGGGTCTACTTCTGGGGAAATTTGACATTTTCTACAACATTGCAAGAAATATCAAGCAACATGCTAAAGGTTACATTATAAGCCTCTTTTATAGAGTAGCCTATGTACATGTATCGGATGGCCTGAAATGGAGATCACCCTTATCTTCGAAGTAATGCCAAAATGTATACATAGTATTCTATAGAAGGTTCTGGGTCCCGTAGGATAGCATTATTCACTGTTGATATCAATATATACTTATTTATATATATTTATAATCGATGGTTGTGCCTCTCATACTTGTCATGCATTATTTTTCAGGTTCCATTATATCTTCCACTCCTTTCCCACTGGTTGTAATTGACATACCCTGCTCTTCTTGTATCCATGATGCTTGGCTCTTTTCATATGTTGGGAATTGTTTTTATGTGACAAGTTCATTTCACTCCATTAAATTTAGAGCATTTCATTACAGTTTTGAAGAATCTAAAAATAGAGGTTGCATCCTCAAATTTAGTAAAAAGAATTTAAGAAGCACAATTTTTAGTAGAATTTCATTACCAAATCCCTACAATTTCTAACCATCTTTAGTTACTAAAATCTAGAAACAATTAATTAACATTATTTAAAAAAATATATAGAAGCCAAAGAGATTAGATGAATAGTGAAACTCCAAAAAAATACCCACAAAAAGGTGTTGCATAATATTAATTTTCCATTATACTTTTTAGGCTTTGAGGATAGGGTGGGATGTTAATTTTACCCTTGTATTTGTTATCCTTATTGTGGAAAGAGAACCATGATTCAAATCGAGGTAATTGCAACATTGAAAAGCACACTTTGGTGTTAGTAGCTAACTACATTACAAAAATTTTGGGTGGTTATTTAGTTTTTGCACCCTTTGTGTTACTTTGTAGAAATTTCAATTCAGAAGTAATATGAAGGTATTAGTGGGTTATATTGTATCCTTCATAGACATTTTTTTTTTTTATCTATATGAATTATTGAAGTAATTGTTATGTGGAACGGTTCTTTCATTATGAACTGATTGAAAATTGATAATTGTAGATAGAAATAGGCACAAAATGAACATAATATTGTTGTATTTTATGTCGTAAGAACAAATGAATTTTTTTAGCAACGCTGACACTACAATGCTGAAGCAACATTATGAGAAAAAGTTTATGGACTTTTTTTATTTATTTTTTTGTAAATTTCGTAGGACCTGTCTATTTTCTATTTTGTAAAGAGAAATTTGCTATACAAATTATGCAATTGTTGGTAGCCTCAACCTGCCCGAAGGAAACGAGGTCTGTTGGCCACCTCGAAGATTTATAAGCCAACCAAAATTGGTATTGTTTTTTCCTTCTGCTAATAGCTAATAATCCTTTACTATGCCCATAGAAACTACATATAAAACAGAGAGTAGATTTAATATCCTAAAAAAAAATACAAAAATGAACTTGTAAATATGTTAATCATCTGATGAATCAACAAGTGAAGTCTCTTTTGCAGTTGACCCTGGAATCTCAGCTTGCTACATATTGAGAAGTTGCTGCTCCATACTTGCTATTATCGCATTGAATTATACCTATGCCTTTTTCATTTCCATCATATCTTGTTTAATCTACTAGAGCTCAAACAACAGGGAAGAATTGATTTGTTTTTCCTGCGTACTTAACAGTGCTTTTGCAAGAACACATTTGATTTTCCAATATGTTTTGACAGATTGCTAAAATAGAGAAACTCTTCCTCTTATATTACCTGGGTCAAAAATAAAATCTATTCCTTCCTACTGGCTTTGAATTTCATCCTCTTCGTCATCACTATCCCTTTCCCATGCCTGTATAGTTTTCCGAATATCCTTCGGAATTCCAATTTCATAACTTTTTTCTAGATTCTCAAGGGTCTTCTGATTAGTTTTCCTCCCTCTTTTGCTTGTCCTAGCTACCTGGTTTGATTTTAGTTTCCTTCCCTTTCCTTTTATCATTCTGCCCTGAATTCCCCTGTATATCCTTTTGACTGAAAAAAACCCTATATAGCGAACAGTAACCAATAGATAAAACTTAGAATCATTATTAAATTCCATGTGTTTAACCGGAATCTTGGGGTATGGATTGCAGTTTTCATTCATCCTGATAACACCAGACCAAACCATCCCATCATCATAAAGCTTCCGCAGCTTGCGAGCTAGAGCAATAACGTGACGAATAGAACAATTCAAGGACAGACACTTTGAAAATTGAAACTGGAACAAATTTCTCAGACAATAAATGTTGCTATGGAACAAGATGGAATTGGAATTCATTTGGTTAAGGAAATGGTCGTGGAAACAAAAAAACCCAACGAACTTCCCAACAACTGCTATACCCTCCCATGAATGTGTTGGGTTTGCATTGTTAAACAGACTATTCTGAATTCTAAGGATTGACGAAAAACCCTGGACTTGAAGGCAGTCATAGAAAGGGTTTTTAGCAGAGGTCGTAAAAATCATACTTTTTGAAGCACAACACACAGAATAGCAGAACTCAGTGCTACGACCCATACAGAAAATGAACCCACAACAACCAGACCCAATTCTACTACCGGTGCAGAGAATAAAAATCAGAGTGTACCCAGGACTACTAGAACCAAATGGAGGCATGGAATATGCCACCAGATATAACAATAACAAAAGAAACAAGAACATGGTAAGAGGTAGAAATGAAACCCCATATTGTAATTTAGATGGAAATCGGGACTGCGGAAAAGAGGCAGAAAATTAAAATGAATCCCCTCTATCATCACATGTAGACCAAATAAACCAAGGAAAAAAATAAAATTCTCTGACTGCTCTGCATGGCCTGTAAAAATTTTTGAACTCATTGACTTTAGACGCAGAGAAAAATCTAGAATTGAAGCTAGAATAATTGGAACCAGAACATACCCTGTCAAAATTCACTTCCTATCCTGCTCCTTCAACTCCCTTAGCCCTTTGCGATAGTTTCCTTCAGCTCACATAGGAATGAACTCTCAAAAAATACAAATGGACCTTATGAACCCCCTACCTTACCGCTGATACTCTGCCAGTTCTTCTATACACTTATTGGTATGATTTGAGTGCATTGATATGGTAAGAATAACACATGTAAACAGAGCCCACTACCCCTTGCCATTAATGGAGTTTAATGGTGAGCTGACATGCTTCCCACGTGGCGGTGTCATGCTACCGTTCTCCCACCCTTATCGGGGATAATTTTATCGATCTTGAATAAGAGAATAAGGCTATATCGTTATTTTTCTCCATCTAATGTCAACTATAGTTTGTTTCTATTATAGTATAATATTGAATTCTCATTATGTGGGTTCTTATCCAATGTATATTAACAAAAATAAATGGATCGATTTAAAGTTAAACTTGAAAAAATTTAAGATATAGTTGATGAAAATATACAAAATATACAAGGAGGATATATTCATAAGATAAATGCACTTGAATCGCAGGTAATGTTTGGAGATTCCTGTATTTCTCGATGGAATAAATATCTAGAAGATATGAAAAATTTTCCGTTTTTTAAATGAATTCTAGTACTAAATTTATGTAGATAACAAAATTAAATAAAAATTAGGAAAACAAGACACAACTTTCAAATCAAAAGCAAAGAGGTGATGAAGTAGCAAAGCGAACTAAGAAGAAATACATTGGATTAAGACACAAAAATTATGTTTCTAATATTATCAATAGAATGTGACATTTTACTTGATGAAAAGGAGTTTTAGATGGTTTGGAATCCATATCTTTTCTTATTGTTTCATTTTATCTATTGTGAAGGTATAACTACAACATAATATGAAGCAAGAGTTAGAGTAGTTTTTTCATTGGAAACATTCTTATGAGAAGGATATTCTTTAGGTTTCTTTATTTATTTTTGTGATGTATTCGGTCATAGTATTAGGGTCAATGATTTCTCTAATATTGGTCGCAAGAATTGGTATATAAAAAATTGAAATAACATGGAGTGAAAGTAGACACAAAATTGAAGTCACACCTTGCTTTCATTTTCTTCATTCATGCCTCATCCATACATTATTTTGTCTGATCATTCTATCTTGCATAGATTTATAATATTTGTGTGCAAAATGTAAATTATATTGGACATATTTTCTTTATTGTAAAGCTATCACGATTTTGCATGTTCTATAATGATACGAAACAAACTCTTATTGAGTTGTGTGTTATTGACGTTGCTCTACATATCATCTTGTACTGTATATTTGACTATCTGCATTTGATTTGCAATTAATACTTTAGCATGCATACATAACAATACTAAGAAGATGTATGTGTCAGTATTCATTCCATATATTTGCACATTTTCACTTAGAAGTTTACTATGAAATGTTGATTGTATATATATTTTCTATTGTTATTTTTTCTTTGGAGACTGTGTGACTATGCGTGTCATTGATATGAGATTCATGCTATACATATTTTATTAAATTTGGAATTAAATAGTGGATCTCGAATTTCAAAATAACCAAAAAAACTCAATTCTAGAAAAATCCTTGTAGTAGAAATTTTCTAATTTTAATGAAATATGAGTAAATGTGTATTTTATTTTTCAATAGTATATTAGTGTTTACCAAAGGCATAGCACAAAAAGTTGATTTTAACTTTCATGTATTGCAAAAAAATTCATTCAATGGAAAACCCACCATTTTTCTATCTAGGTAAAATTTTATTCATGTTATTTAGTTGTTGCTTTCTTGTAATATGATTTCAAGTGAAATTTGAGATTATTGGAAACTGAGTATTAATATTGGAAATTTAGTATATGAAAAATTTATATTTTTATCATGTTGGAATGTAATTTAAATTGTTCCATGGAATAAGCTGTTTTTTAATTGAAACATAATATTCTCACAAACCAACCAATAGTTTTTGTAGGGGATTATGTTTTTGTTATTTGTGTGTCATTGTGTTGGAAATTTCACTAGATGATGCTTCATTCAAATTTTAAGAATAGTTTTGTAATGTGGGGTTATGACTCTATTGGGTCAAATTACGATATGTAATCTAGCAACTGTTGGCACCAATCTAGCAAAAACTACCAATCAGTCATAAAGGAAGCTTTACATTGGTATCCTTTCATATGAGACATAAAACAAGGCACTCACATCAATTTTTTCATAGTATGCAGAAATAAAGGAAGGTTTTGTTGCATATGAAAATAATACAAACATATCTAGGTAATTTTGTTTTTGGCTAAAAATGAAATTATTAAGTGAAAAATTTAGTTTCTTGTAATTCTTACATCTAATATATATATATATATATAGTTTATAATTTTATATTTCTACTTTGAAATAAAATTTTCAAATAGTGTTTTTTCATTTGTGACATTTAAGTTTATTGAAGCCGAAAAAAGGGCTCTTGATGATTCAAACATAAATATTGATGTAAGGAACGAAACTGTGCATTTTTTAATTTCTCTTGAAATTATATTTTTTAGGGTAGTTTAAAGGATACACTTGACTTCTTTGGAATATAATATTTTGGAATCTGTACTTATTTTTTGACATGTAGGGAAGGTAAATTATAATGAATGTTCATTTGAGGGCCAAGAGGAGAAGGTTGCTTCACAACCTATACCATCCTCTCAGTTTTAGTTGTGACCATACGTACCATTAGGTTATGTAGTAATGAACTCTAACTTTCCTTCATATTCAAGGTCACAACTACCTCCTCATGGATTTGTAGCACCAACACAGTACAAACCCCTTGTGAGTAATGTACAAACTTTCAACCTCCATAGTATATCCAACCTGGATTTCCTACTATAGGTACCATAGTTGCACCTATCCATCCATACTATGGTACCTCATGAAGTGATTATTGATGACATGACGATCAAAGATTGTCCCCCTTAATGAGGATTAAGAGAGTTAACCATGTTTTGAGGAGTGGAAGCTCCCATTTTACCAAAGAAATAATTGAAGTTATATTTTAATTTTTGGTGCTACAAAATATTCAGTTTTTGGAGGTATCTATATTTTGGAAGCCCGTGCTAGTCCCATGAACAAGGTCTCATGTCTACTCAATATGTTCAATTCTATACTAAATTTACCTCTCGTGCAAGATTTTTAATATTTATAGTTAACTTTCATGCTCATTTTATTCCTTTATATATCATTGGATTTCTATATTAATTTCTGGGGGATTCAAAATAGTTACGTTCTAGAGGAATGTAAAATTCATGGATCCCACGTAAGAACTATGTGTTGGATTTTGTGTTGGATCCATCATGTTTAGTATCTTTGTTGAATTTCCTACTCTGCATGATTCTGATATTTAATCATTATAACAATTATAATTCCTATATCAATCAATTTTACTATATATGTATACAATTTTTAAGTTCCTCAGTCGTTTCTTTCATCTGAAAACTTGTATTAGAGGACCCATAGAACATGGGTACTTTGGATTTGTAATTTGGTTAGTCTCAAGTTCAAACAATCATCTTTGATGTTCTTTTTTAGGGGGTTAAGCGTATTAACCATGTTAAACTTTCTTCCTTGTTCTAAAATAGTTATGTTTCTGAAATATGTTCGACAATTTTTTATGTGAGCTAAGCTAAGGAAACCTACAAGACTTTACAAATTTTTATAATTTACAATTTGTAAAGTTTCAACATCTCATGCTTTAAAGGGTGCTAGCTCAAGGGAAGAGCACCTACATTACAAGCAGGTGTTTGGTGGTTTGATTCCAGCGTTACTAAATATTCACAGGGAATCGCGATGACCAGTATTTGTCCCTATGTATGTATCAATAGAGAGACACATTAAAGGGTCATCACCAAAAGACAGTTTTTTATATATGAAATGGAAGTGGTTAATGAACATTTCCATATATATACATCAATAATGAGGGGCATGAAAGGTCCATTATCATAAATAATTTTTGATAATATGAAATGGTGACAAACACTATCTCTCATTATAATCATTATTCTTATAGGCCTTTAATGTTACCACAATACCTATACTTTTGGTGAAATTCAATTTTTGGTGATGGAATCTATTTTTATCGTCACCAATGAGCTTATGGTGGAATTTTTTGAACCTCACCAAAATATGAAAAGGTGAAAAACATTATATATCATTATAATGATTATTCTTCATAGAATTTGAATTTTACCACAACATTTATACTTTTGGTGAAACGACCTTTGGTGACATTCAGTTTTTGGTGATGGAATCTATTTTGATCATGATCAATGAACTTATGGTGGAATTTTTCGACCCTCACCAAAATATGAAATGGTTATAGTAAACATGACATCACCATATATATGCATCAATAGTGAGGGCCATGAAAGGTCCATCACCATAAATCATTGGTGTTCATATGAAATGGTAGTGGTCACTATCCATCATTATAATCAATATTTGTGGTAGAACTTGAATGTTACCAAAACACCTAAACTTTTCGCAATGCCACCTTTGGTGATGTTTAGTTTTTTGTGATAGAAGCAATTTTGAATGCCACCAATGAGCATATGGTGAATTATTTTAACCCCCACCAATGACCATATTTTTCAGAAAATCCACTCCTTACTCGGTTACACTAGAAGTATGATTATGCTTAATAGGGTAGAGGTTCAATTTAATAGTGTAGGGGTGTGTGTTATTGAATCAGTTTTTTTTGTGAGCATTTGGTGTACAATATATTAGTTGTTTTAAATTTGATTTTTTTTGAAGCTTTAGATTTCTTTAGTATGAGAAAGGTAGGTCATAGTTTGTACATTACAAGTAAAATCAAAAGTGAATAAATTGGATTCGTATGAATCAATGGCCAAACGGATAAAGAATTGGAGTAGGTTCATGTCTTTTTCTTTCAAATCAACTAGTATTTGTTTCAATTTTCTTAAGTAGGTATATTTTGTAGAATGTGGATTCGAAATGACATGATTCAAAGTCATTTGCATATTAGTTTGATTTTATGTGAGTTGGTTCCAATGACATGACTCCATCTCGAAAGGATTCAAGGTGTTATCACTCAGAAAAAGTGAAACATTATTTGACATGGTCATAGAGTTCATTTGTCACAAGTTGGTATAGGAAAATTTAAAGTTTTCCATATTTAACTTATCCTAAGGTTCAAACCCACCTCCATATAGGTCTCATCATGTCCCATCAGTCATCATCAGGTGTCGGATTCCATCTCCCAAGCGTTTAAATCCGAAAAGGACACTTTAGACAGTTTTTCCTCTTTTCATAACATTTTACACTGTGAAATAACATTTTTCACTACGAAACTGCCTAATAGTTTTGTAGAGAAACTGTTAGAAAATGAACTAGCCACGCTACGAAAAAACATTTTTTTTGTCTATCTTGTCAAATTTGGTGAAAGGTGTCAGTTCATGATTAGAGGAGATAGGGTGAATGTCATTCGAGACAGTTAGGGTTATTTCAAAGGCACAAGGTCATGCCTGAGTCCATCATTACCGTTTTTAGCATGCATGAGTCATGATTAGGGCATGAGTTATCATCAAAACCATAAAACATTTCCCAATTGAGTCTTTTTGTCATTCTCTATTTTCTCTTTGCATGTTATTGAGTTGTTGGAGAGATTCTTCACCAAGCCAAGCTGGTTGTTGGCATTTTCGAAAGTTGCAGGTGTCACTAATCAAGCGAGGCTGAGAAGATATAAGCTCACCATGGATGCAAGAAAGAAGACTAAAAAAGGTCGTCACTATCTTAGATATGAGCCCATGGACATGAATTTGTTAAATGAAGACCCAACTTCCTTGGAGATATTCAGAAGAATAGGTTGTTTGAAGCTCTATCAAAGATTGCAAGGGTGCCATTTGGAGGTTTCCAAGGAGTTTTCTATCAATTTCAATGGGATAGCTTCAAAGGTGGGAATGTTAAACCTCACATTAACACCAGAGAACATTCCAGCAATGACAGGAATCCATAGGGGAGCAGAACAATTTTTCAAAGGCATCAAGTTCACCATGAAGGATTGTAAAGAATTTATCAAGCCAGAGCATAGTGAAATTGATCTCACAAATGCTATCCCAAGGAGCCACATGAAAGACAACTTCTCAAAGATGTTGCTAATTATTCATAAGTACTTCACCTATGAAGGGAGGTTTCAGATGGTCTATTCCTACCAACTTAGGCTTATACTGCATTTTTGGGGTAAGAGATCTCTTGACTTGCCCTTTTACTTATACATAAGTCTAGCTAAAATGTCAGATAAGGTCCAAGTTAAAAAAGAAGGAAGTGAAACTTCTCTCTTTCATCATGGTTTGATCAAGTTGTTGGTGTTAGAGGAGTTAAAAATATTAGGAAGAGATTGGAAATCCTTTCTATTCATCAATGGTTTTGAAATATATGTTGTCACTCCTAAAAGAGTTCCCAAACCTAGAGATGTTTCATCACCTACAGTAGCAGAGCAAGTTGAGCTAGTGAGCATGGAGATAGAGCCTTTGTAGAAGGTTGCTACAACCAAAGCTACACCTACAAAACAAAAGCCAACAGTGAGAAAACATGGTAGAAAGAGGGTTACAAGGAGCCAAATAGTGGCTAAGGGTAACTTAGAGGACATCTTGTATGCCATTGATATTGAAGAAACTCCCATAGTCCAAGCTAAAGACATAGATGAGGGAGGGAGGAAGCTTAAGAAAGGAAAAATAGCTAAGAAGTTATAATTTTAAGGTGATTATGCTGGATTCATGTTTCAAGATAGAAAACCAATGACAATACATGCCAGAAAAGTCTTGGACAATAGAAAAGAAACATAGAAATTCAGTGAAACTATTCAGCCACCACCAAGCATCATAGAGCTCTCCTCACCTACAGAGGAAGATCTGGTCATCAAACAAAAGAAGGGCAAAGAGAAAATAATTGAAAAGACATAATTTTAATCCCTTACGGAGCAGTTGAAAGATGCAAGTGAAGAGATATCATTCTTGAGGAAAGAGGCAAATAAACATAGAGATGAAAGAGTACAATTTGAATAAACAAGGAAGATATGGGAGGATCAAGTTACAAGTGTCTCAAAGACCTTGGAAAACAAAAAAAAACTGTTAGGATATTCCGACACATAGGAAATAGTTAAGAATAACTTAGTCTAGTGTAGAGTTAGGTAAAGTGTGTTTATTTACCATGTACATTTGTAACTTATAATCTAGCTCTCACGATTTGTAGTGATCCGATGGTTATCTCTCTCCTCGGTATTAACAACACTTGATCCGTGGCTTAACACTCGATTATTCTATGTTCTCTATTTAAAGAGAATGGAGGGTCATTTTTATGTTAACCATTTATGAGAGAAACATATGTCACTTTTCTTTTTATATTAATAAATTTACTGAAGTGGTCGTGTTGGCTTAGGCCGTGGATTGTTTCCCTCTTCGAGGGTTTTAATCACATGATTATACTGTTGTACTGATTTGTGGTCTGTTTGTGAGTGGTGACCTTTGGTTCTTGATCTAAGGAACTTACTCTATAAATTCCTACATGGTATCAGAGATATTTTGAGGGTCGCATCCGTTTTTGATCCAAATCTGAAGCCGGTTTGACTGCATGCGATTGTTGTTTTGTAGATCTACTGTTTTTGACCTTTTTTGGGCCTAGAGAACTACTCTATTGTGTCTAGAGCATATGTTATAGTGAGGAACACCTTTTTTTTCATGCGAAAAGGTTTCTAGTTGCCCAATTTACTTTAGTTTAGATCTGGAGGCATAAAGTATCTGTTTTGCAGTTATATTTGATAATAGTTCTGCTTATTTTGGTTTTTAGGTTTTATTTATTTGCTGGATCTATATCATATTTTCTGCGTATGCTCTTTGCCCTACGCTGTGTGCAATATCATCAAATTAGAAACAGGAAGAAGTTTTTTTTACTACGTATGCTCTTTCTCCGTATCTTTGTGCGACCTCGGGAAATCAAAAATAGTAAAATAGATAGTTTTCGATAAGGCTAACTGTTAGTATGAATCTTAATTCCAAGCGTATGAAACAAGACCAATTTAGCTATGCATAAAAAATATCCCTAACACCAAATATGGCTGCCAATATCCTCAGATCTGCAGTTAGGTGATCAAGATAAATGCAGCAAAGATCTAGATTTATGCATCAAAAGACATTAAGTAGTAGAAAAAAGAAGATTTACTCCATGCATCCAATAGACAAGACAAGAATATGTTGAATGAATTTTGTATTAATGGCACCTGGGAGGAAAACACAGAAGGGTGTTACCAGTTATCCTCAATGGGATGGGTTCTTGTAATTCCTTAGCACTTCAGATCTAAAATTTCTCTGTCTTGATGGTGTAGAAAACCCAAAAAAAATGGTAGCAAAATATGACTATGATGGTGGATCGAAGTCAAACCAAAATTATAGATCGAGAGTGATATTTAGGCAACAAAAGGTGGTAAATGAATGGAAAAACCCTTCTATTTATAACAAAGTATTGAGTTAGTCTAGATATTGGTGCATAATTAAAATATTATTAACCAAATCAAGATCCAACTTTTATGGAATATTTTATTATATTTGTTGGAGGGAAAAGGAATTTGACTTGGGTCAAATCCCTTTATTTGTAAATAATAAATAAATAAATTATTTATTTATCATTTTAAGGATGGGGTTGAGTAATAATCAAATAAATAATGATTTATTTAATTATTTAAGGGTGATTTAGTCATATTTAACAAAGAACATTATTTAAATAAGGTTCAAATAAGTATTCTTAGAAAATAATAAGATAAATAATGATTTATCTAATTAATTTCCTTGTTTTGGGTTAAATATAACCAGGAATATTAATTAAACTATTGTTTAACTAATTATTCCTTGAGGAAAATCAGACAAATGTAGATTTATTTAATATTTCCTCATGGGGTTTCCTGTTTAGACCATAAAAAACTTAATAAAGGTGGTTTACTAAGTTATTTTTCATAGTGAAAGAAATTTTACTTAGGGTAAAATTGGTATTACATGGTGTGCTTAGGTCCATCTAATAGTAACAAGTTAGATGACCAAAAAATGGTGTAACGGATTGCCCCCCAGCGTGTGAGCGTTAGGAGCTAATCGTATGACTGAAGTACGTTGTAAGAACTCAATCACTAGACACCGAAGGGGAAGTCAAAGAGAGAGAAATTTAAGGTAGACCGAAGTGCAAAAGGAGTAGACCTTGAGGAGGCGAGACTTACCGTTGCGAGAAGTCTCTTTTATGAGTGAGTACCTATGCTATAGGTGGCGGGAGGGTCATACCTATACCCGCTGAGACAAAGTACGAATAATAATGTGTCCAGTAAACATAGGATTGAACAAAATAGTACATGTTGGCATAAACATGAGCTATATAAACAGCATGATAATGAGTCTCACATACATATTGTGCTTGGGATGACAGCCAGGAAGTGTACAATAATGTCTGAGTACATGAGATACAAAATACAACCTAGATTCCCCTGTAAATAGAAATGGATCTAAAAATATGACTGATACATGCAATCAAAGAGGTGCTGCAAGAAGCTGAGGCCGAAATCATCAAATCTATGGAGATGCATCAAAGGTTGAAATGAAGAGGTCATTCGGGCATGTGGGGACTACTTGTAGGGCCACCCCCTCATGAGGGTTGAGACATCTCACACACACCCAGGAATCACCAGTCCAATCTGCTGCATCACTGAACCATCGAGTATATGGATCTTGATCATGTTGAAAGGAGCTGGAGGTGAGAAACAATCAAGTCAAAGGGATACAAGGAGTCCATTTTTCTAATCCGAGGCACCGAACAAGAGTGGAAGCTGGAACCAAGGTACATCGCCCTCCAGACCTGTCTTCTGGAATAAATGATCTGATGTCGACCAAAGGAGGTCCGCCATAGATTAGGCAATAAGGGGTGCTCAAATATGGCATGAGAGAAAATAGTAGAGCGACTGATAGATGGACACCAGGGGTGATGAAATGGGGGGGACTGAGTAGCAGACATACGACTTCCCTTGTTAGAGCATAAATGGCATAGATGACCTGGTAGCGACTGACACGATATCATGAGGGATAGGGGATAGTGGGACTGGAGGCCATAATGTGCGACACGAGAGAGGGACCAAGCAATGAAGGATGAAGGACTATAGCGGGATACAAAGGGACTCGGGATAGACTCCATGAATGTGATGATGACTCAACTTGGATGCTCTAAACAAGGGCGACTCGATGGTGCTACCACACAGTAAAGGTCCAATGGGGAACCATAAAAATGTGAGTACAAGATTGTAACTCATGACGAAGATTGATACAAGCATGGACAAGTATGGAGGAAAAGTGGTGCCCCTAGTATGAGTGTTTCAAGTGAAGAAATTCGATTTTGAGGAGGGGTGAAGTGACGCTTCTTGGATAAAAGGTGTCTCGGTGAAGTATAAAATCACAAAAATCATGAGCTGGCTACCTAAATAAAATAAAACATGCATTTCCATAAGGAAATGCTAAAGGTAATATATCTTCAAATAGAGTGCATTACAAGGATTGGGAAGGGGATGGCCTTCGAAGTCCTCTAATAGATATGCTCCCTTACCTAAATCCTTACTGATGATGTAAGGTCCTAGCCATAATGAGTCAAACTTCCCATGACCAACGACATCATGGGCCTAGTCATACACCAGAACAAGATCACCTTCGTGAAAAGTACGAGGGTGGACTTTTGGGTCATATTGATGTTTGGTGTGTTTCTTAGCCACCTCAATGGTTTTCAATGCAACGCGATGGTCTTTGAAAGCGTGCTCAAGAATGATAGGTCATTGTTCTAAAGGTTGGGTGTCAGGGAGAAGTTCGACGGCTAGATGAAGGGAAGGGATTTCACACTCGATTGGTAAGACTGCCTCCTATCCAAAAAAAAGGTGGAAAGGAGTAAAACCAGTGGCGGTTTTAACATAAGTTCTATAGGCCCATAAAATAGGGAAGAACATAAGGTGCTAGTTGGTTTTGTGCTTATGCACCATCCGTTGAAGCATGGTTTTAAGGATTTTATTGACTGCTTCAACTTGGCCATTACCTTGGGGGCAATAAGAGGAAAAATGTTGGTGCTCAAAGCCCAACGGTGAGGATAGCTCACGCCATATCTCATCTTCAAAATTTCAGCCATGGTCAAAGACCAATTATTTCAAAACTCTGAATCGAGCAATCACATGGTTAAAGAAGAAGAGGGCTGCAGTAGTTGTCGTTTTGTTAAACGTTGTCATGGCCTGAGACCATTTGGTGAAATAATCAATTGCCACGATGATATACTTATGGTTACTATCTGATGATGGTCGACACTCCATAAATTCTAAGGCCCACTTACAGAAGGGACCAGCTGAGATGATAGGATGGAGGGGAGCCGGAGGGGATCATTGCTTAGGGGAAAAATGTTGGCAATTGGGATAGTGTTTGACTGCCTCAATGCAATCACTAAAGAGAGAAGGCCAAAAGTACCCAGTATGCATTATTTTCTAGGCAGTGGCCGGACCGGAGAGGTGGCCACCACAAGTGCCACTATGAAAGGCATTGAGGACTTGTTCTGCTTCACCGTGTGTGAGAAAATGATGAAGGATGGAATCTAGACCGTGACGATAAGGGTCGTCACCAATAAGAAGGTAACAGGGGGCCTGGTGTCGGATACATCGTCGAGCATCACGGTCAAGATGGAGGGAAAATTTTTAAGTTCACAAATAAGTGAGGATGTCCCCATTCCAAGGGTCATCGGTGGTAATGGAAAATAAATGTTTATCGTGGAAATTATCAATAACTAGAGGATCATGCGTACCTGTAGGTAGTTCGGAAATGAGTTCAGCGAGGGCTAAACGTTTCTTACTTTTTGGTGTGACGAATTCAAGATCGAATTCCTGGAGTATCATGATCCAACAGGCATACTTCCCATTGATGATTTGACAACTCAATAGGAATTCCATAGGGTTGGAATTAGTCACGACCTTGATGGAACACATGAGGATGTAATGACGAAGTTTCTAGACTGAGATCACAACAGCCAGTGCTAATTTCTCTTCATGTGAGTAGGATATAGGAGGTCCTACAGGTTCTTACTGACATACTAGATAACATGCTCAATTCCATTGTCATCTTCCTAAATGAGGACTCTAGTGACCGAGTAGGTGGAAGCAAAGATATACAGGATGAAATCCCTATCAAAGTGAGGGGAACAAATCAAGGGAGCAGATGTGAGAGCATGTTTTAGGGAATCGAAAGACTCTTGAGCATAGGCATCCTAGACAAAAGGGATATTAGAGTGAAGGAGTCTATGGAACCCATGCGCAGTGGTGGCATAGTCAGTTACTAACCGGCGAAGGAAATTAGCTTTCCCTTGGAGGCTTTGTAACTGGCGTAAAGTACGAGGGATAGGAAGCTCAAGGATGGCTTGAAATTTAAATGGGTCAAGCATGATACCATATTTAGACACAATGAAGCCTAGAAGATGGCTGACAGGTACACAAAAGACACACTTCAGTGGGTTGAGGCAGATATTATACTTGTGACATCGAAGAAAGACAGTACGCAAGTCGTGGAGGTGTTTTGCCTTATGTTTAGAACACGTAGTGAGGTCATCTAAATAAGCAAAAATAATATGAGCCAGGTCATGGAAACAGTAAGACATAGCTCGCTAAAAAGTGGCTCCTGCATTTTTGAGGCCGAACGACATGACTCGATTGGAAAAGGTTCCCCATGGACTAATGAATGCAGTTTTAAGTTGATCAGCACGATGGATAACAATTTTGTTTTACCAGGAGAAACCATCCATAAAGGATAGAACCTCGTGCCCTGCACACTCATCAATAATTTGGTCAATGAATGGTGTGGGGAAGTTGTCTTTGGGACAAGCTTTTTTTAGATTACGAAAGTCAGTGCAGACACGGATGGCGCCTTGTTTCTTGAGAACGGGAGCCAGACTGGACACCCAAGTGGTGTATTCAATGGGATAGATAAGACTAGCCTGCTTAAGCTTATCTATTTCGACTTTGACAACTACTCGTCTGGAAGGATTAATGGGTCTCAAATTTTGATGGACAGGATTGGAATCAAGCCATGTATTGATATGGTGTTCGAAAATGGCAGGATCAAGTTCGGGCATTTCTAAATAGGACCAGGTGAAAATATCACAGAATTATTTGAATAGCTTGGTGTAAGCCTCAACCTCTTCCGGGGTGAAATGGGTGCCCAAGGTGATATTTTCTTCTATCACTGGTTTGTCAGAAATGTCAATTTTAATGGTAGGAGAGATATTGGCTATATTTCCTTCTTCGAAAGCATCAGGTGCAGGGATGGGATTTCTAAACCAATCGACCTCATCAAGAATGAAGACTTTAGTTTCCACAACATATTGGTCATGGGACTGCTGTGGGAGGAAGTATGCATGGTGGTGCATATCATCCCATGGAAAGTCAGGTTCGGTTATAGCTTCCATAATGTCTTCATCGGAATGGAAGATTGGGTGACTGAAGGAAGAGATACCTCCTGACATGGTAGAACTACCTAACTTATCATCATGTGAAGAAAGGCTCACATTCGCAATGTCATGGGTGATGACAGAAGAGTAAGAAGATAAGGGATCTACTGATGTTGAGCCTAGAGTGATAGCTGAAGGGAGGTCAGGTGAAACATCAGGGGAAGTCACCAAGGGGACTTCCATCGAGGGTCTCATGGATGATGATAGGTAGAAAATTTGGGCCGAAGGCTCCATCATCTTGACATCGGGAGGTGGAATGTCAACGGGAGCAGGCAGATCCTATGGTTCTGCTGGAGGAGAACTCGCAAACAAGTGAGAGGTGAAATTTTCATGCTTGGCCTTGAATTGGTGGAACTCTTTCAAAGAGGAGTGATACTCTTCAAGGCGGGGATAGAGGTGAGTGTAATGGAAATGGAAATCGCACAAAGCACAGGGGTGATTGGTGTGCAATTTTTTTACTTTAGGGACTGAATCAGGTATAGTGACATAAACCTTAGGGATATTAGACTCTGGAAATGTCTCATTGACCATGGAATTAAGGCGAGGAAACTCTGGACAAGTATTGGTGGCATGACCGACAACATCACACAAATCACACTGAATAGTGCGTTTTGGTGGCCGAGGAGGGGCCAGGTTTGTTGGGGTGGCCTTGTCTTTGGTTGTCCCCATGCGAGCTTTTCCCTTCTTACTCGAAGCGGTCGTAATAGGAGGGGGTTCTTGTTGAGGTGGCTGAGGCACTGTTGCAGTGGGAGAAGTCATGGGGATTGGTTGAACTAGGGTCAAAGCAAGATAAGATTTTGGTTGACCAGACGGGGTAGCGTCTGGAGGATCAAGGTACTAGATGGGAATCCTAAGGGTTAGGTTAGGAAGAGAGAGGAAGGCCATGATAGGTATTGTGTATACTCCTAGGGGGGGAGCTAGGAACGATATTTGACCAGAGGGGTAATGGCCAGGTGGGACGACTCCTAAAAGGTTAAGGCCTGGAGGAACTGTTCTAGGAGGGTAGAGAGGCTCATGGATACCAACTAAAGGGCCAGGAGGAGGAGGTCTATAAGGCTGAATTGAAGGGATAGGAGTAGGCTGCGGAGGGCGAGGAGGCTTATAACTAGCCGAGGCGGGCCGCTTGAGGGCAGCCCAAGACGATTGCATCATGCAAACATTCGATGAGCTGGGATCAGAGATAGGAGGAGGAAGACCAAGGAATGTACCAAGAAATGAGGAATATTTTAAACTCTATGTGAGACACTGGTTAAAGGATCTACGGTTTTCTTATTGGCCACCGAAGAGATGATGGACTCAAGGGAGGTTTGAGACTTCGGTTCGTAATATGTCAACTGGTCAATGGTGACTATCTTTCCATTATGAGGGAAGTACATCTTGCGGTGAACTGCAGATGGGATAGCAGACATCGCATAGGTGTAGCTACAACCCAATATAATGTTGTAATATAAGGGGGCATCTATGACTTCTACATCAACGCAAACAATCTTTCCCGCAAGAGTAATACGACAATTGCAGAATAAGCCAATGGGCTAGGAGGCGTGGCCATCCCACACTCGGAGAGTGATCGTGGAAGGAGCCAACTCAGGTGATCCGAGTTGCTTCCAAACCAAAGTGGACATCACATAGGTGGATGCCCCCTCATCAATGATGCACTAGGAAACATTGGCGTTAGAGATCTAGACCGGGATTTGGAAGGCGACAGAATCAGGGACATGAGGATGTTCTGACCGGTCAATATCAAATAAAATCAATCAATCGTTGGAAGGATCTACAAATCCCATGGCAGACAGTAGAGATTTTCGTTGTGAACGGCATGACTGGAGGAGTTCCAGTGTTGAAATGGTAGTAGGGGATTGTGCCAAAAAATCTACTATGCTATACAAATGGGCAGCTTTGCCAGAAGCAGCATTTTGGCGTAGTGGTCCCTTAGGGATCTTGGTATGAACTTCCGCCTTAGGTTGAGGGATCTGCAAGGGACTATTAGGTGTTGAAAGAGGATTTTTAGAGACCGAAGGAGGTAGCTTGGGTAACAGATGTAGTGGGAGGCTTGTTGTACTGACGGGACCGAGTCTGAAGATTGATGTCTACGGTTAGAGGTTGATCAGAGTTCATCATGAGAATATGCTAATTAGACGTACCAGATGGAAGAGGTTGAGTCGCCACCTGACCTTCAGGTGGTTGGGTAGCTACAAATATTTGTTGAGGGAAAGGATTACTAAGCACATCCAGCTGACTAGGGGAAACACTGGGAGGGATGGAAGGGGAGGCTTGCTGTCCTCGCAATGTTTCTTGAGACTCCCACAGCTACCGCATATGTGGTAAAAGAGGACAATCATGTGTGTAATGACCATAAACACCACAAAAAAAACAGGGATTGTTCATGTGAACAAGCCTGTCCTACTTGGGCTGAGAGCCCTGTTGCTGGTTAGTAGTATTAGGAGCATTATTTTGAGGATTAGGTCCAGGATTACCAAGAGGAGATTGATTTTGAGTGTGTTTCCTCTTCTTTTTGGAGGGGGGAGGATTAGTTGTGCCTTGCTGTGCACACACCTGCCCCTGAGGGGGTGGTGGCTGCTATTGCAAGGGTTGAGAAGGTAAGGGAGGAAGTGGTGCTAATGCTGGAGGAGCTAGAGCACTAGGATATGGATACGGATAATAAGGAGGTTTGGTAACAGTGTGGTAAATAGGAGATTTGGAAAAAATAGGATGCATCCCGTATCCTAGATGCATGCTACCAGGAGGGGGAAAAGTGCAGGAGATGTTGGACCCCCATTGAGGAAAGCCATAGCCCATGGGAGGTTGAGCGTATGGATTAGAGAGAGCTCCAATGATACCATCAGCAGCGTGAGATTCCCCTAGTGAATTGGCACCACCGAGTCTGGGAAGATCAGGCAGAATGGTATAAACATAACCCGACTAAGCGTATATTAGGTCATATTTTAACACAATTTGGAGAGCGGCTTCTTTGGTTTGAGGGAAATGCGATGCGAAATCTTTGCCGATAGGGGGCAAGAGAGATATAAGGAACCAGTCCATGTAGACACGGTCTTGGAAGGTATGGGCTCGACATAGGCTCTTTCCTCTCTGCCATTCCTAGACATGGTCAGATAGGCGAGTCACAGACGATTAACAGAAATAATTCAAGAGTTCAGTACTAGTGTCATAATGAAGGGGAAGTTGGAAGTAAGATAGAAAATCCTGGGCAAGAGTTGCAAAGGTGGTATGAGAGGAAAGGGCCTTATCAACATACCACTTAGAAGCTTCACCTGTAAGCATACATTGGAACAACTATAGACGGACAGAGTCATTGGTAATGGAGTTAGACAAACACCACATGTGGAAAGATCGAACATGATTTTTAGGATCTTCTCCAGCAAGGCCTTCAAACTTAGGGATGTCGGAAGGGATATTGGTCGGCATAGTAGGCCAAATAGCATCATGGTGTATAGGGTCATTTCTCAACTAGTCAAAATCGGGAAGGCTGAGGCCTGCCATGAAGGGGAGAAAGGGCGCAGCCAGGGTAGTTTCCGTTGTGGTCCCACTAGTGGTATTCCCAGCATGAGGTCTAGGGTTACCACTAGCATTAGGTCCTGCACCAGACATGGTGAAGGTGACAGGGGGAGAGTCGAAGGTGGAATGAGAAGGAGAACCCAATGAACCAAAAGAAGAGTCGGAGTGCGGACTCGGAGGAGGACTAACTCGAATCCTACGCAGAGGAGTAAGTATTCCTACAGGAAACTGAGGATGAAGGCTAATAAGTCTCTGGTATAAACATCTTGGTGGCATAATGGTGATGACACAAGCACAACACAAGGGAAAAAGAGACCGACAAGGGCAAGGAGGTGCCGGATCAACTAATTACAATGTCAAAACAAAGGCGAAGAGGTGCAGGATCAATTGATTTCAATGTTTTAGAGTCTTTTCTTGGTGGTGTTAACCAAGCCCTTTTTCACTTAGGGTGTGTGTGCAAAGTGTGTAAATTTTTATTTTTAAACCCAGACATTTGTAGAGAAAAAGAAAAAATGTATTGTGTAACTGTAAATAAACCTGCAAAAAAACAATATATGAAACTGAAAGAACAGTAAATAAACAGCTAATAATGCAATAATGTAAACCCAAGAAGGTGGGCCTCTCAAAAAGTAGTCTGTAGGTGGGAAAAAACAATTCAAAACACAAAAAAAAATCCAATATATCTAAGGTCGAGAGGGACAAGGACCTAAAGGTCAAAATCTGCTAGAAAGTGGTGCATAAAACATCAACAAATCAGAGGAAAAATTATTGTAAATGAGGTGGCGAAAGGCTATCCCCTAGAGAGAAATGGATTGAACCCTAGAGGAAAACCAAAATAGAGATAAATGAGGTGATTTGGATGGATAAAAAGCCAATATGAAGTGGATCTGAAGGTGAGGTATCAGATCTGAAAAAGGGTTGAGCACTCTGAAAATTTTAGACAACCTACAGCAGCTAAAACTCTTCCACAAAGTGTGGAGGGTACTGAAGCCCTAGGGGGCTAGGTTCCCACTTATTTGAGTAAAAAAGAACAATAACAGGTCCAAAACGGGCGGAGACGGAGGTCAGACAACCCTGAACATAGGCCCAGACAAACCCAGAAAAATTTCAGAAAAACTCCCACAAAACATCTAGGTTGCAGTTTCTGACCTGTTTTTAGTAGAGGTCGTAGTTTTTGGGCTGATTCCCACTTCTTGAAGCTCTAGGTCACAGGTTTTGGGCCAAAAATTGCGACTTGCACTTTCGACACTTTCGGTGACAGATTTTAGAAAAAATGTTGTCTCAGCTGCGGCTGATGTCTGTCACCTATGCAATAGGTATGAAAACACACGAAAGTTAGAATTTTTATCATTTTAGGGTTTTATATGTTAAAAGAAACATAAAGAAAAACAAAAAAAATAGGCTAAAGAGAAATCCTAGGGTTTGAAGCATCTGGATATGCAAGGATCAGAAAAACAACAGAGGTCATAATCGTAAACCCGTGTGGAGTCGCCAATTTCTAGAATGAATCTTAATTCCAAGCGTACGAAAAAATACCACTTTAGTTGTGCATAAAAAATAGCCCTAACAACAAATATGGTTGCTAATGTCCTCAGATCTGCAGTTAGGTGATCAAGATAAATGCTACAAAAATCTATATCTATGCATCAAAAGAGACTAAGTAGTAGAAAAAACAAGATTTACTCTATGCATCCAATAGACAAGACAAGAATATGTTGAATGAATTTTGTACTAATGGCACCTAGGAGGAAAAAAAACAAGGGTGTTACCAGTTCTCCTCATTGGGAAGGGTTATTGTAAGTCCTCAAAACTTCAGATCTAAAATTTCTCTCTCTTGATGGTGTAGAAAACCCAGAAAAAAATGGTAGCAAAATATGACTATGATGGTGGATCAAAGTCAGACCAAGAGTATAGATCCAAAGTGATCTTTAGGCAACAAAAGGTGGTAAATGAATGGTGTTGGGGTCCTGTGATTTGGCTGACTAGAAAAAAAAATGACAAGGCAACATATAAACCAAGCTTTAGAGGTCTAGGACCTAGCCTTCCTAGTCTCAGAGAGGGATCTCTCAATTGTTTGCAAATATATGACTTGTTTGCTTGTAAAAGGTTGATTTTAGGCTAATTATTAAGTGCAAGTTTGTTTTTTTGGGTTTGGTTGGTTGAACATGAATGATCTAGGAAGCATAGATAGAAAAGGGAAATATCGAAGCCATTGGGCAATGGAGTCAAGAAGAAGTTATAACAAGCTCAATCAATGGATATGGGATATCAAAGGGCAAATCTAACTTGGCCAGTGGATCTTGGGTTTGGTGGATGAAATGAACTGGACATTAAGGATTTAGAAAGAGAAGTAGAACTAATGTCAATTAAGAATCCTTAATTATATGTACTCCTCAAAAAAGGGACTTAAATCATTATTATAACATGAAGAGGCATTCCATAGACAGGGCTAACCATAAATTCTAGAAACCACACTTCAGAAAATAACAGTTTCAAGAAAAAAATTTCCAATAAAATCTAGGAGTCGAGGAACGCTCTATTTCATTCAAAGATTTCACCTTCAAGGAATTTGGAAAACATAAAAGATTCACAAATAATTGCATTCATAGAAGAGGGAACTCCTAGACATCTAAGATTACAACTATAAATACCTTCAAAACAATTATCTCATCAAGAACAGAGGGCATGATCAAAACAAACCTCTTTGGCAGACTGTAAACAATGGTAATTTAAAGGGAGACTTCAAAAACAATTTTCAAGTGGTAGCAAGTAAGTAGGGAAAACCATAAATCATTCTTGGGACCAACTATTTGAACTGTTTCTGAAATAAACAAGCTTAAGGGTTGAAAATCAGTCAAACTGCTCAATAAAACCTTCAGCAGATGAAAACATAAAGGCAATGAAGAGTAAATAGTCCTAAGGTGCTTCTAGGAGACATTTCTTAGCCTAAGCTTTTTACTCTACTGAAAGCAAAGCATAATGGAACAAAGTGGAAAACAGGAAAAAAATTAACAGATTAGAATACATCACCAACAACCATGCTTAGGGATCCAATGATAGAGCCTTCTCATTAACAAAACATGTCAAAACATCATCAATCTTCCAAAACTTAAATTTCTTCTTAATCTTCAGCCAGACTATGTACAACTGCAAAGAGTTCGAATGTCAGTAACCAACCCCAAACAAAGAGCTCCTCATAGAGTATTTATAGAAAAATGAGGAGGTGGAACTCTTTTTAGGGTTCAAAATGTTATTAATTACAGAGTAAATGCATTCTTAGCCTTGAAAACCATGCAGGGCATAAGGTAAGAATGAGTTGCACTACTTATTTGTTTAATAACTCTGTCTTTACTTCCTGAGGATAAAGTAGGTGAAAGGAATGGGTTTTAAGGTTTTCCCATATCTTATAATAACTTTTCTAACAGTCAATAGATGTTCTGTCAGTGTATAACTGTCAAAGTGTCTTCTGTCAGTGCTACAGGTGGCTTCAGATATTTTGATGAATTTACTGATTTTCTCAGACATGCACGAGGCCTCCTGCGTTGATGATCTATCCTTTACGACTGATTTAACATTGATTACTTGTCCTTACGTTGTGCCATTTATTTTTAATCTTCACAGGTTAAGCTCTTGATCCTCAACTTTATGCTTAATCCCTTTATCTTTATTCTTCTGATCTTTGTCTTAACCGTTCTGTGTGCAGGTGTTCTTGGGATGCTGGAAGGTTTTGTTGATTTTACTAGTGTTCATGAGGCACAGATAAAACACACAAAAGCCATGGTGAATCCCTTTTTTCATTTTACGATCCCAGGATCATTATTCGGAAGTCCTTTTCAACTGATATTTGACTGTGGGAGGCCTATGTATTAATCCACCATTGAAACCTACAAAACAAACCAAAATATTAAATAAATCATGTGGGCTAGGGCTTAAATTTCTTCAGAGGCTCGAGAGAGGTGGAGGAGTGTTTACAGAGAAATGAAGAATGCAACGGAGGTGGAAAAACCCACGGCGGAAGGTAGAACCAGGGTTTAAATTGAATTATGGCGCGAAGTGGTGAAAGTGGTTTTGGGAATACCAGAGGTGGTATTCACACGAGATAAGAGTGGTAAGTAGCTTTGTGATAATTGAATGTGATACGGGTTATTGCTCGACACGTATGCTCCTGAAAAACCATCGTTTTCGCATTGAAAATGTGTAATCAACTCTTTTGGAGAAACAAGCATGAAACGAATTTGGGACCGTTACATATTTGGGCCAAAGATATACGGTTGTGTATGAGCGCAAGGGGAGATAAGATGAGTAGAGGAAATATATGGTGGGGCTGGGGTGGCGATGTCAACTTTTTGTCCCGGAGTGGGGAGGCTTGAGGTTGAGTAAAACGTTGTGCGCCATTAAATTTATAGTGATAAAAGGTTAAAATAATGGTGGGGCGATTATATAAAGGGAAAGAGGTGAAAGTGGGAGGGGAATTAATGGACATTGGATCATGGAGAAGATCTATGGTTGAGATCAACTGTGGGGGAACAGAGGGTACGAAAAGATCTCATCGACGGGGTGCCCCCGCAGTGAATGGGAGAATGCGGGCCATTAGATTGGGAAAACGATCAATGATGGAGATTTAACTGTGGGGGGACTGGGGAGTACATGCTGCCTTGGACGGGTGCCCCCGTAGTGAACCTGTGCCATCCAATCTGGGAGATTGATGGCTGTGATTGAATCGGGAGATTAGAGTTAAAGATGTGCGAGAGGAAAAAAGGTGGGATGGCGAATTTGCGAAGAGGCGAGGGCCATTCGATCTAGATTTGATCGACGATGGAGATTTACTCGAGAGATTGCATCAGCAGAGAAAATGAAAGGTGGAAGGGAAAGGGTGATGCACTGATGCGATGGAGCGTGAACTGTCATATCAGGATAATGATCAACGATGGAGATTAAATCGGGGATCGACCATTGAAAGATAAGGAAAAGGGAAACAAAACTTAGAAAATGTGATGTGGCGATCGCCGATGGGCTTAGCACTCAGTCACGGTGCAGGTCATATGAAGAAAAATGGGCTAAGGCTATGCCGAAAGGCACTTAGAGCTTTATGCTAAAATGAGCGGAAAATACGCCAAAAAGTGGTTTTTAGCCTTTTTTGAGGAGTTTCGATAGGGTGTAAAAAGAGGTTTTTTAGCCAAATAAAGGTTTTAGATGGTCTAAAAGGGGATTTTGAGGAGGTAAAGGATAAATGAGGGGAAAATGAGTGGTATGAAGGGAATTGTGAAGATAAAATGGATGAATGAAATGATGGACATGAGGCTTTTGGAAAACAGTTTTCTCTTTGGAAATAGTAGGATTTTGAAGGATTTCTTGTGGAAACAGTAGTGAAGATGATTTGTAAGATAAAAGACACCAAGAATGCTTCAAGAACTAGCATTTTTCCATGAATATTTCTTGTTGAAGGCTTAAGAACATATTTAGCCATCATTTGGTATAACATAAATTATAGATGGCTAACAGTGGCTCCACTTGGGGCGGACAGCTATCCTTTTAGGTGTCCAGAACCCTAGTTTATCAATCTCTGGATTTTTAGCAGACCAGTGCCTTATCCATTGGGCATAATTTCTTTCTCTTCTTGCTTATTTTCTTTGTATTTTGAAAATTCTTCATTGAAGTGCAACATGAAAACACTTTAAGAGAGCACCTCTACCTACCCAAAACTACTTGTCCTAGAATTTTTTCTTCTCTTGAGTGCACTTGGACTGGCATCTCTTTTACAATTTATTTTTTGAAAAAAGAAGGATAAAACTATCTAGGGCTACCCTTATTTCTTCCAAGGGTCCATATTAAACAGTTGGACTCAGAAACTTCTCTACCTAATCTACTATCTGTCAAGATTAAGTTGTTTGATAGATCTGCATTCTCTACATTATAAAACAGAAATTTAAACACAGACAAACCAAGATTAAACAGTCTGATTTGTTGTAGTGTCTATGGTTGTATGTACAAGTTGCTCATAGACTTTATTTGTAGAAAATTTAAAACAAAATTGTGAAGGCTTAAGATCTGAAAATTAAAGACATCCTTCTTTCTTCTTGGCTCAAGTTTTGATCTATTTAGAGCCATCTTTTCTTACTTTCCTTTGGTTCAGATTTTGAGCATGTTTGAACCATTATTTCTCTATCCTAATCTATTCTACTGATAAGACAATATTAAACAGTTTGTAAAATATTCTTCACTAACCTATCAACAGTAAATTGAAATCTATCCAGTCATGATTAGGTTGTATGACTAGATAGCAGTGTTTTATTTTAGTAGTGGCATTTAAGCTTGCACACTTTCAGATTATTCTCTTTTTTGGTATGGGGCTGTACCTTTCTTCTTTTTCTAATCTACCCTCTTTTTCTTTTTTTCTATTTTTTTGTATTTATTTTTAATTTTTCTTTGAAAGAAAAAAAAATGAAAAACTAACTAAATGCTCACAGGCTGAGCTTTATTGACATTCCTATCTAACCTAATTTAACATGGAAAATTTACATATTTAGATGATGAACTCCCTTTTCCAATATAGCCAATCAAGTAAATGGTTCCATGATTGGTCTTTTCTCATCTCCTTGAGCATGCTGGACAAACAGGGCCACTCCCATTTCCCTTGTTTTTTAGCAGCAGTGCTAAAAGATCTTCTTGTTTTTGGTAATACACTGCTCCTAACAACCTTGATCCCTTCTTCAAATATCTTTAAGAAATCATCATAGGGATCTTGAAACAAGACCTAGTTATGAATATTTGGAAGATAGGTTTCGACCACACTTACTTTTTCCTCCACTGGATCAAGCTTAAGAGTCTTTTGAGAAAGAACTTCTTCCTCATCTTCATGATCATCTGAACTGGAGGACTCATCATATATTGCAGTGCTATCCTCTTGTAGTCCTGGTATGATCTGATTCAGTGGACTACACTCTATTAAGAGATCATCATGTTCTTAAGAAAGGGTATTTTTAATTACCTCCACCTTTTTAGGAGAAGGCTCCTTATCTTCGGCTTTCTCAAGAAATTCCTCTTTCTTCTCAACATTTTCATCACAACTGATAGATTGCTGACTTCCAATTATGTGAAATCTATTTTTGATGGATTGGATTGGTTGATTGCTGCTTTCAAGATGATGATAATGAAATTCATGACACCAATCAACTGTTGGTTGCCCTGAATGATTAGTTTATGCTTGAAGCTCATCATCATCATCAGACTGATCAAAGATTGGAAAATCATTAGTATAAACAATCTCACCAATCAAACATATTGGGTTATCATCTTGTTTTTCTTTAATTTTTTCTACAAGTTTATTTTCTGGTTCAAGACAACAAGGTTCAGTAGGTAGATGAGCAGAAGTGTTTTGTTCAAATGAATTTTTGAGGGCTAGCTGTTTGTTTAATATTTGATCAATTTATTCTTCTGTCAAAAGAGGAGGAATTTTTATTTTTCTTTGGACAGGTATACAACAGTCCTCTTTCTCTTGTGTTGATTGTCTTTGAGGCTGGATATCTTCTTGAGCCTCTCCTAGTGAATCTTTACTTGTGTGTGCAGGAAGACCTTGAGGACTTTCTTCTTTTTCCTGATCTTTTTGGCTCTCAAACAACTCTTCTTGATCTTTGTGATGGTTAATTTGAACATGTATTCATGAGTTGTTTCTAATAGATTGTTAAAATTCCATTCTTCTTTAATAATCTGAAATGAGTTATAATATAAAGGCAGAGACTCTAGTTGTGTTTTCTCTTCTCCTATTTCAGATTTTGTGAGTTCAAGAAGGCTTATTGTTTCCTGAGGGCACTGTTCCTTTTTTATGTTTGCATCTTGGTCGTAAAGTTCTTTTAACAGCACAATACAAGATAAAGGTAAGCTGTCAGGACTTTCTTGACAACCTTCTTCATTGTTTTCTCTCTAATCTTGCTCATCATACATATTTTTCTTGTTGTATATGTCTTGTAGTGGTTGAGTTTGTGTTTGATTAGGAAAAAGTTGGGTTGTTCTGGATAATCAATATCTGTATCGGCCTCATGCCTATCCAATATTTTATCAAGTATGCACATCATTTTTTCCATTATGTCAAATAATGTATCTAGTTTTTCTTCTCTGTCTACACCTGGATCCATGTTTGTAAAAAGAGGTCACTGTATATTTTCAACCAGTTCAGAGTCTTCTTCCAGTGGAGTCATTAGGTATTTTGGAGGTTATGGAGTCTCCAGGTGGAATATTTGAACTTTTCTATCCAGCAACAACATGATTGGGTTTTCTCAATGCATTCCCAAGGGAGCCTACAAGGTCTAGTGAAGTAATAGGCCTACTGGACGCCAGTGGAGTCTCTAGGTGGAAATTTTTAGCTCTTTTGGAGGTAAAATATTCTATGGTCCACCACCAATGTTTATTATGAAGCCAATCTGAAATTTTTTTGGGGTTTTCCGAGTTTCTATGGTTTTTTAAGGACTAAAGAGCCTATAATAGCTTGCTAGGAAACTATAAACTCAGAGGTCCCACCGCGATCACCAAAATGTTGGGGTCCTGTGATTTGGTTGATTGACAAACCAAATGACAAGGAAAAATATAAACCAAGCTTTAGAGCTCTAGGACCTAGCCTTCCTACTCTCGGAGAGGGATCTCTCAATTGTTTGCAAAGATATGACTTGTTTTCTTGTAAAAGGTTGATTTTAGGCTAGTTATTAAGTGCAAATTTGTTTGTTTGGGTTTGGTTGGTTGAACATGAATGATCTAGGAAGCATAGATAGAAAGGGGAAATATCATAGCCATTTGGAAATGGAGTAAAAAAGAAGTTATAACAAGCTCAATCAATGGATATGGGATAACAAAGGGAAAATCTAACTTGTCTAGTGGATCTTGGGTTTGGTGAATGAATTGAAATGGACATTAAGGATTTAGAAAGAAAAGTAGAAATAAGGTCAATTAACAATCCTTAATTATATGTACTCCTCAGGAAAGGGACTTAAAGCATTATCAGAACATGAAGAGGCATTCCATAGACAGGGCTAACCATAAATTCTAGAAACCACACTTCAGCAAATAACAGTTTCAAGACAAACTTTTCCAATGAAATCTAGGAGTCGAGGAACACTCTATTTCATTCAAAGATTTCACCTTCAAGGAATTTGGAAAACATAAAAGATTCACAAATAACTGCATTCATAGAAGAGGGAATTCCTAGACATCTAAGATTACAGCTATAAAGACCTTAAAAACAATTATCTCAGCAAGAATAGATTGTATGATCAAAATAGACCTCTTTGGCAGACTGTAAACAATGGTACTTTAAAGGGAGACTTGAGAAACAGTTTTCAAGTGGTAGCAAGTAAGTAGGGAAAACCATAAATCATTCTTGGGACCAACTATTTGAACTATTTCTTAATTAAACAAGCTTAAGGGTTGAAAAGCAGTCAAACTACTCAATAAAACCTTCAGAAAATGAAAACATAAAGGCAGTGAAGAGTAAACAAGCCTAAGGTGCTTCTAGGAGACATTTCTTAGCCTAATCCTTTTACTCTACTGCAAGCAAAGCATAATGGAACAAAGTGGAAAATAGGAAAAACATTAATAGATTAGAATACATCACCAAAAACCATGCTCAGAGATCCAATGATAGAGCCTTCTCATTAACAAAACATGTCAAAACATCATCAATCTTCCAAAACTTCAATTTCTTCTTAATCTTCAGCCAGGCTATGCACAACTGCAAAGAGTTTGAATGCCAGCAACCAACCCCTAAAAAAGAGCTCCTCATAGAGTATTTATAGAAGAATGAGTAGGTGGAACTCTTTTTACGGTTCAAAATGTTATTAATTACAGAGTAAATGCATTCTTAGCCTTGAAAACCATGCAGGGCATAAGGTAAGAATGAGTTGCACTACTTCTCTGTTTAATAACTCTGTCTTTACTTCCTGAGGATAAAGTAGGTGAAGGGAATGGGTTTTAAGGTTCTCCCATGTCTTACAATAACTTTTTTTAAAGTCAAGAGATGTTTTGTCAGTGTGATAACTGTCAAAGTGTCTTAGTAGGTGAAACGCAGGCTACAGGTGGCTTCAGATATTTTGATGAATTAACTGATTTTCTCAGATGTGCATGAGGCCTCTTGCCTTGTTGATCTTTCCTTGTTTACTAATTTAACTTTGATTACTTATCCTTACGTTGTGCCCTTTATTTTTAATCTTCACGGATTAAGCTCTTGATCCTCAACTTTATGTTTAATCCCTTTATCTTTATTCTTCTGATCTCTGTCTTCACCGTTCTATGTGCAGGTGTTCTTGGCATGCTGGAAGGTTTTATTTATTTTACCAGTGTTCATGAGGCACGGATAAAACACAAAAAATCCATGGTGAATCCCTTTTTTCATTTTACGATCCCAGGATCGTCATTCTGAGGTCCTTTGCCACTGATATTTGATTGTGGGAGGCCTATGTATTAATCCACCATTGAACCCTGCAAAACAAGCCACAATATTAAATAAATCCTGTGGGTTGGGGCTTAAACTAGTTCAGAGGACCGAGAGAGGCGGAGGAGCGTTTACAGAGAAATGAAGAATGCAGTGGAGGTGGAAAAACCCATGGCGAAAGGCAGAACCAGGGTTTAAATTGAATTATGGCGCAAAGTGGTGAAAGCGGTTTTGGGAATACCAGAGGTGGTATTCACGCGGGATAAGAGTGGTAAGTGGTTTTGTGATAATCAAACGTGATACAGGTTATCGCTCGACACGTATGCTCCTAAAAAACCACCATTTTCGCGTTGAAAATGCGCGATCAAATCTTTCCGAGAAACGAGCTTGAAACGAATTTGGGACCGTTAAATATTTGGTCGAAGATCTATGATTGTGGATGAGTGCAAGGGGAGATAAGATGAGCAAAGCAAATTTATGGTGGGGCCGAGGTGACGATGTCAGCTTTTTGTCACGGAGCGAGGAGGCTTGAGGTTGAGTAAAACGATGTGCATTGTTGAATTTATAGTGATAAAGGGTTAAAATCACAGTGGGGCGATTATATAAAGGGAAAGAGGTGGAAGTGGGAGGGGAGTTAATGGCTGTCAAATCATGGAGAAGATCTATGGCTGAGATCAACTACGAGGGGATGGAGAGTACGGAAATATCTCGTCGGCGGAATGCCCCCGCAGTGAATGGGAGAATGCAGGCCATTGGATCGGGAAAATAATCAATGGTGGAGATTTAACTGCTGGGGTACTGGGGAGTACGGACTGCCTTAGATGGGTGCTGCCCCAGTGAACCTGCGACGTCCAATCTAGGAGATCGATGGTTGTGATTGAATCGGGAGATCGGAGTTAAAGATGTGCGATAGGAAGAAATTTGGGATGACAAATTTGCAAAGAGGCGAGGGCCGTCCAATCTAGATTATATCGATGACAGAGATTTACTTGGGAGATCGTATCGGCGAAGAAAAGGAAAGCTGGAAGGGAAAGGGTGATGTGCCGATGTGATGGAGCGCAAACTGTCGGATCGGGATAATGATAAACAATGGAGATTAAATCAGGGATCAGCCATCAGAAGAAAAGGAAAATGGAAGCGAAACTTAGAAAATGTGATGCGCTGATCGCCGATGGGCTTAGCGCTCGGTCGTGGTGCGGGTCATATGACGAAAAAAGGGGCTCAGGCTAAGCCGAAAGGCACTTAGAGCTTTATGCTAAAATGAGCGGAAAATAGGCCAAAAAGTGGGGTTTTAGCCTTTTTTAAGGAGTTCCAATAGGGTGTAAAAAGAGGTTTTTTAACCAAATAAAGGTTTTAAATGGTCTAAAAAGGGGATTTTGAGGAATTAAAGGATAAATGAGGGGAAAAATAAGTGGTATGAAGGGAATTGTGAAGATAAAATGGATGAATAAAATGATGGAGATGAGGCTTTTGAAAAACAATTTTCTCTTTGGAAACAACAGGATTTTGAAGGATTTCTTGTGGAAACAGCAATGAAGATGATTTGTAAGATAAAAGACATCAAGAAGGCTTCAAGAATTAGCAGTTTTCCATGAATATTGCATCTTGAAGGATTAAGAACATATTTAGCCATCATTTGGTATAACATAAATTATAGATGGCTAACAAATGGAAAAACCCTTCTATTTATAACAAAATATTGAGTTAGTCTAAATATTGGTGCATAGTTAAATTATTATTAACCAAACCAAGGTCCAATTTTTATGGAATATTTTATTATATTCGTTGGAGGGAAAAGGAATTTGACTTGGGTCAAATTCCTTTATTTATAAATAATAAATAAATAAATGATTTATTTATCATTTTATGGATGTGGTTGAGTAATAATCAAATAAATAATGATTTATTTATTTATTTATGGATGATTTAGTCATATTTAACAAAGAATATTATTTAAATAAGGTTTAAATAATTATTCTTAGAAAATAATAAGATAAATAGTGATTTATCTAATTAATTTCCTTGTTTTGGGTTAAATATAACGAGGAATATTAATTAAATTGTTGTTTAACTAATTATTCTTTGAGGAAAATCAAACAAATATAGATTTATTTAATATTTCCTCATGGGGTTTCATTTTTAGACCATAAACAACTTAATAAAGGTGGTTTACTAAGTTATTTTTCATAGTGAAAGAAATTTTACTTTGGGTAAAAATGGTCTTACATGGTGTACTTAGGTCCATCTAATAGTAACAGGTTAGATGACCAAAAAATGGTGTAATACTAACCGAAAAACTAATATTATACAGTAAGGCTTGCATTTATTTTTTTTCTCGGTTTTGTGTGCAGGAAAAGTACGCACACCAAAATACAGTTGACAGCCAAACAAATTAAAGAGAGTTATTTTTCTTAAAAATTTGTTTGGAAATCAACCCGAGTTAGTAAAGGGACACTAACGCACTCTCTGCTCTTGACAAGTGCGTTAGTAACGCTAAGGCTCCTCCAAAATAGAGCGTTATTACAACAAACTAATGCTCCTCTTGCCTCAATCTTTCAAAAGGCATAACTTCTTCATTCGGACGTTGTTTCTCGAGCATTTTTTTTTTTAAACGGCCTAATTTTTCAAGATCTTTCCATTGGAGTAGTTAGTTTCACCATTTCTTAGCTTCAATTTTTTTTAAAAGAATGGAAAGTGGATGCCTGATTATTCTTAACAACACCAATTATTTTTAATGGCTACCTCACATGATAGATATACTTAGAAGTAAAGGGCTTTATAGAATAGCCACAAGTCAAGAAACTAAACCTTCCAATGATGATAAAGTTCCTAAATGGGAAAATAAACAAGATCAAGAATTAGGGTTGATAGGATGTCCATTGCTCAAGATATTTGATTTCACATCCTTGACATTGACACCCCTAATAAAGCCTTGGAAAAGCTAAATATTGTTTTTGGCCTTCAAAATCAAATAAGGGCCCACCAGCTTGAAAATGAGTTGCTTACTTTGGACCCCAATAATTTCTCCTCTATTGAAGATTTTTTTCCAGATTCAATACCCTTAGCCTTCTTTTAGAAGGGTGTAAGGTAAAAAATGAAGATGGTAGCCTCATCTATTGCATTCTTGCTAAGATTTTCCCTACATACTCTGTGTTTGTTTCCTCCTTCCATTCCACTAGAGAAGCCATCATTTCTTTAGGAACCACCTACCAGAATCCCTATTTTGATTCCTTTTGTGATTCTTTGATAAGAGAAAAAGAAAAAATCTTACACCTTGGTCTTATCACTCCTGGAAACGCTTCTAAGAAAGCCTTAGCAACCCAACAACAATCATATCAAAAGAATCCCAAGAAGTAGTATCCTAAAAAATATGGTCTGAAACCAAACAAGGGTCCTAAGCAATTTCAGCCGCAAAATAAAAAAGAAACTCACCCAAATGATAAATTAAATAAAAACAAAGGGAAGAAGATAGATAGACATTTCAACTTTTGCAATCATGATGGCCATATGGAGTCCAAATTTTTTAAGAAGATGGAAGCCTTAGAAGCAGCAATGAAGAAGCACAACATCAATTTGGAGCACTCTTCACCTTCATCATCGGGAATGGAACTTTCTGCTTGTGGTTGTCAAGCATCAAGATATGGTTATGCATTAAATGTATCTTCCTCTTCTCCTTCTCATTAGTGGCTCATTAATTTTGGAGCTTTTTACCACATGGCCAAAAATAAAACCATGTTTTCTTCTTTAAATGATTGTAACACCAAACATATTTATGTTGGTGATGATAGACCTCTTAGTGTTGTAGGATCTGGAACCATTCATTTAGATAATGTTTAGTTTAATGATGTACTATGTGTTCCTACCTTGTCATGCAACCTTCTCTCTGTTTATCATATAACTCATTCATGTGAAGGGAAAATAGTAGAATTCTCACCTCATGATGTTGTAATCAAGGACCTCAAAGATCCTAAAGATATTTTAGCTATTGGCATTGCTGATGATTCCAAAAGGTTGTGTAAGTTTGAGAACTTTGGGTCATCCCATCTTCCATCCGTTTTTGTTACTCATAATGATGAAGTGAGCAAACTTTGGCATGAGCGATTTGGTCACTTAAATTATCACTCTCTTCAAAATCTATGTAAGGAAAATATGGTGATGGGTCTTCCTATGGTATCTTGTCGAGATGGTGTTTGCTCTGGATGTGTACTTGGAAAACATCATCGGGATAGATTTTACAAACGTGCCTCTTGGCACGCTTCAGCCCCTTTGCAGCTTGTGCACAGTGATTTATGTGGTCCACTTCCTGTTGTTTCTTTCTCTAGTTGCAAGTACTTCTTAACTTTCATTGATTATTTTTCCATACGCACATGGGTATACTTCTTAAAACTCAAGAGTGAATATTTTAACATGTTCTTGGCCTTTAAGGCCTTTGTTGAGAAATAATCTGGACATCAAATTCTTAAGTTAAGATCAAACAATGGAGGAGAATATGTTAACAAAAAATCTATCAACTTCTGCACTGAGCATGGAATTCAATTGCAACATATTGTTCCATATACTCCACAACAAAATGGTGTAGCTGAAAGGAAGAATCTCACCTTAAAAGAAATGGCTAATTGTATGCTTCAATATAAAGGGCCTGGTCTCAATTTTTGGGCAGAAGCCATTAACTGTGAAAATTACACAGTAAACTACACTCCTACTAAGGTTTTAAAGAATATAGCTTCATAGGAAGCTTGGAGCTCAATCAAACCAGATGTAAGTCACTTTCATGTTTTTGGAAGTGATGCTTGGGCCCATATTCTAAATGCGGAACATAAAGCCTTAGAACCTAAGAGTGAAAAATGCATTTTTGTTGGATATTCTGAAGATGTCAAATGATATAGACTTCTGAAGCCAAAATCCAAAAATATGATCATTAGAAGAGATGTAAAATTTTATCAAAAAATATATCGGCCTGCGAGCCTAGTTCGGTGGATGTGCCACCTTTGGCCTATGAGCCTGATTCAGCATATGTGCCACCTCTCTCTCTCTCTCCTATTTTTAATAACATTCCTTCTAGTTCAGATGATGACAGCGAGGATGAAAATTATCCACCCCTTGAAATTATTCCTTTTACTCCATAGCTTCCAAGATGGGTCTGCTCTACTCAGGATGCAATAGTTTCTCTTGCAGGTGACCCTGCAGATGGATGACGTACCCGCTCTAAGTTCGAAAGAGCCTCTTCCTTATTGGCTCAAGTTCCAAAAAAGCTTGATCCAGAAACATTTGAAGAAGCCTTTGGTCATCCACATTGGGATAAAGCTATGCATGAATAATATCGTTCCTTATTGGTGAATGATACTTGGGATCTTGTTCCTCTTCCAAAAGGAAGAAAATTTGTCAGATGCAGATGGGAATACAAAACAAAGTTTGGACCAGATGGGAAAGTGGATAGACATAAGGGTCATCTTGTTACGAAAGGATTTTCACAAGTTGAAGGCATTGACTATACTGAAACCTTCTCCCCTGTTGCTAAAATGAATTCTATCCGCCTTGTTCTTTCCCTTGTTGCCTCCTTCAAATGGGAAGTCCATCAGATGGATGTTAAATATGCCTTCTTACATGGAGATTTTCATGAAGAAATATACATGGAACAATCCCCTGGCTTTATCCAAAATGACTCTAGCCTTGTTTGTCGCCTTAGGAAGCCTCTTTATGGTCTCAAACAAGCTCCTCAGGCTTGGTATGCCAAAATGGATAGATTTCTTTTAGACAATGGCTTTTTCAGGTGTCATTCTAACAACACTATCTACACCAAGAAAGTGGGTAAGTCCTTCAAGATCCTTGTTCTTTATGTTGATGATATTATCCTTACTGGTAGTGGTCCAAACCATATAAACCATGTGAAGTCTAGCCTCAAAAAGAGGTTTTAAATGACAGAATTAGTACACTTTCATTATTTCCTTGGTCTTCAAGTCTTGCAATCCAAGGAAGGCATTACCCTCTCTCAGTCCAAGTATGCGTGTGATCTTCTACACCACTTTCACATGGAAGATTGTAAGACAAGCCCTTCTCCCTTTCATTCTGGAGTCGAGCTTTCAGTCACTTGTACTACCCCTGATGTTGATGCTACCTTATACCATCAAATTGTTGGTAAACTTTTGTATCTAACCCATACATGTCCTGACCTTTCCTTTGTCGTTGGTATTTTCACTTGGTTTATGCACCAACCCCATGAAAGTCACTGGAAAGTAGCTAAAATAATACTTCGATATATTCAAGTTACAGTTCAGTTTGGGATTCATTACAATGCAGGATCATCTCCATTGTTGATTGGTTTCACTATTTCTGATTGGGTTGATGACCCTGAAGATCGAAAGTCTACTGCAGGATATGTATTCACTATTCGTTCAGGACCTGTTACTTGGTCTTGCAAGAAACAAAGTGTCATCTCTCTTTCTTTGCCAGAAGCAGAGTATCATGTGCAGTTGAAGCCAATAAGGGAGCCATGTGGCTTCGTAAAATCCTGTCTGAATTTGGTCTTCATCAGCAGCATCCAACTACACTTTGGTGTGATAATCAGAGTGCCATTCAGCTATGTAAATATCCAATTCAGCATCAGCATATGAAACACATTGAACTCCACATACACTTCATCAGAAAGCTCATTCATGACTATGTTCTTGAAGTGCAGTATTTTCCAACCAATGATCACGTAGCCGATATCTTTACAAAGGCTCTCACAGAAGAAAATTTTACCAAACTTCGATCCATGCTTGGAGTTTATGAAATTTTTCATTAAGGGGGGATAGGCTCTAATGCCTCCTTCCTTATCCTATTGTGTCACTTTTGTAAATCCTTCAATCCTATCCCAATTTTTTCTTAAGGGGGGATGTTAGGATATTTCGACACATAGGAAATAGGCTCCTTTTGTGTCACCTTTGTAAATCCTTCAATCCTATCCCAACTTGTTCTTAAGGGGGGATGTTAGGATCTTCTGACACATAGGAAATAGTTAATAATAACTTAGTCTAGTGTAGACTTAGGCAAAGTGTGTTTCTTTACCATGTAAAATTGTAACTTATAATCCGATGGTCACGATTTATAGTGATCCGATGGTTATCTCTCTCCTCGGTATTAATGACACTTGATCTGTGGCTTAACACCCGATTGGTCCATGATATCTATTTAAAGAGCATGGAGGGTCATTTGTCTGCTAACCTTTTATGAGAGAAACATATTTAACTTTTATTTTTATATTAATAAATCGCCTGAAGTGGCTGCGTTGGCTCAGGCCATGGACTGTTTCCCTGTTCGAGGGTTTTAACCATGTGATTATATTGGTGTACTGATTTTTGGTCTATTTGTGAGCGGTGACCTTTGGTTCTTGATCTAAGGAACTTACCCTGTAAATTCGTACAAAAACTGACAAGGTGGACTCAACCACTAAAAAAAGAGGTCAAGCACATCAAAAAGGTAAACTTGCACTTACAATCTAAGAATAGGACACTGAAGGACCAAGTTAAAAACCTTCAAGAACAACTACACCTGATTCATGAGGAGCTGGAAAAGAAAGGTTTGAAGATCACTGTGGTTGAAGAGCCCATTGTTTAACTGATCATAAATGAAGAGGAAACACCACAGGAACCATAAGTTGAGATTGAATATGCTTCAGAGGGTTCATTACATGTAGAAAATCAAGTTTTTGCAGCTCGAGGTCACTTTTTGGAGACAGTTTTGAAATGGGAAATTTCTACACTTTTACATGGTTTCATAGCATTCCCTAGGCTTAAAGCCAGGAAAACGCTGCAAAAAAACCTGTAGCAGCCTTTTTGCCTCTAAATTCACTTTCTACAAATTTCAAGGAGGGAGATTGATGGTGGTGATGTGTCATGACTTGATTGACACCATGGAACAACAAAGGAGAAAATTTATTGGGTGTAGAAGCCACTTTTTCAACGCTACCAAAAATCGCTACGAAACTGTCTTGTTTTTTTAGCAACAATTTGTTAAAATTTTTGGAGCATATTAATGGAAGTTTTGGACAGTTGGACTCCTCCAACATGTCAAGGGATCTTATCATCAAATACTTATGACTTGAAGGAAGTGCTATGGATACAGCCAAAACAACTTTGAAGATAAGGGTCAATCATTCCTAAAAAGTAGTGTTATGCTTCACAAGTCTAGGAGGGTTTTTAATATGTAAAGTGTTAATGAAATATATCATGATTATTTCGAGCATGGGATGCTTATTTTGTAACTTTTATATAACTATTTCACAAGATAAGGTAGATTTATGTAATAAATATGAGTTATAGTCCTATTAGGAAATGTTTTCTTTAAGGTATAGTTGTCAGCTTTTGGTTAGAAGTCATGTATTTCAGTTATGTGATGTTCCATAGGAGAATTCTATGGTCTAGCCACCAGAAAGATCATCCTTATTATAAATATGGTCTATTTAAATACAAAGCATCGAAGTAGTTGGAGGTTGGATATTTTTTTCACTAAACTGTTGTTTTTATGTATTTGATTTATATCACTAATACATAGTGACTTTCTTCTTGACAGACCTAAGATTTTCATGGGGATTTTAATGTCTTATTGATTTATATATTTATGTTTTTACCACTTGCAGTAGATTTCATCTCTATTACTCATAATTCATAATTTATGCTTTGACTTCCTTTAGTGATTAAATGACTGTGTTTCCCTATGTTTTATGTATGAGTTTCCTCTGTTCAAGACCCATATTTGCCTTAGCTTCCATGTCAAGAAACCTTGCCACTGAAACCACTGATTTTTGACTCCATAAGCCTAATGGTAGCAAGCTTGCATTCATTTCAACCTGCAAAAATTAAAAAAACAAGTTACATTTCCAATAGAGTTAGTCATCTAGTACCATTATTATTCAATATCATAAAACCCCCTTGAGAGAGCCCTCTCAGACTGAAGAGGCTAAGCTTCAGTCAAAATATGGTTTGAAACAATTACACTGAGTTTTTTGATAAGCAGCCAACCAACTACAATTTTGTGATAACATTTTGGTGCATCTTCTGGGAGCCTGAAGATATACTTTTCCCAAAATTTTGAAGTTGAAATCTTGAATATATCAGGAGCTCAGATTATGTTCAAGGCTGCAACTACCTTGGTGACTCCATTCAAAATTATCATGTTTAAAGGTGTCTTCGAAAAGGATATATACGAGGAGAAATCCTGACCCAAATCCACCAACAATTGTGGTTAATCCAAGCACAATTTCTAGAGGCATTCAAGGCAGTTCTGCACAATAAGGTACTCCATTACACACAAAGGCCTCGTCCTCTGATGTTTTAAGAAGTCCTGAAGATAAAAATTTTGATGATAAAATTTAGGAAGTCTTGTTTAGGTCTGAAAATGAAAAATAATTGACTAAGATTGTTTTATACCTACAGAGAAGAGGTATTGATACCTCAACCTTAGTGACCCAAAAAGATAAAGAAGAGTTCTAGGAGGAAGTCACATTAGTGTTATTGTTAGAGAGGGAATATTTAGATAGGTTGAAGGAACTAGACCCATTTGAAATATTGCGAAGAAGTAAATCTGGTTTTCCTTTACCTGACTGGAGTTCAATTGTAATTGGACTACAAAGACCAGCTATAGTACCTCTTAACAGTGCTTCTACCTCTACTATTGTTTTCCCTAAAAATACCATAGTCCCTGTCATCATGGCTACAAATGTTCCACCTCCACCTATTGCTGCACCTGCTAGGTATGCTCCTCTTGTTCTTCCAGTTGTCCTTAATGCCCTTCCAAGAAAATATTCTGCTAGGATTAAAACTTGGTGAAGTGATGAAGAGATTACAGCTGAATAGCATGTAGACTAGTTTAATAAATTCATAGATAGGGAGGAGGTTGACCATGAAGATTTCAGAATGAGGCTTTTTTATTAGAGTTTCATTGTTGATGTAATAAAGTGGTTCAAAGCCCTTGGTCTAGGAAGCCTACATAATTGGAATTAGTTTGAAGATAGCTTCTTGAGAAAGTGGGGAAATAGAACCAAACTTGTGCAAGCCCCCACTGAGTACAATAGTTTGAAAAGAGCTGTTGATGAAACTGTCCAAATTTCTCTAAGAGATTTAAAAAAATTTATGACTCCATCCATGCCCATCTTAAGCATACACCGGGAGAAGCTCAACTGAGATATGGTGAGGCTTTTAACTATGAATTTTCTATCCTGCTCAGAGAAAGCGAATCCCCTTCACTAGCTGAAATGAAAAATGATGTTGTGAAGGTGGAGGTTAATATGATAACAACTAAAATGTCCAAGATGGGAAAAAAAAAATTGAAAGAGGAAGATAAGCCTTCCACCTCAGATGACAAATTTGACTCCATGATGAAAATAATGGAAAAATTGATGGATAGGCTTGCCCTTGGGAATGCTTCTGCACCTCCTACACAACATGAACCACAGTTTAGAAATCATCGGTTTAGAAGACCTCAAAACCATCAGAGACCAAGGGAAAATAGAAATCAACCTGACCCTCAAGTAAGGCCTCCTTTTTAGAAAAAATCAGTTGATGATGAAGATCAACCTGAAATACTAGAAGACTCCATTCATTGCCTAGATGAAAACATGTCTGGAATTTTTTTTACTAAGGAAGAGAATTATGAGTCAGATCATGATGTAAACAAGGGTGAGGAACCATCTGATTACCTTAAAGGATATAAACATGAAATATTTGAGATGTAGAAACAATAAAACCTTAAAAATAGAAATGTTCCAATTACTGCAAATAAAACACAGCCTAAGAAATATGCCCCTAAAGCTACTGAGGTTAGAAAATATCCACCACCTCCTCCTCCTATCAAAGAGATTGATAAAATTAATTTTGTTTTCAGTTTGGAGAATGAGATTTCCAAAATCAAGATCCCAGTCCCTTTTGGATAAATTCTTAAGGTGAATGAATATAGAAGTAAAATTGTAAAAATGTTGAATTCCCATCCAGGGGCTGCTGACATCCTTAATGTACAATAAGACCATCCAACCATCTACTTGGGACCAAGATTGGAAGATGATAAGAATGAATAGTTTCCTCCTTTCTATGTCAACCTTAGTATTCATGACAAGACATTACACTTCCATGTTCGATTTAGGGGCCTCTCATAACCTCATGCCTAAAGTAATTATGGAAAGGATGGGATTGGAAATTACTAGGCCATAGAAGGATTTGTTTTCTTTTGATTCAAAAAGAGTTCAGTGCATTGGTTTGATAAAAATGTTTTTGTTGGTATCACACAAGTCCCTGCCAAGACAGTGGTAATGGACATTGTGGTAGCCAACATTCCACCTATGTTTGGCATACTGCTATCTAGATGATGGGCAACAAAGATCAAAGGCACCATGCAGATGGACCTAATTTATGTCACCATTCCTATTTTTGGTGAGGAAAGAAGACTATACAGAGAAACAAGGATGGCTTATATGGTAAGTAGTAGGGACAAACCTCAAAATATCCCAATCTATGTTGTTGAAACTAAATTAGGATCAACTATTATTTTCAATGAACTAACCGATGAAGCAGAATATGAAAAGAAAGAAAAAATTCAGGAGGTTGAAAATTAGCAAGTATAAAATTAGTAAAACAGTGAAGAAAATAGAGAAGGTTGGTGGTTGTTACACTTTGATGGATCACCAGGAAGAGAGGGGGCTTGAGCAGGAATTTGGATCACAACTCCAGAGGATGAAAGTAAGTTCTATTCTTTCAAATTGAACTTTGATTGCACAAATAATATGGCTAAGTATGAATCTCTATTTTAGGGTTTCAAAATTTTGAAAAGATTGGGTGCCCAAAATATTTGAGATTCTGAATTAGTTATTAAACAAGTTGAGGGTATATATCAAACAAAGGATTTGAGAATGAGAGCATAGAGAAATTTTATCATGGAGATGTTAGAGAATTTTCAAGAATATTCCTTTATTATGAAGACTAGGGACCAAAACTTAGTAGTTGACTCCCTAATTGTTTCTGCAAGTCTGTTTATTATTCCTACACATTCCACTGAAATATATGAGGTTGAAGTTCGTCATAGGCCTACTATCCCTGACAACATAATTCACTGGCACGCATGTTTTTTAGGATGACTAGCAAGTCAAAAAATTTATAGAATTGAAAGAGGAGTTTGAAAGCACACAAGTAGATCAACAAAACATGCTTGTTGAAACTAAGGGTAATTCTGAAGTGTTGTTGTTGAAGAATAATTCTATACCTAAAGGTCTAATCCCACTTGAAAATATTTTTTACCAAAATGATGTGTTCAAGTCTCCTAGGATACAAGATGATGATGAAGAGATAGAGAGTTGTAACCTTGTTACAATAGCAATGCCAAAAATGTTCAAAATTTCTAAGTTTATTTTTGCATATATGAAACATAAATATATTGAGATGATGAAAAGATTCATAGATTTTTTTTCATGGAGTTATGTTGATTTGAACAAATGTGATCCTACTATTATTCAACATACCATTCCTATTAAATAAAATGAAAAGCCTTTCAAATAGAAGTTGAAGAGGATTAATACACTTCTCATGCCTATGATTGAGAAGGAAATCAAGAACCTCTTTGAATCCAAAATTATTGTCCCATTCAGATTCTCAAAATGGCTTGCTAACTTGGTTCTAGCCAGAAAAAAGAGTGGAGAAATTAGAGTCTTCATTGACTTCAGAAACTTGAAAAAAAATTCTCTGAAGAACAATTACCCTCTCCCAAAGATGGACCAAATTCTACAGAACATTGTTGGTTCCCAAAGGATGTCTATGCTAGATGGGTTTTCAGGATACAATCACATACTAGTGCACCCAGAAGATCAGGAGAAAACTGCCTTTACCACACCATGGGGGACATTCATGTATGCCAATATGCCCTTTGTTCTGATGAATTCAGGAGTGACCTTTCAAAGAGAAATGGACATTGCTTTTTCTGAGGAGAAGGATAAACTAGTGGTTTTCTATTTGGATGACATAAAAGTATTGTCAAGGAGAGAGGAAAACCACTTGAAGCATATGGATAAAGTTCTGCTGAAGTGTAGAAGACTTGGTATTTATCTTAATCCAACTAAGATTATTTTTTCTTTAGCTTATGGAAATTTACTTGGGCACATTATATCTAAATATGGGATAAATATTGATCCAAGAAGGGTAAATTCCATTCAGAAAGTGGATCTTCCTAGAAGTAGGAAGGAAATTCATTCTTTCCTTGGAAGGGTGAATTTTGTGAGAAGGTTTATTCCCAACTTTGCTGAGATTGTCAAAGACAGAACCAAGATGATGAAGAAAGAAGTTTAACATCAAATGGATAGTGGAAGCAAAGCAATAATTTGAGTAAATCAAGAAATCACTCACTCAAGCCCTAGTGTTGATTAGCTCGGATTTTTCAAAGGAATTTTTGGTTTTTACATTTGCATCAGAAAACACAATTGCTAGAGTTTTACTGCAGAAAGGAAAACAAGGTACAGAGCAACCCATTTCATTTTTTAGCAGGACCCTTGATAATTCATATTTGAAGTACAACATCTTAGAGAAACATGCCTATGCTTTGGTCAAAGCCATCAAAGATTTTAGAATTTACATTCTGCATTCTCATGTCATAGAATTTGTTCCTAATGTTGTTGTGAAGGACATCTTGACTCAAGCTGATCCTGATGCTAAGAGAGGGAAGTGGATACCAAAATTGATGAAAGGTCAGGGGCTAGCAAATCTGACAACTCAGTCCAATTTTGACTATCTTGATATGAATTTAATTGCAGAAATTTTAGAATTATCAGATGAAGATGAAGATTTGATTCCCATTGAAGAGAGGTACATCCTATCTGAATGGTACAGAGACATTGTCTTTTTCTTACATCATCATAGAGCTCCTATTGAATTGAAAAAATATAAAGCAAGGTTTGTAAAATTGAAATCTCTGAGGTATTTCATCATAGATAAAAATCTATATTGGAAAGATATTAGTGGTATTCTTTTAAATTTTTGGTTGGAAGAAGAAGCTGAAAAATTGATTGAGGAGTTTCATAAAGATGATTGTGGAGGTCATCACTATTGGAAGGCCATAGTAAACAAGATTCTTAGAGTAGGGTAATACTGGCCTACTATGTTCAAAGATGTCTACAAGAAGATAGCTTCCTCCCATGAATGCCAGATTTTTTATGGTAAGAAAAAGCTTTTTTCTTTACCCTTGATGCCTATTTATGTTGAGGAGCCATTCTAGTAGTGGGGGTTAGATTTTATTGGTGAGATTCATCCATCATATTTAGGTCAGCATCGCTGGATCCCAACAGCAACTGATTATTTCACCATGTGGATTGAAGCAATCCTAACTAGGCAAGAAAATGATTCAGTCATCATTTCATTCTTATAAAATAGCATATTGTCTAGGTTTGGCTATCCTATGAAGATCATCACTGAAAATGCACATGCATTCAAATCTAAAAGGCTGATCATTTTTTGTCATCAATATCACATTACACTTGGACACTCAACTTCTTACTATCCACAGGGAAATGGTCTTTCCGAGTCTTCTAAAAAAATAATTGTGAGGATTATTAAGAAGGTGTTGTAGGAAAATAAAAATTCATGGCATCTGAAGCTGAAGTATGCTCTATGGGTTGATATAATGTGTACAAAAATGTCAAATGGTACTTCACCTAATGAATTGGTGTATGGAGTTGAAGCCATTTTTCCTACATCCTTGGGACTGCATGTTATGAAGCTGTTATAAGTATTAGAGGAGGAGCCAAGTGCAATTCAGAGGAGAATAAATGAGTTGATAGCCCTGCAAGAAAAAAGGGAGGAAGTCTATAATAGAAATCAACAATCTCAAAACAGAATTAAGAAGACATTTGACAGGAAGGTCAAAGAGGAAAATTTTTAGATTCGAGATGTGGTATTGAAGTGGGAGGCCAAAATTGAAGAAAAGGGGAAACATGGTAAGTTTGAGAATATCTGGAAAGGTCCAGTCATAGTAGCTGCATTCCATGGAAACAACACATACATACTGTAGGAGATGGATGGACAACCTTGTGTTGGAGGGCTTGTCAATGCAAGGTTTTTGAAGCACTATTCCTCTTAAGTTCTGTTGGTATTTCATTCCATTTGTATATATTCCATTTTTTAATGTTTTTCTGCTAATAAAGATAAGCTGATCATCAAGCTTGACCCCGAAGTGAAGGCCATTAGAGTTTGAAGGAAGCTTGGCAAATTTCAGAGTTTTTATTTTTAAGAAGATGGATAGCCCTAGAACTACAGGTTATTTGGTGTACCATAGGAGCACACCATCCCAATTGGAGCCATTTTTATCACTCAGAAAAAGTAAAACATTATTTGACATGGTCATAGAGTTCATTTGTCACAATTTGGTATAGGAAAATTAAAAAATTTTCATCTTTAACCTATCCTAAGGTTCAAACCCAACTCCATATAGGTATCATCATGTCCCATCAGTCATCATTTGGTGTCATATTTCATCTCCCAAGAATTTAAATCTGAAAATGACACTTTAGCTAGTTTTTCCTCTTTTTGTAGCATTTTATACTGTAAAATAATAGTTTTTGCTATGAAACATCCTAATAGTTTCATATCAAAACTGTTAGAAAATGAACTAGCAATGCTACGAAATTTTTTTTTTCTTTATGCCTTGTCAAATCTGGTGAAAGGTGTCAGTTCATGATTATAGGAAATAGGGTGAATTTAATTCGAGTCAGTTAGGGTTATTTCAAAGGTACAAGGTCATGCCTGAGGCCATCATTACCGTTTTTAGCATGCATGAGTCATGATTAGGGCATGACTTGTCATCGAAACCATAAAAAATTGTCCAATTGGTTCTTTTTGTCATTCTCTATTTTATCCTTGCATGTTATTGAGTTCTTGAAGAGTTTCTTCACCAAGCCAAGCCGGCTGCTGGCATTTTCAAAAGTTGCAGGTGTCACTAATCAAGCAAGGCTAAGAATATATAAATTCACCATGAATGCAAGAGAGAAGACTGAAAAAGGTGGTCACTACCTTAGATATGAGCCCAAGGACATGAATTTTTTAAATGAAGGCCCAACTGCCTTGGAGATATTTATTTCAAAGATTGCAAGGGTGCCATTTGCAGGTTTCTAAGGAGTTTTCTATTGGTTGGGATAGAAGTTGTCTTTCCAACGAGCTACATGAAAGACAACTTCTCAAAGCTGCTGCTAATTATTCAAAAGTACTTCACCTATGAAGAGAGGTTTTAATGGTATATTCCTACCACCTTAGGCTTCTACTGCATTTTTTGGGTAAGAGGTATCTTGACTTGCCCTTTTACTTATACAGAAGTCTAGCTAAAATTTCAAATATGGTCCAAGTTAAAAAAGAATGAAATGAAACTTCTCTCTTCAATCATGGTTTGATGAAGTTTTTGGTGTTACAGGAGTTAAAAATATTAGGCAGATATTCAACATCATTTCTATTCATCAATGGTTTTAAAATAGATGTTGTCACTCTAAAAGAGTTCCCAAACCTAGAGATGTTTCATCACCTACAGTAGTAGAGAAGGTTGAGCTAGTGAGCATGGAGACAGAGCCTTTATAGAAGGTTGATACACCCAAAGCTACACCTGCAAAACAAAAGCCAACAGTGAGCAAACATGGCAGCAAAAGGGTTACAAGGAGCCAAACAGTGGCTAAGGGTAACTTAGAGGACATATTTCATGCCATTGATATTGAAGAAATTCCCATAGTCCAAGCTGAAGACATAGATGAGGGAGGAAGGAATCTTAAGAAGGAAAAATAGCTAAGAAGTTAGTATTTGCAGGTGATGATGTTGGAATCATGTTGGAAGCTAGAAAAACAATGATAAGACATGCCAGAAAATTATTAGAAAGTAGCAAAGAAACTCAGAAAGTCAATGAAATTGTTCAGCTGCCACTAAGCATCATAGACCTCCCCTCACCTGCAAAAGAAGATCTGGTCATCAAAAAAAATAAGGGCAAATATAAAATCACTTAAAAGACAAAAGTTGAAGCCCTTAAGGAGTAGTTTAAATATGCAAGTGAAGAGATATCTATTTTTGAGGAAAGAGGCAAAGAAATATAGAGTTGGAAGAGTACAATTTGAACAAATGAGGAATATTTGGGAGGATCAAGTTACAAGTGTCTCAAAGACCTTGGACAACACATAAAAACTGATAAAGTGGACTCAGCCACTAAGAAAGGAGGTCAAGCACATCAAAAAGGTAAACCTACACTTAAAATCCAAGAGCAGAACACTGAAGTACCAAGTCAAAGACCTTCAAGACCAACTTGACCTGATTCATGAAGAGCTGGAAAAGAAAGGTTTGAAGATGACTGTGGTTGAGGAGATCATTGCACAATTGATAATAATTAAGAGGAAACACCACAGGAACCATAATTTGAGATTGAATATGCTTTAGAGGGTTCATTACATGCAGAAAATCAATTTTTTGCACCTGGAGGTCACTTTTTGGAGAGAATTTTGAAATGGGAAATTTCTGCACTTTTACACAGTTTCGTAGCGTTCCCTAGGCTTAAAGCCAGGAAAACGCTACGGAAAAAATTGTAGCAGCCTTTTTGCCTCTAAAGTCACCCTTTTCATTTTTCAAGGAGGGACATTGATGGTGGTGATGTGTCATGAATTTATTGACACCACGGAAAAACAAAGGAGCAAAGTTATTGAGTGCAGAAGCCACTTTTTCAACACTACCAAAACTCGCTACGAAACTATCATGTTTTCGTAGCGAGCATTTGTTAAATTTTTTGGAGCATATTAATAGAAATTTTGGATAGTTGGACTCCTCCAACATGTCAAGGGATCTTATCTTAAAATAATCAGGACTCGAAGGAAGTGTTGTGGAGACAGGTAATGTAATATTCCAAAATTTTCCTTCAATAAATTGGAATATTAATTTTGTCTATTTTCACTAAGAGATGAATAATTGGGTAAGGAGGCCCAATGGTAATAAAAACATAGATAAAATCCCTCTATTATTAAAAGGTATCAACCATGGAACTAGATTTCACACCCTCATGTTTGAAAGGAGACTTTTGCAAAGAGGCTTGGTTAAGTTTGACCAAGTCAAACAACGTTGGGTATGACGTGGAAAGCACTACATGGGATAGTGCAGAGATAGAGGAGGGAATATTACTTTATGGAGGAAACACTAATGGATGGGGCCCATGGAGAGAGAGCCTTCACTTTCTATATATGGAGAGGAGGAGAGCCATTGTTATTCATGCTTATGATTCTTTATTTCATTGTCTATTCAGACAATTGTGCATTCTCTGCTGTTTAGCAAGAATTGCCAGGGAATTCCTATTTAGGATTCCTCCTCCTTTCTTGAGAAGCCTCTTGAAGGATTTGTACTGATTTGTCTCACATCTAGGCTTAAGGCCAATCATCCTCCTCCAGGACAGTGTTATTGCTGCAGCAGCATAATTTTGTGTTGCAGGGTGTTGTAGTGAGAAGTCACAACACCTCTTCTATTGCTTATTTTTCAGAGGGAGACTCTTCCTTTCCTTTGGAATATTATTTTGGAAGCTTTGGAGCTTATTTGTAGATCTTGGCACTTGGCCAATTCAGTCTATTCCACCTATAGTGCAGTTACCCTCTTGGACTGCGTTATTTTCATAGAGCACTTGCAGTGAGGGCTTGTAGTGTTGTTTGGAGGGTGAGATCTCAAGTGTAAGGATAAGCCTTCCACTTTCGAGAACAATTGGAGGATTTCTACTTCAAATTTATTATCATCTTCAACCTTCTCTATTGAGTTCCAGATTTGAGTTGTAGCAGCTGCCCAGCAACTCCGACATTTTTTCCATTTTGTATATTTCAGCCAATCCCTTGGAGGATTGTTGTATTGTTGCTTTCATGGGTTAGAGCTTTGCTCCCCCACTTATTTGAGCCATATATTGTCATATCTTTCAGTTTTTATGTAATATGGAGCAGTACCTCATATAAATTGTGTCCTCATATCCTAGGTTTATGTAGAAATAGCAGTGTTGTTATATTTTGATGTACATGTCTTATTGAGGCTTGCAAGAACTTGTACTTTCTTTGTTGCTATAAAAAAAATTATTGGCTATCTATATCTTCTTGTCTCACAGCTCATAAAATAACATTGTCTTTTCATGGGATGCTCATGTATTGTTGCAGTCCCTTCATCGGGCACTTTCTGAGGACATATGGTAGTGGGAGATCTGTTTAACCACTCTAGAAGGATTTCTTTGGAGCCTCCTCTTGGATTCAGGCCTTAGATGCATTGATCTAAGGAATCCAGGTCCTGGTTACAAATCTTGCTACCTCCATTTATAGAAAATGCATTTTCCAGCCATGGATTACTAGTTGTCCTGATTTGGGAATATTACAGTGGTATCAGAGCAACTTTCTTGGCTCAGACTATGAGTCTAAGCCCAAGAAGATCAGAATGTTGGAGAAGATGAGTTTACTCTCATATATTTTTAGATCCAGTGGATACCTCTCCAAGGAGGTCAAGAATATTGAAGAAATAGATGAGGAAGGACCATGCACTTCCTATTCTCATTAAGAAGAATACATTGGGCATGGAAGATACATGGATCATCAGATTCTAAGTGATTACCTTGTTGATTATAGATCTCAACCTAGAGCCTTCAAGGAGACTTTGGATTTTCCTCATTTCATCCAGCTAAAGGAAAAGAAGAGACCATGTAGCAGAAAATAAATCAGAGGCAATAGATTTTTGTTGTCTACCTTTGATGGGTTGTCTACAACAAGAACCTGGGTAAGAGAGTTGGAGGCATTTTTCCTACTACATCCTGTAGCAGGGAAAGAAGCTGTTGAAATCTCAGTGGTGCACTTGGAGGATGAAGCCTATGATTGGTCGAGCAGCCACTTGAGCCATGCAAGGAAGAAAATTTTTGCAAATTTCATCCAAGGTTTGATTAAAACCTTTGATGGTGAAAGGGCAAAAGAAGGGAAGATCACACCACCACTTGAGGAGCCTTGTGATAACGTTGTCACACTCATGGAGGAGCAGCCACATGCATCAACAGTTGGAGCAGCCAACACTTTGGAGGAGGGAACTCTTGCAGCCCTACAAGAAGTTCCAAATGCACATTAAGGTATGAAAATATTTCCACAATCTATTGTTGCGACAACTTCTTTTGAAAATTGTGGAGATTTTCTTTTGAATGACCAAGGGTAAAATCACACTGCTACCATAGAGCAGCTTGGTTGCACTGTGCTGTGCAACATGGAAATATTCAAGGGAGAAAACCATCATTCTAAAGAGCCATTTTTGGATTGTATATCAAATTGGAGGTTGGGGTTTGAAGCCTTGAAGGATGATAGTAGACATCTTGAAGTGAGAAACCCTTTCTCCTTTCAAACGGACACTTTCTCAATGAGCTCCTCTTATCTCAAAGAGGAAATTCTACTTTCAAATCCAAAAAATCATTGGTTTTGGAAGACTATTGATGAGAGGGAGGTCTCAAGGAAAGATTTCATCAGAGGTGCACTTCAACACACCATGGAGTGCAAATATTTTCTTCCTTTCTCACAAGAGTAGATAGAAGATGGAGGACATCTTAAGATGGATAACATATCTCATGCTTGTGTTGGACATTCCTTGATCCATACACATAATGATGGGAGGTTTTTTCCTACCACCTATTTGGGTCTTGATAGGGTCTCATTGATCCTTGAGAAGATTGCATTTCAAAATCCCATGAAGTGCAAAGATAGGAATTTGATCTGGGAGGATGGTAGCCCTCATGGGAGGAGTACCAAGATGAAGACAAGAAGGAAGCATCCACAAGGGGTTGAGTGGATGTGGTTGATGAGCAAGGAGTTGGGAGGCTACTTGCAAATTTATGATACCGGGCAGCAGGAGGCTTGGCTGCGCTGGTTACTCTTGAAAGAGTTTGGCCATCACTTGGAAAACACTCTTCCTAAGAGTAGGAGGATGGAAAAGAGATGGCATGATACTTGCATCATTGAGTAGCATAGAGTGTAGATGCATGGTGTTGATGTGATACTCATATAATTCATTGTGTCTTCATCACATGAGTTGTGTGATAGAAGTATGGGGAGGCAGCAAAATATTTTGTTGATTTGCTTGTTTTTGGGAGAGAAAGAGTAGATTTTCTCTCACACCTTGCATGATGTTGCAAGAGGAGGAGATGTCATTATCTCCTTGGTCTTTGATGATGATTGGGAAGCACTTCCATCTTGGGAGGTATTCCATATTTTTTGTAGCATTATTAGAGTAGTCTTTGACACGAAGCATGTCAAAGAACATAACTTTGTATTGACAGGAGCTTATTTGCATGACCTCACAGCGCTGTCATTTTGGAGCAGAGATTTATGGATGGAGTGTCCCTAGGATCACTTCACATTGTATACACTTGGTGAACAAGGAGGGGATTATGATGATAGAGTGGTGGATAGAGGCATCTATCACTATGACATATTCTTCTTGACTTGGGTTTCCAAACATGAGGAGAATTATCTTCTTGCAGCACATGGTTCATTCTTCTTCATAGCATGCCACAAAAATATGGAGGACTTACCTATGAATCCACGTACCATCTTACTTCCGGCATATGGTGAGAATTTTGTTTATACATTCATTGATTTGCACACTCTTACCATTATTATGCAGTGCATTGATCCACAAGAGGGCAAGCTTGTCACATTGCTCCATGATCATTGTTGGGCCAATCTATATGATGGAGGTAGCCATCTCTTTTGTGGCCTTGGAAAAATGTTTTATCATCACATGTATGTTCAGTTTTTGCACTCAAACATGTACCATATGAAGACATACATGATTAACCATGTAAAAAGAAACATTTTTGCCTTGTACTTTTCTCAAGAAGCAACTTGTAAAACTGTGTTGTACACACTTAGGAGACTGTTGGTATCTTCAAGCATCACATGAAGCCATCAGTATTTCCTTCATTTTGTTGCTGTTCATGACTTCATTTTCTGATATAGATCAGATTTGTATGAGAAGCATGATTATGAGAAATACACATGAGTTGGATGTGTCCTTGAGTGGGAATAATTCTCACATTTTCTGCACTACATGTTCTAATGGGAGCATGGGAGGAGATATGGCCACCACTACTACATATGTGTTCTATTTTGAGGTGGACCATGGAATTTATAGTCATCCATTGTACAGCCATGGGCAAGTGTTTGGTCTTGTATTGTTGTTATATTCAGCCATTTACTATTCCCTAGTAGATGTGATGGATTTTGTATGTCACTTGCCATGTTCCTTTCTAAGATTACAGTGGATGAAATTGCACTGTATCCTTGTGAGATATTGTTTGTATCATGCATCATCATGTAAAACTTGCAGAAAAATTCTCCTTGGGATACTCTATGATGATCTTGTCCTAATCATCATGGATGGATTGTTTTGGGCCAGCTTGTTCTTCATTGTTGGAGGAGATCTCTTTGGAGGATTGTTCCTCACTTTGCCATTTGAGGGAAATACTTTTGCAGCCCGGGATCAGAACAGACTCTGCACTTACCATAAGTGGAAAGGAGGATAGCTTGGGGTAGGCTATGATGCTTACCATGTTCAGATTTTCATCCCACCTTCATTTCCAGAGCTTGAGGTGGAAGGAGATTTTCAGGAGTTGCCTTATTGGGAGGTGGCTCATTTTGTTTGGATGATTGCTTGGGGATGGAGGATCCACATGGGTAAGATGTTCCTCATCACATTTCAGACTCCATGCCTTGAGTGGAGACTTTCCAGTTCTATCCTTGCAGTTGCTTGAGGACAAGCAACATTTGGGAGGGGAGGACTGTAATATTCCAAATTTTTCCTTCAATAAATTGGAATATTTTTTTTTTTTATTTTCACTAGGAGATGAATAATTGGGTAAGAAGGCCCAATGGAAATAAAAACATAGATAAAATCCCTCTAGTATGAAAAGGGATCAGCCATGGAACTAGATTTCACACCCTCATGTGTGAAAGGAGACTTTTGCAAAGAGGCTTGGTTAAGTTTGACCAAGTCAAACAGCGTTGGGTATGAGGTGGAAAGCACTACATGGGACATCGCAGAGATAGAGGAGGGAATATTCCTTTATTGAGGAAACACTAATGGATGGGGCCCATGGAGAGAGAGCCTTCACTTGCTATATATGGAGAGGAGGAGAGCCATTGTTATTCTTGCTTATGACTCTTCATTTCATTGTCTATTCAGACAATTGTGCATTCTCTATTGTTTAGCAACAATTGTCAGGGAATTCCTTTTTAGGATTCCTCCTCCTTTCTTGAGAAGCCTCTTGAAGGATTTGTACTGATTTGTCTCACATCTAGGCTTAAGGCCAAGCATCCTCCTCCAGGACAGTGTTATTGCTACAACATAATTCTGTGTTGCAGGGTGTTGCAGTGAGAAGTCACAACACCTCTTCCATTTCTTATTTTTCAGAGGGAGAACTCTTCCTTTCCTTTGGAGTATTATTTTGGAAGCTTTGGAGCTTATTTTCAGATCTTGGAACTTTGCCAATTTAGTCTATTCCACCTACAACACAGTTACCCTCTTGGATTGCATTATTTTCATAAAGCACTTGCAGTGAGGGCTTGCAGTGTTGTTTGGAGGGTGAGATCTCAAGCGTAAGGATCAGCCTTCCACTTTGGAGATCCATTGGAGGAGGTATACTTCAGATTTATTATCATCTTTAGCCTTCTCTATTGAGTTCCAGATTTGAGTTGCAGCAGCTGCCCAACAACTCTGGCATTTTTTCCATTTTGTATATTACAGTCAATCCCTTGGAGGATTGTTGTATTGTTTCTTTCAGGGGTTAGAGCTTTGCACCCCCACTTATTTGAGCTATATATTGTCATATATTTCATTTTTTATGTAATATGGAGCAGTACCTCATATAAAATGTGTCCTCATAGCCTGGGTTTATGCAGAAATAACAGTGTTCTTATATTTTCATGTACATGTCTTATTGAGACTTGCAAGAACTTGTACTTTCTTTACTGATACAAAATTATTTATTGGCTATCTATATATTCTTGTCTCACTACTCATAAAATAACACTGTCTTTTCATGGTATGCTCATGTAATGTTGCAGTCCCTTCACCGAGCACTTTCTGAGGACATCTAGTAGTGGGAGATCTATTTAACCACTCTAGAAGGATTTCTTTGGAGCCTCCTCTTGGATTAAGGTCTTAGATGCATTGATCTAAGGAATCCAGGTCCTGGTTTCAAATCTTGCTGCCTCCATTTCTAGAAATTGCATTTTCCAACCATGGATTTCTAGCTGTCCCGATTTGGGAATATTACAGGTAAACATCAAAAACAACTTTGAAGATAAGGGTAAAGCATTCCTAGAAAGTAGGGTTATTTTCCACAATTATAAAAGGGTTTTTAATATGTAAAGTGTTAATGAAATCTATCATGAGACTTTCGAGCATGGGATTCTTATTTTTTAATTGTCATATAATTGTTTCACAAGATACGGTAGAGTTATGTAAAAAATAGGATTTAGACTCCTATTAGGAAATGTTTTCTTTAAGGTATAACTATCAGCTTTTGGTTAGAAGTCATGTATTTCATTTATGTGATGTTTCATAGGATAATTCGATTGTCTAGCCACCAGGCATATCATCCTTATTGTAAAGAAGGTATATTTAAAGACAAAGCATCAAAGTAGTCAGGGGTTGGAGAATTTTTACACTAAACTGTTGTTTTTATGTATTTGACTTATATCACGAATACAAAGTGATTTTCTTCTTGAAAGACCTGAGATTCTCATGGGGTTTTTAATGTCTTATTGATCTATATCTTTATGTTTTTACAACTTGCAGTAGATTTCGTCTTGATCCTAATGATTACAACTTATGCTTTGACTTCCTTAGGTATTAAATCTATTTGTGTTTCCCTATTTTTATGTATGAGTTTCTCTGTTAAAAACCACAGCATCTTCCTTGGCTTCCATGTCAAAGAAACCTTGGCATTGAAACCATGATTTTGACACTCCATACACCCAATGGTAGCAAGCTTCTTCATTCTTTTCAACTTTGCAAACATAAAAAAACAACAACCCATTTCCAATAGATTTACTCATCACCTATAATTTGTCCTTTTCCACGTATTTATGATGTAGTTACATTATCCAGGTTAGCCCTAGCCCACCAGTCATCCTTTCATTTCATTTTGCAATAGCATGTGCAATCGATTCCCTGACCTATGACTAAATTCGGGCCAATCGATTCCCTAAATGCCCAAATAAGGTAAGGAATGACCACTATTTTGGACTCTTAGCTAACAAAATTCTACGAGGTTGCCCCAACCTCAAAAGTTCCAACATAAAAAGCTCCCAACCATCTCAAATTATCATTTAATTAATTGATTTTTTTTATTTGTAGCATTCTTCCACTTTGTTACAATTTGTCTAGTTCACCCCCCCTTCTCTCAAGGATTAAGAGCATAAATGAAAATATAGGGCCATGCCCCTGTATCACCCAATTCAAATGCCTTTTCCTATATAAAAAATACAAGGTAAAATTTACCCCAAATTAACATATAGCACTTAAAGTATAACAATATAGAGCTTTCACATAACAACAATGTAAAGGAAATAAATATTAAAAAAAAAGCGTTTAATGTTATATTCTAGCTTTAAACTAAGCATATAAATTCACTAAGACTCAACCATATTTTTACCCTACGTATCCATCATTCAACAAGGCCAATGATCTTGTATTTCACATACAAATAAAATATAAAAAAAATTTGACTCATAGAACCTCCATGACTCCATGCAACCCAATAAAATTACATAGGAATTCAAAGAATTTAACCTAAATATCCCTAGCAAAGATTCATAAAATCCATAGAACATTTCAATGAAAATTTAACCAGATAATTTCGTGTACCAATTTCTATAACCATGCAATAATCCATAGAGCTATATATATTAACTTTAACAAGACTCAATCCTTAATAACATAGCTTTCATCTCTATCCATCTTATTTAAATTACAGAAAAAGGGCAAAGTGAAAGCGGGACTTCAATTTTATGTTGATTTTTTTGTAGCTTTGGAGGTACTCCAAGCACTGATGTTTGGGTTTGGAGGGAAAAGCACCACAAATAGGATTGTGGGCTTGGAACCCAACCATGGGTTTTTTCACCCATCGTATTTGGGCCAAAACCATAGTGAATTTGAGCATGGGAAACTTTGAGGTGATAGGACTTGTGTGGCGATTCCAATTCTTTGAAAATCACCCAAATCAGAGCTCTAGAACTTGAGATATGAATTTTTGAATTTGACAATTAATTATGGGCAGTCAAGTCATGTAGGCTTGGTCCAAGATACATGTTTCTTCAGCAAAATCATGGAGCGCTTATTTTTGGTATAAATAAAAGGTTTGATACATTCATTTGAATCCTCAAACAATATCAAATACCATAATACATCTCTAAAATATGGTTGAGCTCTAGACATGACAGATCATGGGATTAAAGGATTGTTTTGGAAAAAATTTGTATCCTTAACAGGGCCGAGGTAATACAACAAGGAATCTGCAAGTTTGAAGGTGAATTATGGATTGTTTTATGGGTATTTTAATGTGATTTTAGGTCCAAATTGAGCACTAGATACAACCACACTTGAATAGGGTGTTAGGGATTATTTGAGGGTGGTTTATATGAGGGTATTACCTCTATTTATGAGGCTACATGAGACTAAAGAAGGTAGCATCAATTTTTGTCCCTAGAATATTGATACGTGAGGGATTAAATGATTGAACAGGTTGGTGCACCCTAGTATTGCACCAAGAGTGTTGCAAATCCCAAGGGTTGCCCTACTTTACTTTATCAACCTGGGGTTCATACAAACATGGAGGTGACAATGCTATATACACAACAAATGCATTGTGTTCATGTCATCCTCTTCCGCTTTATAAAAGGGTGCTATTTCTAAGGGTTCTCAGTGAAGTATGTCACACTTCAATGAAACTAAACTAAATTCCAGAAAGGAAACGATAGAAGGAAACTAAATTACATTGCAAAACATAAATGATAGGAATGAAACTAGTTTAAGTGCAGAAAGGGAAATGACTGAAAGAAACTAAGCTAGATTGCTGAAAAGGAATGGCAGGAATGAAACTAGTTTTAAACCACACTTAACTTATCCTATGATATATCTACCATGATACCATGATTCTAACCATGCAACTATTCATGATCTAAATAAACTTTAAAAGGTGTTTCTTGCAGTTTGGGGAAAAAAGGCCTAAAAGAGGCTAATGGAGGGCTCAACACATGAAACAAGGTTTGGAAGCGGAATGAGGGAGTTAAAACCTTAGAAAAATTGATTATAATGTGAGAAATGACTTTGGAGTGGAGAGAATTGAAAAAGTCTTAGAAGCAGAAAGAGGGGGTTTAAAACCTTATAAAACCTTAGAATAGCACAAGAACTAGCTTTGGAGTGGAAAGAATCGAAAAATGCGATGACGTAGACACGATGGAGGCAAAATTTGCGATGTGAAATGTCGTAATCGCAACTTCGTAAGTTTAGATGGATAGCAGTAAGGATTTAACGAGAATAAAATAAAATGTGCGAAGTGTGATGTCCGCTGCGACAAAGGTTGCGGGCTACGATTTGTGATTTTCGATTTTGCAATATCGTAATCGCAACAAATGAGCAGTAAGTGTTAAAGTAAAAGTTAAATGTTGTGATCTGCAATCTACGAAGTGCGACGTATGATAGCAAGAGTCTGGAGGAGGAAGGCATAGGTCGGGTTTTCGATGGATTTCAATCGTTTTTGCGTTAAAACGAGTCTGATGATGGTGACCAGTAGAACGAAGGAATAAGTCAGGAAATCAGTGAAGGAGAGCGGTAAGTATTCAAGGCAAAAGGTAAGCGGTGCGAAGTGTTATTTGCGATTTCGCAATATAGCAATCGCAAGGAATGAGCGGTAGGTGTTAAAGGAAAACATTAAATGTTTCGATTGTGAAGTGCGATGTATGGTGGCGGGATTCTTGAGGAGAAGAGGCAAAGGTTGGGTTTCAATAGTTTTGAATGGTTTTTCACATGTTTAGCATAGAAAGGATAATGCGGCCGTGAATGAAGAAAACATAGAAGTTAGGCTTGGCAAGGCTAAGTGCGTTAGGAAAAGAAAGGTAAATACAACATTACGATGAGAGGAGAAGGAAGGGAATGGAGGTGTAAGAGAAGTGCTCAAAAATGAAGCAGACCTGCAGATTCATGTACAGGAAATAAATAGAAATGCGGGGTGAAACTATGAAGGAAAGGCTTGGACTTGGTAAATACAAATTCTTCCCCAAACTCGAACAAAAAGTAATTTTTTCTTGTGGGAAGGTCTGCCGCTACTATAACTCTATTGACAGAGATGAGAGGGGAGAGGCTTGACCACAGTTTTGGAGTTTTTCCTCTATTTCACTATGCAAAAGAAATTAAAACTACAACATCACAAAAAAAAAATAGCAATGAAACTTATCAAAAGCATATCTACTTTTAATGGCAGAAGGAAAACTAGCTAAATGACAAAAATGAAAAGATAATAACAGTAGAGAATTTGAGGCACATGGGTTGGGCCCTAACCCAGGAGCCCAACTCTCTAGAATTAAATTAGTAAAATGGAGACTGTCTATGTTGGGTATGTGTTATATTATTTCCATGACTAGTCATGTGTGGGGGGGTGACAGGGGGGCAGTAGCCCTCCCTATTTGGCGTCCAGGGTAGAACCCCAGGAAAAATATTTTGGACCCTATTTTTCAGTGGGCGGACCCACCCATGGTTTTGTGCATGGTTTTGCACATGGTTTTGGGGCATGATGGTTTTCGGCCCATGGTATTTTTTAGATCCGGTCAAGGGAACTACGGTTATGTTCTAATCTAGGGTTAATGGATTGGGGTTTATGTATGCTTCGGCATGTATATATATGTGTTGTAACACTAAAAGGAAAATAATGAAAAATCAAGTTGGTTGTCCCGATTTTGGATCCAAGGGAAAATCTCTTTGTATATCTGTTTTATTTTTTATGCTCTCGCTATTATTATTATTTTTTTTTTAAAGATTTGTTTGTAGATAATTTCTGTAGAGGGTTAAAATATACAGTTGGTATCAGAGTTGTTTCGGCTTCAAGAGGACGCCTTTACTGTTGAGGGTATTTTTGCTTGGGCTTGAGGTAGACCCTGTTTAGTGGGAGATCTGAGCGATTGATTCTTGCGGTGAAAGAAGATGGCGAGTGGCAGGAAGACAGAGATCGAGAAATTTAATGGTCAGAGTTTTGAGTTGTGGAAGCTCAAGATGGAGGATCTGCTGGTGGATCAGGATTAGAGGATCACGGTAGATCCGGGTACTAAACCAACGGCAATGTCAGATGAAGACTGGAAGAAGCTAGATCAGAAGGAAAAGAGCACAATACGGTTGTGTGTCTCAGATTCAGTATTATTTAATGTATTTGAAAAGATAATCCATACAGGTGAAATATATTTCAAAAGAAAGGAATAACATGTTTCTTAGTTTTTAATAATCCAACGTTTCAGACTTCCTAAGTGAGTCCATCATCAGGGGTAGATGCCAAATATTCTTTGAAAAGTTGGGAGGATTAGGGAAAATGAGTAGATGTATAAATAGAGAATTATGGGGAGATTGTTTAATGTGTTTAGGAAAGCTACGATGAAGACCTTGTGGGACAAGCTAGGGACTTTGTACCAATCTAAGTCTCCGGTGAATAAATTGTTCTTGCGGAAAAAGTTGTACAACCTAAGGATGAAGGATGGAGACTCGCTGACAGAGCATTTGAACACCTTCAATACTGTGGTAACCCAGCTATCATCTGTTGATATTAAAAACTCAGATGAAGATAAGTGTATCAGTTTTTTGTTTTCTCTACCAAACTCGTGGGATAGTCTCATTATTGCAATAGGTAGTAATAAAACTACCTTAATTTTTTTTGATATTATCTCAGCCTTGTTGTTGGAGTAAATGAGACGAAGAAATATGGAGGGTTAGAATGGAGATGCCTTATCTGTATGAGGAAGGTCTCATAACAGAAAAAAGAATAAGGTTTTGAGTGGGAGATCTAAATCTAGAGGGAGATCCTAAATCTATATTAAAGTTTGTAAGGTGGTGATGGAAATGCGAAAGGAAGGGCACTACAAAAAGGACCGCAAATCTAAAGCTCACGAAGAAGGGATGCGGTAGTGCTGCTCCTTGTAGAGGAAAAAAACCACCTCGGATGAAGGTGGGGATGTGTATTTGGCTTCTTCTTCAAATACACATGTAGATCATGAGTCATGGTTGATTGACTCGAGTGCATCCTTTCACTTCACTCCCCATAGGGAGTGGTTTTGTGAGTATGAGAAATATGATGGCGGCGATGTATTCCTAGGGAATGATAGGAAAGCTAGAATCTTTGGACATGGAAAATTCAAGCTAAAGCTACAAGGTGGAATGATTAGAACACTTCCTGGTGTTCTGCATATTCCTGCATTGGCCAGAAATCTGATTTTTGTAAGCAAGATGGATGATGCAGGTGTAAAAGGGTGTTCGAGAAAGATATATCGCAGATGGTTTAGGGCTGGTATTAATGAGAGGAGTGGGATTGGAACTCTACAAGATTAGGAGGCAACACTTTTATTTATGGGTGCAACGATTCCGTAGTTCTTGAAAGTGGAGCAGAAAGCCTAGCTGTCTCTGGAGAAAATACCATGTTATGGCATCAAAGGCTTGGACATATTGGAGAGAAGGGCCTTCAGATACTGCACAGAAATGGTATGGTAGAAGGTATGTCTAATTGTTCTCTGGATTTCGATTTCTGTGAACATTTTGTATATGGGAAGTAGAATCGGGTGAGTTTTCCTTCTGGTGCTAAGAGGGCAAACAAGATATTAGAACTTGTGCACAGTGATGTGTTTGGGCCTGTGTCAGTTCCATCACTGGGAAAGTCTGTGTACTATGTCTCATTCATAGATGACTTCTCAAGGAATACATGGATATATTTCTTGAGGAAGAAATCTGAAGTCTTTGACAAATTTAAAGAATTTAAGGCTCTGGTGGAAAACCAGACAGAGAAGAAGATAAAGGTGTTGAGGAAAGATAATGGTGGGGAGTTCTGCAAGAAGGAATTTGAAGAGTTCTGTAAGAAGTGTGGTATAGCACAGCAGAAGAATACTCCATACATACCTCGGTAAAATGAAGTTGTGGAAATAATGAACCGCAACATTGATGGAAAGAGCGAAACGTAGCAGTGGTGCGGGATAGGACAAGTGCAGGCGGTCAAGGAGAGGCTGCATGTTGCTGGTTAACGGATCACCTTCATCGGCGTTGGAGGATAAGACTCCACATGAGGTATGGACTGGTAATAAACCCTCTCTTTCACATCTGAGGGTATTTGGATGTGATGCATATGTACATGTTCCAAAGGAGAAAAGGACAAAGTTGGATAATAAATCTGAAAGGTGCATATTTATTGGGTATAAGGATGGTTTAAAGGGTTACAAGGTTTGGAACCCGGAAAAAAGGAAGGTTGTGCACAACTAAGATGTGGTGTTTAAAGAGGTGAAAGATGTTGTTAAACATAAATTCCCATCAAAGGAACTTGAGGAGATAGAGTTTGAGCTAAAGGAGGATGAATCAGACTCTACAACAGAAGAAGACTCCGAAGAGGAAGAGCCACAAACTCCTGCTGTGAGAAGATCAATTCGGGAAAGAAGACAACCAAAAAGGTATAGTCCATCTTCTTTCTATTCAAATTTTTCTTTAACTATAATTGATGATGATCCCAGAACTGTCAGGGAGGTAGTAGATTCAAAGGATGGAAAACTCTGGAAGGAGGCCATGGTTGATGAAATGGCATCCTTGCATAAAAATGATGCATGGGATCTGGTAGAGTTGACGGCTGGAAGGAAGCCCATCAGGACAAAATGGGTATTTAAGAAGAAGATGAATGTAAAAGGCAAGGTGGAGAAATACAAAGCTCGATTAGTAGGAAAATGTTATTCCCAGGTGTCGAGAATTGATTTGGTGATATTTTGTCTCTTGTTGCCAAGGTTACTTCTATTAGACTACTTTTATCTGTTGATGTTGCATTTGATTTTGAGGTAGAAGAGATGGATGTGAAGACAACATTTCTTCACAGGGATCTGGAAGAGGAGATCTACATGAAGCAACCTAAAGGCTTTATGGTGAAGTGTAAGAAAGAATTGTTATGCAGGTTAAAGAAGTATCTGTATGGGTTAAAATAGTCACCAAGGATGTGGTATCAAAAATTTGATACCTATATACGGGGACTTGGCTTCACCAGAAGAAAGGAGGATCACTGTGTTTATTTTAAATTAATTGGTGACTGTGTTATTTGTTTGGTCTTGTATGTGGATGATATGTAGTTGATTGGAAATGACAAAGAAACTATCCAATATTTGAAGACCCAACTGTTCTCCAAATTCGACATGAAGGATCTTGGTGCTGCAAACTATACTTTGGGCATGGAAATTAAGAGAGATCGGGCAAAGAGGAAGATCTAGTTAAACCAGAGGAAGTATGTCAAGACTATATTTTAGAGGTTCAATATGCAGGATAGTAAACCGGTGAATGTTCCTATTCCTGTAGGTGTAAATTTGTCTGCTAAACAGTGTCCCAAGACACAAGAAGAAGAGGAGGATATGTTTCATGTTCCATATGCAAGTGCAGTGGGTAGCCTGATGTATGCAATGATCTGTACTAGACCGGACATTGCACATGCAGTGGGAGTATTGATTAGTTTTATGTCAAACCCAGAGAAGGAGCATTGAACAACAATGAAGCGGGTTTTCAGATATTTGCATGGCACTAGTGATTATGGTTTGTGCTACTAGGGAAGACCAAGATTGGATAGAGTTTTGGACATCCATGTTTTTGTTGATGCAAACTGGGTTGGAGATCTGGACCAAAGGATATCTACAAGTGGGTATGTGTTTAGCCTATTTGGAGGTGCAGTCAGTTGGATGAGTAAAAGAAAGTCTGTAGTGGCTCTTTCAACTACAGAGGCGGAATACATGGTAGCCACTCATGCAAGCAAGGAAGCAGTTTGGTTGCAGAGATTGTGTTCAAGTATGGGGTTGGTGCAACAAACTATAAGGATAAACTATGATAGTAAAAGTGCAATTTTCTTGGCTAAAATCCCTGCTTATCATTCAAAGAAAAAGAAAATTGATGTTCAATATCACTTTTTGAGAGATATGATTGAGATTAAAAGGGTGTTGCTGGTAAAGGTGGACACTTTGAAGAATGTTGTAGATGCATTGACGAAATCTGTAAGCACTCAGAAGTTCTCTTAGTGTAGAGAAACAATGGGTGTTACAGAGCTGGGCTAATGACTAAGCTCTCTTGTGGCCCTATGTAGAAAGAAAACAACAAGTGGGATAATGTTGGGTCTGTGTTATATTCTTTCCACAACTAGTCACGTGTGGGGGGGTCATAGGGGGGGCAGCAGCACCTCAGAAAAAAAAATTTGGACCCTATTTTTTGGTGGGCGGACCCGCCCATGGTTTTGTGCATTTTTTTGCACATGGTTTAGGGGCATGATGGTTTTTGGCCCCTGGTATTTTGTAGATCTAGTCAAGGGAACTACAATTATGTTCTAATCTAGGGTTAATGGATTGGGGTTTATGTATGATTTGGAATTTATATATATGTGTTGTAACACTAAAATGAATATAATGAAAAATCAAGTTGGTCGTCCCGATTTGGGATCTAGGGGAAAATCTCTGCACATATATGTTTTATGTTTTATGCTCTCGCTATTATTTATTTTATGTTTTTAAGATTTGTTTACAGAAAAATTTTGTATAGGGTTGAAACCTACAGTCTACTCATTGCATTCAAAATGAAATCTTATTACATCCTGAAGGTCTTAAACAAAAAAATCCTAATAGCTTGCGGAAAAAGTTCTAAATGGAAAATCACTGACTAACTAACTAACTCCTTCCTAGCTCTAGCTCTGCTCTATTTATTCTATACGGAATCTCCCAACAACTCCCTTGAAAATGGTGATTGAGTCCACTTTGACTCTAGGTAAACATAGATTGAACTCCCTTCGTCTTCAATTGCTTGGTTTCCTCTTGGAATTCGATTTGATGGAGACTCGAAGTGAAGTATGGCTTGAGTGCACTTGGTCTTGAGTTTCTTGGTTGCCTCTGGAATTCAAATTTCTGGAGGGGGATATCCTGAGGATCCTTTCGATGCCTTTGAGAGTTAAGGAGGGTGGAAAATCCCCTTGAATCTCCGCAAGATTTCTCCCTAATTTCCTGATGTTGTGCTCATTTATTCTTGAATCCAAACCTTCTAGTGGTAGGGAGCAAGTCCCTAAATCATCTCCTTCTCCAAATCTATATAATCTTCCAAATATTCTCAGAATATTATACAAAAATAATGAATATTAGGAGAAAATATGCAACTACCTTTAATCCTTCCTAAGAACATATTAAAGCATAAGAAAAAATTATTAAGTGTAGAAGGAGATATTTAATATATGTTTTTATGTGCATAAGGATGCTAGATGGGCCTAAGAAAGGTTATATGGGACTTATTTTATGTCTAATTTAGAGGCCCATCATCACCCCCCTACCGAAAATTTTGCTCATCCTCTAAGCAACCTATTCATCCTCCCTGCCTTATGGTTCATCCTGCATGCTAGCTTATTTGATTTTTTGTTTATTTGCCCATGCATTTCTCCTCCTGCCGATCTTCCTACTATTCTTCTTTCATTTCTTCTCGTAGGTGCTTCATGGAGGTCCTCAGATGCCTTAAGAAATTTCATTTTGCATGCCAAGGGGTGGTTGATCCACCCTTTATTTGATTTTATCTTTTATTTTCTTTTATTTTTATTTTTATTTTTCTTTCTTTTCTTTTTTCCCTTTTTTTATTTCATGCAAAGTAAAATCACAGTTTTTTTTTTCCTATGAATTGAGTTCACCTTTGGTTACCCCTTGGCACTCCTTGTCTTCTATTACAATGAACTGCTTACTGCCCACTTTCTCAAGTCCTTTTATTTTCTCTTGTTCCTTTTCTTGGTGGAAAAAGTGAGGCTAGTTGCTAGATAAGGCTGAGGTTGCTTTGCTACTAATTCTGGCTATATAAAAAAAGTTTCCTTCTCACACTTTTTAATGTTTTATTAAGCTAAAATAGATTCGAAGAAAGGGTTAGATGATTTCATACCTGAGCTTTACCATTGAATTATTTTTTCATGTGATATTGAAGCTGTTGGTATGGCTGTTGAAGATGTTCTAAAGCTGCATATGATAATTTGCTTGAGGTCCTTTTGGAGCATCTGAGCACAGGAGGAGGAAGTCCAAGTTTGACTACCTTTGACTAAAGCATTGACCAAATTTTCTTTTTGTGTCAACTTGCTGTTTTTCTGCTTGCAAAGGTTGGAGAGCACCTGCATTCATTACAAAGAGATACTTGGAGAAATAAATTTTTTTTTTAAGGCCTACTAGCTGCCTCAATGAGGTTTTCCACTAGTAGGTCTGCCTAGGCGCCTCAAAGGAGGTTTTCACCTATGATCTTTTATTTTCCTTTTTTTTTCAACCCAATGACCACCTCACAAAGGTTTTCAATCAGTTAACTAATCTTAGATGCCTCAAAAGAGGTTTTCACCTGAGATTTTTTTTTTCCCCCTTTTTTTCTCATTTTTTATTTATTTTTATTTTTATTTCTATTTCTATTTATTTATTTATTTTAATTTTAATTTATTTTTAATTTTTTAATTTTTTAATTTTTTAATTTTTTAATTTTTAATTTTATTTTAGTTTCCTACTCTACTTGAAAAAAAAAACTTTTTTAAGTATAGGAATACTTCCAATGGATCCATGTGCACATCAATATGACAGATAAAATCATGTGCACACTTGGAATACATGTTCTGACATGTACCTGAATATAAGAGATGAATTTCTTTGACTGGGATTGTATCAAGTATTGTTGGAGAAGAGTGTGTTGTTGCAACTTGATGACTGTTTGGAACCATATGTCAATATAATTTTGATACCCCTAGTTAACTTGCTGAGTTGAATCACCTTGGATGTGCTCTTCTATTATGGCAGTCAAATATTCCTCTTTTTGCTAATTGTTCTCTTGAACACATGGAGGAAATTCTGGTAAATGTGAGGGAACTCTCTCAACATCTGAATCGGATATATGCACTTCATCAAGTGTAGCACTTGATCCTTTAATCTCCTCATTTGAATCTCTTTTTTCTTGAGGTTGTCCTGCAATGACATTAAGAAGGTCTCTATTTTGCAATACCTTTCTTGAACTAAAATGTAGACCATTTAGATCAAGAGGATATGTTGGGTAGTGTTGTACATCAGCATTGTAAGTGGGCTCAGATACTTCATGGTGTGGGTTTGTAAATGGCGGTACGGGTTGTTGAGTGGGGGTGGGTATATGAGATGGATGTGGTTGAGGCTATGTTTGTGGTGGATGTGGATAGTAGGGATAGCATGTAGTTGGGTATGGAGGATATGGAGGGAAATATTGAGGATATTGTGGATTTTCCCAATAAGGAACTTGCCAACCATGTTTCCAAGATTGGTTTTGGGGGTCAGCTAGCCACGGTTTCCAAGGAGGGATTGTATCCAAATTATTTTGAGATGGATGTGAATAAGCTTGAAATTGTGAAGTGGGTCCTTGCATCATATCAAGTTGACTAGGTTGACAGTGTATCTTTGGAGCTACATAACATAGATTCTTTGGTGATTTCCTTGCTACATTTTCTTCTTGGTAAGCTTCTTTAAACCCAGGGAATGATGAACAACATTTAGTAGCATGTGATTCTGCATGGATAACAAAAATATCAGCATCTTCTCTTTGCTCATTTTGAATTCTTAAAATTTCTACTTGTTCACTTATATTTCTAAGAATTTATGTTTTAAAGTTATCAAGAAAATTTCCAAGTTCATCTTCCCTTAACAATGTTGATGTTGATTTACTTACTCTTTCCCTTCCTCTTGATATGCGCTTGCATGTTTCACAAATTTCTTCAAACGACAATTGGTATGCATCTCCTCTACTCATGAGATTAAGGAAATCAATCCACTCATCCCTAATTGTTCTAAGTAAGAGGGTTTTTAGCATGTAAAATCCTAGATGATGCAATTTTTCCCTCCTAACATTATACATGAACCTCTCTGATTAGATACTCAAGGCTCTCATATTATTCTTGGTTCATTCTTAAAATTTCTTTTCTAAGATCACGATCTTTATATTTTTCTAGAAATATCTTTTGCATATCATTCCATGATCTTATTGAATTAGTACCTAGAATCATGAACCATTTAAGAGCTATATCCTTCAATGTTGCAGGGAAAAATCTTATTTTTTGAGTGTGTGATAAGTAGCCATAAGACCTAGAAAGTATCTCAAATTCAAAGAGAAATGCTTTCGGATCCTCTATCCTCATACCATGGAAGTTGGGAAGGAAATATGGAGGGAAGTTCTTCATAGGTACACTGATGTCCATATCTTGAATGGGAAACCCAATAAAATATTATTCATTGTCACCATATCCATCCATATTTTCTTCCTTCAAAAGTGTATGGTTATGTGGTTCTTACTACACCTCGTGGTCAAGTGGGGGGGTTGGTATTGGAGAAAAAATATTCTGAGTATCCCTACTCCTATGAGGCATGAAAATCAGATTTTTTTGTATTTTTTATTTTGGAGCAACATGAAAAGGAAAGCAGAAAATAATGCTAGAACAAAATAAAAGCATCTACTATACACCTCCCCATCAACGAAGCTAAAAACTAGTGTGCCCTGGTATTGCACCAAGAGTGCTGCAACTCCCAAGGGCTTCCCTACTTTACTTTATCAACCTGGGGTTCGTAAAAACTTGGAGGTGAAAATGCTATATACACAACAGATGCATTATGTTCATGTCATCCACTTCTGCTTTATGAAAGGGTTCTATTTCTAAGGGTTCTTAGTGAAGTCTATCACTCTTTGATGAAACTAAACTAAATTGTGGAAAGGAAACGATAGAAGGAAACTAAATTACATTGCAGAAAAGAAATGATAGGAATGAAACTAATTTAAGTGTAGCAAACAAAATGACTGAAAATAAACTAAGCTATATTACTGAAACGAAATATTAGGAATGAAACTAGTTGTAAACCACACTTAACTTATCCTATGATCTTTCTACCATGCTACCATGCTTCTAACCATGCAACTATTCGTGATCTAACTAAACTTTAAAAGGTGTTTCTTGTATTTTGGAGAAAAAAGGGCTAAAAGAGGCTAATGGAGGGCTCAACACATGAAACGAGGTTTGGATGTGGAATGAGGGAGTTAAAACCTTAGAAAAATTGATTATAATGTGAAAAATGAATTTGGGGTGGAGATAATTAAAAAAGGCTTAGAAGCAGAAAGAGGGGTTTTAAAACCTTAGAATAGCGCAAGAATTGGCTTTGGAATAGAAAGAATCTAAAAATGTGATGACGGAGATGAGATGGAGGAAAAATTTACGATGTGCGATGTTGTAATCGCAACTTCGCAAGTTTAGATGGATAGTGGTAAGGATTTAACAGGAACAAAATAAAATGTGTGAAGTACGATGTGTGTTGCAGTAAAGGTTGTGGGCTACGATTTGCGATGAAGATGACATGGCGGTGAAAGAAATAAAGGGAAAATTTATGATTTTCATTTCACAATATCGCAATCGAAACGAATGAGTGGTAAGTGTTAAACTAAACGTTAAATGTTGTGATGTGTGAATTGTGACATACGATGGCAGGAGTCTCGAGGAGGAAGGCGGAGGTCGAATTTCGATGGTTTTTAAGCATTTTTGCATTAAAACAAGTCTGGCGATGGTGACTGATAGAACGAAGGAATAAGGTAGGAAATCAGTGAAGGAGAGCGGCAAGTCTTCAAGGAAAATGGTAAGTGGTGCAAAGTGTGATTTGCGATTTCACAATATCAAAATTGCAAGGAACGAGCAGTAGGTGTTAAAGGTAAATGCTAAATTTTGTGATTGCAAAGTGCGATGTATGGTGGCAGGAGTCTTGAGGAGCAAAGGCAAAGGCTGGGTTTCACTGGTTTTGAATGGTTTTTCATGTGTTTTGCATAGAAAGGATAAGACGATCATGAACGAAGAAAAAAAATAAGTAAGGCTTTGTAGGGCTAAGTGTGTTAGGCAAAGAAAGGTAAGTACAACTTAAGATGAGAAGAGGAGGGGAATGGAGGAGTAAGAGCAGTGCTAAAAAATGAAGCACACATGTAGATTCATGTACGGGAACTAAACAAAAATGTGGGGTGAAACTGTGAAGGAAAGGCTTGGACATGGTAAATAAAAATTCTTCCCCGAACTCGAACAGAAATCAATTTTGGCCTGTGGGAAGCTCTACCCCCACTTGAACTCTATTGACAGAGATGAGAGGGGAGAGACTTGACCACAATTTTGGAGTTTTTCCTTTATTTCACTATGCATAAGCAATCAAAACTACAGCAGACAAACAAAAAATTGCAATGAAACTTATCAGAAGCAGATCTAATTTTAATGGCAGAGGGAAAACTAGCTAAATGACAGAAAGGAAAATATAATAACAGCAGAGAAGCTAAGGCACATGGGTTGGGTCCTAGCCCATGAGCCCAGCTCTCTGGAATTAAATCAATAAAATGGAGTTTGTCTACTCATAACAATGTTACCGATGAAATAGGTAACCTCAATGTTACCTACTTTTTGAAATATCAAGAAAAACACTTGATTTTGAAAAAGTGGCGATGCAGAATCAAGAAAAAAAATGTTGAGCATGTTTTTGGCACTTTAATTTTTTTTCATTTTGTTTTTTTTTTTTTAATGATTTTTTTTTTTTTTAAAGTGGTGTTTTTTATGTCGATTTTGAATAGTGGTGGTGTATCATCACCAACGTTTTTTTTATAGGATTGATTTTGACACTATAAAGTTTTTAATGTCTTCTTCTTCTGTGAGATGTTTATTTTTAAGTGCATTTATGTACTTGTGTTTTAAAAATAAAAATATATATATTTTTAAAATAAAAACTTGTAATGATTTCTTCACTTTTTCACATACATAAAAGATGGAAAAAAGGTCAATATTCTAAAGTTTATATTTTCTACATGTTTATGTATTGTTAAATAATTTTTCAATGCACATCAAAAAATTATCGCTAAAAAACCAATATTTTGAACCATATGACAAAAAAATACAATGCAAAAAATACACTTTTACAGAGTTTTTGTTGAAAAAAACATGTTAAATAAACTAATTTTTTGGGAGAATTTTAACAAAAAAAACTTAAGAAAACAACATTTTTATTGAATTTTATGTCAAAAAATAATAGCAATCACATGTTTTTTGCAAAAAAAAGGGGTTGTTCTCATAAAATATCAAAGTCTAAACATTACAAGTAAAGCTGATTAATAGTTCTAAAAAATAAGCTTTGTTTGCAAGCATAACTTAAACATCATCAACAATATCAACTAATACAATCTAGAACAACATTGATGGCTTCTTCCGCAACATTTTCTTCTTCATTTTGATCATCGCCATCTTCTAATGGATCTTTCATGTTAGCAAATCTTCCAAAGTGTCCCTTTCCAATCATTCCATATAATGGTGGTTGAGGTTCCTTTTCTTTTTTTGCCACACGTGATTCATTAAAATCTCCTTTCCTCAAACCAACTTCTTGCTTCGCATCTGGAAGGAATTTAAGAGCATTAATTCTTTGTTGAATAAATTTGCATTGAACTGGATCTTTCTCAATGGCAATGCAATTTCTTCCTTTTAGTAGGCAACATGCTAGTGTTGTACCTAATCATCAAGCACAAAAAAAATAAGTAAGATAATTAGTATGGAGACATAAAAAGTAAAAAAGACAATATTTAAATTTAAATTTGTATATTAAAACTTACCTGAAACTGAGAATAAATCCAAAACCCATTCTCCTTCATTTGAACATAGATCTGTAAGATAGTTAATCAATGCTTGTGGTTTTTGATAAATGTTAACTATATCTCCTTTTGCATCTTTATCCTCATATGTTAGTTTTCTTACCACTGCATCATAAACCAATACTTGACTATGACTCTTCCCATCTACTTGATTCATAATAATATGTTTATAGCTATCCTCTTTTGTCCAACATTCAACATGGATGAACTCACAATCATTTATAATAGGTTGATCTTCGGAAGAAACAATATTTGACTTTTGCCTGTTACATAACATAGTAAAAGTTCAATTAAATTTTACATGAATAAAAAATTTTAGGAGGAATCAAACATACAATTTCAAAATCTTACCATGTAAGTTGCATCCTTGAGTTTGCTTTACCCTTGAAGCTTGTTAATAACATTGGAAACTGTGTGTCTGAATGAAATGTCACAAATCACCAAAGTGGTGATGTTGTCACTTCTTGAAAACTCGTAACCAATTTACTAAAAGCTTGATAAGTATATGGTTCTCTATCATATTCAATGTTTGGGAAATTGAAACCATGAGGAATATCTGCAATAACTAGGCCATATTCCCTTTTAGGTATTAGTGATGCAATGTCTTCACAGTCACCTTGTATTATTTGATATTGGACACTATCGAGCCCATTCCAAATGTAATGATTAAGAGTAGGATCTAGTTCAACATTCATAAGACACTTCCTTCTCATGTTCTCCATCTTAATTTTTTCAATAAAGCTTTTGAAAGTATCTGGTACTCCATTTCCATCCTTCTTCAACATCTTTAATGACATAAAAATTTATATATAGATATGCATAAGTAATAAAATAAAAATAGTTAAAATATGAATAAAATAAATTTATAAATCAACATACCTTATTGAATGCAATATAAAACTATTTTATTGTTGATGTAGAACTTGATTTTGGGTAGTTGCGTACAACATCATCCCAATTGTCTTCATTCAACATTTTAACCATGTGTTCTTGTATTTTCATAAAAAATTTCTGACTGAATAAATCAAGTTAAAAACGTTAATATATTGACATGTATAACAAATTCTACCAACATCATTATGTTTTATTTAAAATAAAATTATAATGAAAGAAATAATTCAAGAAACTTACTTTTGAAATTCTGCACACATTTCTTCCATTGATAATTCACTCGACTTCACACGGGCTAATACTGATTTGACTAATTTATCATCCTTCACACCTTGCATTGTTCTCCAAGGTGTAATAGTCATATCCTCTGGAAGCTGCTTTATTTCAGGACCTCCCTTACTGTTGGTACATATTATGGGTTTACTCTTTCTAACCTTCTGATTTTTTATGGAAATATTCTCCCACCGATCAAAAATATCATCAATCAAATCCCATACCTCCCCAGTTCTAAATGCCAACTAAAAAATGCTATCTGTGCCTCTGAAGAGATTTGTATTCAATTTTCCATCTTTTGTTTTTTTTTCATCAATTTGATAACCTGTTTCCATTAAACATTCCTTTCAAAATGCTACACTAACTTGTGTCTTATCCCCACGACATTTTTCTATGAATTCATTATGAATAAATCTGACCCTTTGGATGAAAGTAATTTTCATTGTGTACCCATTATCTGCATTATGATCCCATGCCAATAAATTTGATTCCATTTCTGTTAAGCCAACGTAAATGATGCATTTCACTGTTTGAAAAAGATAGTTATTGGGATATTCTGCAATCAATTGTCTCTTAGCCTCTATTGAATGGTTCCCTCCAATTACATAATATTTATAATCAAAACATTTTGTCTTGTCAAATGCTTGTTTGTTGGGAACCTAACATGGATCGACAAGAACCACATAATCCACCACATGCACATATGGATTGAACTTGAACAATGTTTTCAGATTATGTACATGTAGGTGATGGGCCTTTCTAATTTGATATTGAGATTGTCCTTCATCTGGGCCATAAAATTGGTTAACATTAAGCTCAAATGTTTGCCCACCAAGAATTAATTTATTCTTCCTCAACTCTTGTCGAATAGCATTTTGTTTTGTTTCAATAATTCCATCCTCTAACTCAGCACCTGGTGTTATGATTTCTCTGCTTCCGTAAGAGCTTTCAATTTGTTCTTCACTGCTGCTCACGACCTTTACAGGTTCACCAATATTTATTTTCCTAGTCTTATTGGATAACATATCAGTTTTTTTATAAACAAGCTCTCCTTCATGAGGTACAAAAGAGACATCTTTGGCAATTTTTCTTTTTGGTGTCTGATCTGTTTTCTCCTTTTTCACAATAGTTCTCATCTCCTCCTCACTAATGCTATCATAATTTTCTGTTTCATGTTCGAAACCTTCAAAAGAAACATGTTTAAGTTTACTAGATTGACCCACCTTAGTGACTCTTGGTTAATCCCCTCTTTGTACTGTTGCAGTGTCATGAGCTATTGCTCTTTGCTTCAATCTCCCTTCCTCTTATTTGTCTTTGTGGAAAGTTTTGATAACATCCATAACATTTGGCACCAACATATAAATACCATCAAACATGTTTGAAAGACTCAGAACAAAATCCTATGAAACAAAATAAAACATGTCAATGATCAATAATTTATAAAAAATTGAATCATCCTTACAATAATGCATAGAGGAAATAAAAATAAGCATACTTACAATGTTATTTGCAATTTTGTTTGCTATTTCTTCAGAAAATTTTGAAGTTATTTCATCTGTGTCATACTTGACAATTGATAGACGATATCTAACCTTCTCACGTTTCTGAGCCTTCCTTGCAAGAACATAAATAGTGTTTGTTTTTGGGACCATACATATGTCTCGTACTGTGCCCATCACATCATATGGCTCATTTAAGTTAATCATAACACAAATCAGATAGATGTGTATATCAGCTTCTGTTTTACTGTCTTCAAGATACCATGAGAAATCGGTTTTATCTATTTCCTCGGCGTTCTTCCAATCAGAAATAAGCTTTAATGGACCTGGTGCCTCACTTGCTTGACTTTTATTAGTGTGTGCAACAATATCCTTATTGTGTCCAACAGTGTCCATAGTGCGCCCAGCTGTAACTTTAGATTTGGGAGTTGTATCCATAGTGCGTCGAGCTGCAGCTATAGATTTGGGAGCTGCTGCCCTAGGTGCAGAAACATTCACATAAATCTTTTTTGATGCCATTTTCCTTATATATATATATATATATATATATATATATATATATATATATATATATTAGTTAGTGGAAAAATATTGCGGATAAAATAAATTTAGTAAACAAAATTTATTTCTAAAACTAAATAGTTTGAAATTAAAGCAGTAAAATTAACTATAAAAATTTTCATTTAAAAATAAAATATTATAAATCATATGTATATATATCTATATAATATGTTTTGAATACATTTTATAAAAAATTTAAAAATGTGTTTAAATTGTATAAAATAATTAAAAAAAAATAAACTAGTATTTTCAAACTTCAGTTTTTGTTTAATATTTAAAAAAAAAACAAAAAAGTTACTAACTATTTATAACAAATGTTATAATATTATATATATTTTTTATTTTTTTAATTGTATTGTTATATAGTTTTTTTTAATTAATTTATTATATTGTTATATTAAAACAAATGTTTTTTTTTTAAAATTTATTATATTGTATTTTTTTTTTAATTATATAATGTTTAAAAACAAAACATAAATGTTGTTTAATGATTTTTTTTTTTTCATATATATATATATTTTTGTTATATTTTGATATTTTTAACAATTATTATTTAACAATGTTTTTATTATATTATATAACAATTTTTTTATTTATTTTTATATATAACAATGTTTCTATAAACTTTTAATTGCTTTATTAAAACAAATTATTAAAAAAAAAAAAAATTAAGAAAAAAAAATAAAAAAAAAATCAAAATTATAAAATGTTTTGTTAAAACAAATTCTTAAAAAAAAAAATTTAAAAATTTAAAAAACAAAATTAAAAAATTAAAAAAAAAACCAAAATTAAAAAAAAAAAAAAATGTTAAAAAAAAATTAAAAAAAACAATTTAAAAAACAAAATTTTAAAATTTTAAAAAATAAAATAAAATTTTAAAAAATAAAAAAAAAAATTAAAAAAAAATTTAAAAATGAATCGTAGCCGTTGGGCAGCACGCGGCCCGCCCGTTGGGCACCGGGGGCCGGCCGGGCAGCGCCATGGGGGTGGCCCAGCCCGCCTCTCGGCTCCCCCCCGGTCAAGTGCCGATTCCAGGAATCGGCCCTTGGCCGAGGGGGAGCCGGGAGGCAGGCTGGGCCGCCTCCATGGCACCACCCGACTGGCCCCCGACGCCCAACGGGCGCGCCTGCTTAGCATGGCCCGCCCACCCGGCCACCGGCGCCCAACAGGCAGATCGCGCGCTGTATCAATGTTAAATAATATTAATATATAATGTTTTTTTATATTTATAATGTTTTAATAATATAAATATAATTATTAAAACATTATTTATTAATAAAAAAAATGTTAAAAATATCAAAATATAACAAATAAAAAAAAAAAAAAATTTATTAAATCACAATAATGTTTAGTTTTTAAACATCATATAATTTAAAAAAAAAAAAAAACAATATAATAAATTTAAAAAAAAAAACTATATCACAATACAATTAAAAAAGAGATATATATATATATATATATATATATATATATATATAACAAAACAATAATGAAAAAAATTAAAGATTTAAAATTAAAAAGAATAAAACAAAGATTTAAAATTAAAAAAATAAAATAAAATAGAATATAAAATAAAAAAATTCTCAAATTAAAACAAAAAATTTTAATAATGAAATCACTAATATATTTATGATAAAAAAAACAAATAAAAAATGTTATAATACTAATTTTTTTTTTTATGTGCATGGTCGTTTTATGGATTTTTCTGTCTAAATGAACCTATAAGTCTTAAAAAAGAAAAAAAAATCTAAATTTTTGTTCTTAAAACCCTAAAAAATTTAGTTTTTTTTGCATTTTCTTCACTAAAAAAATATTAAAAAATCAAGGTTTTTGAACCTAAAAACCTTAAAAAAGTAGTTTTTGGACACAAAAAAACTATAGAAAAACAGATTTTCCCCAAAATCGTTTTTAAATTGATAGAATAGAAGGAAAACTAACCTTTGAAATGCAAAAAGCTATTGTCACCAATGCCAACACAACGCCTCCACAAAATTACGAATAGCAACACAATGCCTCCAATGCCAATGCAATGCCTTCACAAAGTTACCAATGCCAATGCAACACCTCCACAAAATTACCAATAGCGACACAACGCTTCCAATGCCAATGCAATGCCTCCACGAAGTTACCAATGCCAACGCAACACCTCCAAAAATTTGCTCTAACAAATACCAGAAAACTTGATGTGATGTGATGAATAAAAATAATCATTCCTTTTAAATAGCGTATATTGTCTGATTGGTTTACTGTTTAACGAATGTGGGATTAAAATTTCAAATTTAAAATATTTAGATTTAGTTTATTATAGTTCATACTATAGTTAAAATACTTATTATTTGCATGTAGTTATCATAATTAATGTTTTATTTAATATTTACATGTACTGAATGTTGAATAATTCAAATATAATCTTAGATTAAAAATTAAAATATGAAATACTTACATGTAGTTAATTATATTTAATATTATAGATAAAATAGTTAATATTTGCATTTAGTTATCATAGTTACTATTTACATGTAATCAATGTTTAAAATCATGGGATTAAATTTTAAAATCCAAAATATGTACATGTAGTTAATTATAGTTAAAATAGTTAATATTTGCATGTAGGTATTATAGTAATATTATAGCTAATACTTACATCTAGTCAATGTTAAATCATTCAAATAAAAACATTATTTTAGTTTGGAAGGCATCCATGATAGAAATATTTTGTGGATATTTTGAATATAAATATCGGTAAAATATTTCAACATAAACAGTTTATTAAAAAAATGTTAAATACATTTTTTGATTAATATTTGTACCAAATATATGAAATGAAAATTTTGGAGGGAAAGTTTTTCGCGAAATTTTTTGGAGGGAAATTTTGGAGGGAAATTTTTTCGCGAATTTTTTTGGAGGGAAATTTTGGAGGGAAATTTTCAGTCTTTAAGCTATATATTGTAAGTGGGAGAGGAATTTGTATCATTCAACCTATTCTTGTTGAAAGCCATGGTTTCTTCTGATAGCGAAGTTTTTCTTTCTAGAACATCAACATCTTTGTCACGCAACAACTCTATTCAAAGTGATGAATAGAATGGGAGTTCGTTCACCATGAATAGAGAGTCAAAAAATCGACTTGGTCCTTATCCTAAAGATGATGAAAACAAAATTGATGAGGTGCAGCAAAATGAAATTTATGTAAATTGAGCGCCAGTTATACCACTTACTCTTAATCCTAAGGATTATGAAAGCAACAGTGATGAAGGGCGTGATGAAGAAATTCCAGAGTCAAAAGTTTCACTTCGTCCTAATCCCAAGGATTATGAGGACACCATTGATGAAGAGGGAGATGAAGAATATCCACTTCAACTTAATCCTAAGGATTATATGAGAACAACAAATGAATAGGGGAATGAAGAATCTGTAGAGTCAAAATATCCACTCTGTCCTAATCCTCAGGAGTATGCCAGCACCACTGATGAAAAGGGGGATGTAAAATTTCCAGAGTCAAAATATCAAATTCGTCCTAATCGTAAGGATTATGTGAGCACTACTGATGAAGAGGGGAATGATAATGTTTCAGAGTCAAAACATCCACTTCGTCCCAATCCTAAGGATTATGCCAGCACCACTGATGAAGAGGGAAATGAAAAATTTACAGCGTCAAAATTTCCACTCCATCCTAATCCTAAGGATTATGCAAGCACCATTGATGAAGAGGGCGACGAAAAAATTCCAGAGTCAGAATTTCCATTTCGTCTTAATCCTAAGGATTATGTCAGCACCACAGATGAAGAGGGGAATGAAAAATTTGCAAAGTCAAAATATGCACTTCGTCCTAATCCTAAGGATTATGTCAGCACCACTGAGGAAGAGGGGAATGAAGAATTTGCAGCATCAAAATGTCCACTTCGTCCTAATCCTAAGGATTATGCCAGCACCACTGATGAAGACGGGGATGAATTTCCAAAGCTAAATTTTTCATTTCATCCTAATCATAACGATTATAATTTAACCACTGATGAAGGGGGGGATGAAGAATTTCCAATAAATATAGATTCAAGGCATTCACTTAATCCCAATCCTAAGGACTATGAGAGCTTTAGTGAGGAAGGGGAGGGGCAGGATGAAGAAATTCTAGTGAATACAAATTTAAAGCTTCCACTTATGCCTAATCCCAAGGATTATGAGAGCGCCATTGAGGAAGGGGAGGATGAAGAGTTTCTTGCAAATGATAATTTTAGAGGCACAGATCTGAATATTGCATTTTCTCCAAGTGACCATTTCAAAGACACTCATGGTGATGAAGAATTGAATCCTCCCAAGGAAGAATTTTAAAGCATGGGTGAAGATGGTGAAGAATTTCTTTTGAGTCAGGGTTACAAAAGTGTCGATGATTCTTGTGAAATGTTTTCTTCAACTGATGATGGTAAAGAAAATTTTCCACGCAATGATGTTGATGAATTTCTTAACTATGTTGAGAGATGATGATAGTGGGGATAATATTCCTTCTAATGGTGATGAAACTACTTTTACAAAGGATGATGGAATGATGAAGCCGTTGCAAGAAAATATTGCAACTAGGAGTAGGAGTAGACCTTTTCATATCAATCCAAAGCATTCCAGTTATACAAGGGTGAGGACAAAATATCTCACGACAAAAAGTTCTGTCGTTCATTTGATTTCAAGTGCATGTTGTCGAAGGGATTCCTTGAAAAATATGGATTTCAACTTTGCTTTGGAGAAAAGGAAAACATATATGTCAATGAATAAAAGCATCCAAAATTCATATTTAGTGGGTTGCATGCAATCTACACTAGCAGGTTATGATTATCATATTGGGAATGTATTGCTTTGCAGAAAGGCGTTCAAAATGTTGTATTCAATTGGTAATTGTCATTTGTCAAGAATCCAGGATAGATTGGAAAAGGATCCCACATATTATTCAGAAGCACGTCATAAATGGGAGGTGGGGCCGTTTGCAAATACTGCTAAGACATGGATGAAAGACTTTTTTTCAAATCATGGAGAGTGTATGCCAAATAAAGACACAATACATATTCCAGATAATTTCTCGAGACGAGAAATATTCATGTTATACAAATATTATGCAGAAGCTGTTGAAGGAATTGGTAATTTTATTACATATTCTTATTTTACAAGGATATGGAAAACTGAATTCAACAATGTTCGTATTCCTAAGAAGACAAGGATGGGGATTTACAGCACATGTGCTTCTCTTAAAGCAAAAAGAGATAAATGTCAAGGGGCAGAAAGAGGTATGTGTTCAAAACATTGTTTTTTAAAATTTGATACTTATCAACTATGAAAATATATTTATTCATATGTTTCTTTTATTTTATGTACAGATTCCGTTGTTAAAGAACTTCAAGACCATCGCAATCAGCAAACAAGTGAAAGACAAAAGTTGTATAAACATCGAAAGAAGTGTTATGATCATCCAAATAAATATATGGGATTGATAATTGATGGTATGGACCAAAAGAAAACACTTCTTCCACATTTTGTTCGCACGCCAAAAAAATTACAGGAGGAAAATTTCATTCAGTTTCACTTGGTTGGTTGTATGGTATTTAATGAGAAGATGTTTCCAAGAGTTTTCTTCACAACTCAAAATATTCACAATGATGCAAATCTGACCATAACTATAATCCATGATGTGGTTACTCATTGGTCTAGGATTCTTCCTGAAGTTTTGTATTTACAATTAGACAACACAAGTCGTGAGAACAAAAATCAAGTTCTTTTTGGGTATCTAAACATGCTCATTGAATTGGGGATTTTTAAAAAGATAAAGGTTGGTTTCCTTCTTGTTGGACATACTCATGATCATATTGATCAAATGTTCAGTCGTTTTTCAGTAACATTGAGGAGGAAAGGTGTTGGGAGCCTGCCATCATTAATTGAATGTATTAAGAAATCGTACAATCCAGAGCCTGTTTTTCATGTGTTGGAAGAAACTATTGACATGATAAGGTTTATTTTTGGATCGCATGGTGAGGAGAAATGCATTGAACAACTTAACGACATTAGCTTCCAGCATCAATTTCGTATCAAAAAAATTGATGGGATAGCGCTTATATGGGGCAAGAAGTATTCAACTATTGAAGAATGGGGACCATCATCAGGTTTAGCATTTTTGAAGTTCATTCCAAAGCGTCCAATGTTTTCATCAAAGATATTGTTATTACAGTCAGTTTCCGAACTCCATAATGCACGAAGGTAGAAGAGAGACATTAATTATTTTGAATGTCTAGAGGAAATTAAAAGATGTATTAGAGATACATATGAATACTTCGATGTTGCTGATTCAGTTTGGTGGGAGTATTTTTTCAGTAATCAAAGTGATATGATTTCAAGATCGGTAAATGAGGATATGCTTCTGAAGACTTTTTTTTTTTGGCCACAAAATATGCCAAATGAACATGAACATCAGGAAACACACAATGTTGAACAACAACAGCCTCAAGCTATTATTAATTTCCCACAGGTAGAGGAAAGAGAAATCTATATTGGTTCTAGAAGATCACGTGCACAACGTGAAGCCATGGAAGACCTTTACAGGGGTTCTGTGCAGGATCTTAAGGAGGGTTGCATGATAGCAGTGTTAGTAGATGAAGATCCGCTTGGCTATCCATTCTGGATTGCCAAGGTTATAAAGGTCATTAATGAAAATGAAGAGATTACAGCTGTTGATGTACATTGGTATGCCACAAGTACCCACCCTTTCAATGGTGTGTACAAGCCAGAGATGGTAGTGGAAAAAGAATTGGCAGAAAGAGAAAAAGAAAGGGCACAAATATAAATCGTCGCCGCACATATGTCTTAAAATTGGAGGATGTTGACATACTTGTGTATGACTTCAATTTGACAAAGAGAGGAACTCTTCGGTTGCAGACCATAAATATTTTGAAGAAATTGCTACCAGAACAATTACTGTTGAGATGGGACTCTGCAGAATGTAGACGTAGATCTACAAGACTTTTGAACTCTGAAATGGTGGGCATGCATGTTGACTCAGATTGAGCACTAGTTGATGAAAGAGAAGAATATGGATCATCTTCATCTGCATCGAGCCATTCATCTGAAGATGTAGGTTATGATGGTGTGCCAGAACCTATGGTTGATTTTGAATAACTATCTAAGACACTTTTATGTAATTGATGTTTGCATGGTAACTTGAAATAAAAATTTTGACTTCCATCTCATTTTTCATGAAGTTCTGAGACATTTCTATGTTTGTTTGATTATACGTTTTAATTATGAAGAATTCATTTCTTTAGAATATCGACAATGTAACAATGAATTACAAAAATAATTTATGTTATATTCAATGTACCAATGTTGATATTTTAATTATAAGTAACATAGAAAATAGAAACTAATGTTGAATTTTTAGATTATGCAGTGATATTACCATGATATTATGTATTGTTACCATTTGGTATAAGATACGTTTAAAAGTTTTAATAATTATATGCATCATTGAAACAAAACACTTTGTTTTGATGCTTGATTTTTAGGTTTTGGTTGAAATTATATTTAAATTTGTCTTATGCTAAGATTTGAAAAAAGATAAGTTTTTATTCTTTAAAATTAAAATTACTTACTTGTTTCTGTTCAATGATAATTTTTTCATTTACTTGTTCATTTTTTTAAATTTTTAAGTCTTATAATTTCTCCATAATTTCATTGTTCAAGTATGTTGAACACTTAAGATTGAAAAACTTTAGATTTACAACTTGTCATTAAGGTTTTTATGTGCTACCAAATTTTATCTTTAAGGTTATGGTTGACAATAATTACAAATTTGGGGTTGTTTAAAGTCAAGATATTTTATGTTTAACAACATGGATGAAAATTGTTCGAAATTATAAGCCCTTCAGACATGTATTTGTTTATCTTTAACATCATTTATCAAAAATGTTAGAAATTTACGATTTTAAAAAATGTCCTAATATGTTGTCTTTAATTCCATTGTTACAAGTGTCAAAATTATGACACAATTTTATTTTATTTTGTTATTCCAGCATCAACTGGTTTTTTTTTAGGGTGTTTTTTGAATCCTTTTTTCAACAAACAATTTTGTTTTTAGCATAATTTTAGAAAATGTTGAAATTTGACCTTGAAAAAAAAACAAGTGCGTTCTGGAAGACACACTTTTTTTTTGGGGGGTGTTTTTTCAATCCTTTTTTCAACAAACAATTTTGTTTTTAGCATAATTTTAGAAAATGTTGAAATTTGACCTTAAAAAAAAAACAAGTGCGTTCTGGAAGACACTTTTTTTTGGGGGGTGTTTTTTGATGTTTTTTGAGAATTTTTGGGCTAGAGTTCCCGTTTTGAGATTAGGTTACCTATTTCATCGGTAACAGTGTTTCATTCATTCAAAATGAAATCTTTTTACATGCCGAAGGTCTTAAACAGAAAAATTCTAATAGCTTGCAGCAAAAGTTCTAAATGGAATCGAAACACTGACTAACTAACTAACTCCTTCCTAGCTCTATCTTTTCTCTATTTATTCTATAGGGAAACTCCCAATATCTCCTTTGAAAATGGTGATTGAGTCCACTTTGACTCCAAGTAAACATAGATTGAGTGCCCTTCGTCTTCAATTGCATGGATGCCTCTTGGAATTCGATTTGATGGAGACTCCAAGTGAAGTATGGCTTGAGTGCACTTGGTCTTGAGTTGCTTGGTTGCCTCTAGAATTTGAATTTCTGGAGGGGGATCTCATGAGGATACTTTGGTTGCCTTTGAGAGTTAAGGAGGGTGGACAATCCCCTTGAATCTCTCCAAGATTTCTCCCTAATTTCCTGATGTTGTGCTCATTTATTCTTGAATCCTGATCTTCCAATGGTAGGGAGCAAGTTCCTAAATCATCTCCTTCTCAAAATCTGTATAATATGCCAAATATTCTCAAAATATTCTACAAAAATAACCAATATTAGGAAAAAATGTGCAACTACCTTTAATCCTTCCTAAGAACATATTAAAGCATAAGAAAAAATTATTAAGTGTAGAAGGAAATATTTAATATATATTTTTATGTGCATAAGGAAGGTAGATGGGCCTAAGAAAGGTTATATGGGCCTTATTTTATGTCTAATTTATAGGCCCATCACAGGTGTCTCAAGAAAATCATGATAAAGGAGGAATCCCAGAACACTAATCCACAACATTTAAAGGAAATTTTGGTGGGGAAAAGAGGCGTTGTAGCAGTAAGATAGCATCCCTAACCAGAACCAACCTTACAATAGTTAAGAAGATCCATGAAAATGGTATGTATTTATGGTGGTTAGTTGATTTGATGCATGGGATTCTGTCCTTTTTTGGAAAGCAGCCTGTGCAAGGCAAGGAGTTTGGGGTTAACTAGGGTGGTAAGAAACCCTATACTAAGATGGATAATCTACAGTTATTTGGTCTGATTGTAGGAGGATGAGTACCTAGGTGAGGACATAATTATGAAGCCTTTTTTTGTTGCAATAGCTCCTCTATTTCAGATCAAAGGGTATATTGGTGAATATTAGTAGTCACATGGAGGGGTTTCCTAGGTTATTGGATTCCCTAGCTAGGTGCAAATGCTACATAGTGGACTTGGTCACTTGTGGACTACTGGAGGGAAGTGTGAGATTGAAAAAAGTGTGAATGTGGATTGGGTATTTATGGTTTGTCGGAGGATAGGGTGATAGTGGCAAAATTGGAGCTCAGTGTGCAATATTACCTTGATGGATAGAGGTATAGAGTAGCAGTTGTTGGCTTTTAAGGGTTTGATTAGCGAGGAGTATTTTATGGAGCTCGAGACTTGTACTATAGATGATGGGTATTCCTCTATCCCATGTTAATTGTGGGAGATGGAAATATTGTAGTGATAGGTGAAACCCCTTTGTGCCCTACATTGGTCTTCATCTCAGCAGCATAGGAAGACCATAGTGGGCTAAAGTATATTAGTAATTGAGGAGTAGCAGTGGGGAGATTGAGAGTTGTTCACAAGTCGAGCTGTGAACAACTCGATAAGAGTCTCAATGTGTTGTGACCTTAATGGAATAAGGCACAACTAGAGAGCAGATCGACAGCCGAGGTTTAGTGACCAGATGGAATTTGAGCATTGATAGAGGCAATAGCTGTAGATCAGGAGCCAAAGAACCATGTAGGTACAGGGTACGATCGAGAGGAGTTGAAAGATCACTCTAAAACCATATGGTCAGATTATATTTTTGGTATCTTGTACTAGTGGATGTATGAGGGCCATTATCCCTAGTAAGGGAGCCCTAGACTATTTTGTTATATGTTGTTAATATAATGAAGTTGGGTTGAAAAATTAAAAAGACGTTTTCCATATTTTGTGCATTTTTTATTTACTGCTTTATATTTCTGATGTGAAAAGTATTTCATGGTCGAGATTATTGGTTTGGTAGTGTCAATGATTTTAAGACACTAACCTAGACCCAAGCTCGTGGAAACTCAACATGGTATGACAATATTTCTAAGCTACTTTGAGGGACAATGAATCAAAGTGTGCACATCAAAGAAACTCAGAGGGATTTTTCAGTATCTAGATCATGGAGTATAGGGCTCAGCTAAAGACATGGAGATGTGTTATTAACAATTTACATCGTGATATGGGTTGGGGGTTTTGGTGGATTGATGGTGACCCTGATGGAATTTTTTTTTTGTAGGGAATATTTTTGGTCATGGACTTCCATTGATTTGTCATGGATGGTTGGGACAACTTGAGGGTTTCTTTGGCATGGACGAGGTCAGGTTGATCAATATGGCTTCATTTTATGGAAATGATATTGGCAGACTAGAGTCTTCATTGAATCATGATGTTTCATATACGAGATTGGTGGGATTTGCACGAGTGGTATTTGATCTAAGATGATGAGTGCTTGCAGGACTGAACCAATAGAAATCGTGTAGGCTTGAAGGGAGTTTATCCTTAGATGGAGCAACCATATGAAGGATCAATATCTTTAGGATCATATATGATTAGGTGGAGGCACTACCGAGATTGTTGGGTTCATTATATAGGGTATGTTGTAGTGATGGATACCAGATGGGCTACTATCGTCGTCGGATATGATGATGGTTACTTCCTAGTCATGGAAGTTCCTCCCCTGCTAATAAGGGGTGTTTATTTTTGTGTAGCTTCGTAGGTACTCGAAGCCCTAGAATTTTTGGTTTGGAGGGAAAAGTGCCAAAAGTAGGATTGTGGGCTTGGACCCCAAGCATGGGGTTTTGTACCCATCGAGATTTGGGCCAAAACCATGATGAATTTGAGCATGAGCGAATTTTAGGTGGTAGATATTGGTGTGGCGATTCCAATTCTTCAAAAATAACCCAAATCGGAGCTCTAGAACTCGAGATATGAAATTTTGAAGTTGACAACTAATTATGGACAATCAAGTCATGTAGGCTTGCTCCAAGGGACATGTGTCTTCAAACAATTCGTGGAGCCCTTATTTTTGGTATAAACATAAGGTGTGAGACATTCATTTGAATCTTCCAAGAGAATCAAATACCATAATGCATCTCTGAAATTAGTTCGAGCTCTAGAGATGACATATCGTGGGATTAGAGGATTGTTTTGGAGAGAATTTGTATCCTCAACAGGGCCGAGGTACTACGAAAATAAAGCTGCAATTCTAAATGTGAATTATGGATTATTTTGTGGGTATTTTAATTTGATTGCAATTTTAAATTAAGCACTAGAGGCAGACACATTGGAAGAGGGTGTTAGGGCTGTTTGAGGGTGGTTTATGTAAGGGTATTACCTCTTTTTGTGAGGCCGCAAGAGACTAAAGTATGACGTAGGCCTTGTTTCCCCTAGAACAGAGATACATGAGGAATTAAAGGGTTGAAAAAGTGTCTCAAGAATATCATGATAAAGGATGAATTCCAGAACACTAAGACACAACATTTAAAGGTAATTTTGGTGGGGAAAAGAAGAGTTGTAGAAGTAAGCTAGCAGCCCTAACTAGAACCAAACCTACAACATTCAAGTAAATCCATGAAAAAGGTATGTATTGACGTTGTTTAGTTGATTTGATGCATGGTATCATGTCCTTTTTTGGAAATTTGTTTCAGCCTATGAAGCCAAGGAGGTTGGGGTTAGCTAGGGTGGTTATGATCTCTATCCTAAGAGGAATATTCTACAGTGATTTGGTTTGATTGTAAGAGTATGATTCCCTAGGTGAGGGAATATTGATGAAGCCTATATTTATGCAATAGCTCCTTTGTTTCAAAGAAAATTGAATATTGGTGAAGTCTGTTAGTAGCCATGTGGAGGGGTTCCTAGGTGATTGGATGCCCTAGCTGGGTGGAGATGCTACAGTGTGGACTTGGTCACTCATGGAATATTGGAGGGAAATTTGAGAGTGCACCAAGTGTGAACCTGGATTGGGTTTTTATTTTCTTCCAAAGGACAACGTGATATTGCCCAAATTAAAGCCCAGTGTGCAACACCTTAATGGACATAGGTAGTTTCTAGAGTGGCATTTGTTGGGGCTCAAGGGTCTGATAAGCCAGGAGTAGTTTCTGGAGCCCATGACTTATGTAGATTATGGGTAGTCCTCCTAGCCCATGTTCATTGTGGGAGATAGAAATATTGCAGTGACTAGTTGTAGTGCTTCGTGCCCTATGATGGTCTTCATCGGAGAAGCATAGGAAGACCATAGTAGGCTAAAGTCCCTAAGTAGCTGAGGAGAAGAAATGGGTAGGTTGAGAGTTGTTCACAAGTGGAGTTGTGAATAAATATATAGGAGTCTCGATGTGTTGTGCCCTTGATGGACTAAGGCACAAATAGAGAGCAGATCAATAGCTGAGGTTCAGTGGCCAGATGGAATTGGAGCATTAATAAAGGCGGGAGTTCCAAATCAGGAGCTGAAGGATCGAATAGGTACAAGGTACAACCAAGAGGATCTATGAGAGCATGCTACAGTGATATGGTGAGAGTATGTTGTTTGTATATTGTACTAGTGGATGTATGGGGTCCATTATCCCTCATATGAGAGCCCTAGAATATTGTATTATATGTTGTTAATATAACTAAGATGGGTTGAAAATTTAAAAAAGTTATCTATATTATATGCATGTGTAATTAACTACTTTATATTTACATTTTTCAAAGTAGTTCATGGTTGAGATTCCTAGTTTTGAAGTGTCAATGATTTTAAGACTCTAACCTAGACCCAAGGTCATGGAAACTCAACATTTTCCACCAACCCATAGACCTAATGTGTTCAAAATTACTTACATCAGTCATGCTTGAGCCATATCCATGATCTAAGGGGAATTTTTCCCTTCACTGGCCTTAGAAAGAAGCCATATTTAGTACACACATGATAGGAAATACATATGACTATGGGTGGTTTTCCAACTATTCAAGAACAATAGAATTCATTGTAATGGGTGGTTTATCATTCAAGTCAAGTACTCCAGGAGTGGTTTATCATCCCCCAGAAAGCACCCTTTGTTCTTTATCAGCTATGTCAAGCACTCAATTAGTGGTTTATCATCCCACAATAAGAACCCTTATGAATTTTATTTATCCACCCTAGCAAGAAACCTGAGTTTTTTATCATACATTCCCTTGGAAATAACACATCTTATTTCCTTTTCATCCTCATTCTCTTCTGGTCACAATTTCTCTCTTTTAGGCAATCCCATTTCCTCAAATCATAGCTCTTTCCATATTTACTCATGAAATCCACCAAGAAGAGGTCCAACCCCCAAATTATTATGCATTTCCATTTTTATCATTTCCTCGAGGGTTTCCTCATATTCCTCTTAGACTCTTCCTCTTATTTTTTCTCATTATTTGCAAACAAACCCCACTTGGTTTATTTTTCTCTTCTTTCTAATATCATGGATTCATGGTCCCACACTTCATCCCATTACATCATTATATTAAAAAATTCATGTGAAATCTACTAGGGGTGTCACAAACCCCACCCCATTAAAGTGAACACCATCCTTGATGTTCTTATTAGCATGAAGAAAAACAAAAAATGAGATTTATAAATAACTCTTAAATTTTCCTCATTTAGTAAAAAAAATTAGCGTACAGTGCTCTTATTTGTTCAACCACCTCCAAAGTGACTTCATCAGGTTCAAAGTGCTTTCGTTGCACCTTGAATTTCTTTATTTTTCTATTCTAGATCATGATTTTTCTCCAATATAGGATGTGCAGTGGTTTTGGTTGGAACTCTCCCTTTGGTTCCACCTATAGCACAAACCAATCAGCAACATGATTATCATCATTAACATATTTCTTAAAAAAGTAAATATGAAAACATTGTGAGCTTTCACTATGGGTGGAAAGACCAATTTATAGGCCACTAGCCCCACTCTTTCTGAGATCTAAAATGGTTTTCGATATCTAAGTTCCAACTTAGCACATGAGACAATTTTGAATGAAATTTTCTTTGGATTTTATTTGGCTAGTATGTATAAATTTTCTTCCTATCTTATGTTTCCTTTAAATTTTTCCTGATATTTATTTTTTTTTGTTCCAATTCTTTCAGAAAATTTGGCCCAACAATTACTCTACTTATTAGATCTTACCAATGGATAGGGTTATTTAATTTTCTTCCATAAAGTGATTCAAATGGACACATTCCCAATGAATCTTGATAACGCCTAATGGATGCAAACTCTATTAATGATAGGTATTTTTTTCGAATTTCTCAGTTGATACATCACATACATCCTCAACATGTCTTCCCTAATTCTAGTTACCCACTTTTTTTGACCATTAATCTTAAGGTGGTATGTAGTCTTGAAGGACAAATGGGTTCCAAAACCAGTAAACTAGGATTTCCAAAATTTTGAAGTGATTTTAGCATCTCTGTCTAGTATTATCTTTTTAGGTATCCCATGCAATTTAAATATATATTTCAAGAAAATATTATTTCAATTTCTTTATGAGTACTTTTAAAAACTATAAAGAGAGCCACCTTGCTCAACCTTCTCTAGATTTTGTTGACACACTTGTGATTAATTCCATGGATATGACCTCCAGTTTCCATTCTGGAATTGGGATTGGTTCTAGTTGTTCAACTATATTCTTGGACTCTACCTTTTCTTGTTGACATTCCAACCATTTTTCAACATATTCAACAATATATTTCCTCATTCTGGGCCAAAAATATGTCCTCTTTATGGTTGTCATCATATTTTTATATCCAAGGTGACCTAAGTAATGTATTTTAAGGAATTCATCCATGATACATTTCCTTAAATCCTTGGAATTGGGTGCATATTTCTTGTTCTTGAATATTAGTGTTCCATCATCATTGATCTAGTAGCTTCTGATTACTAACCCATTAGGTTGTTCCTTCCAACACTTCTTCATATGTTGGTAATGTTCATCATTTATCAGCCCTTATTTAATCCTCTCCTTGATTTCAGAGGAATACGTTCTTATGGATGCTAGGTGAACCTCTTGCAAACTTCTACTGAGTGAATCTTCCACCCTATTCCATTTTCCTTTGATGTGCTTAATTTCTAAATCAAATTCATTGATCAAATCCAATCACCTGACTTATTTGTAATTTAAACATACTTACCAATAGGTAATGGCTCCACATTTTTAGTGTGTGCACAATGGATAGAAAATCCAAGTTATGAGTAGCATAATACCTTTCATGCTCATTCATCTTCCTATATTCATAGAAAATTACATGGCATTCTTGCATCAATAATCCACCAAGTCCTTCCTGAAATGAACCATTGCAACGAACAAAATCCTTTTATAGGTCAACTATTCTTAAAATATGTGCAAAGGTGATTAAAGTGTTTAGCTATTCAAAACTAGCACATATTCAAGAGTCCACTAAAATTTCACTGCATTTCTTTGTAATGTAGTGATGGGATGCCCAATTTTTAAGAAGTTTCAAATGAACCTTTGATAGTAACAAGCCAACCTCATAAATGATATGATGTTTGTCACATTATGCGGCATGGGCTAATATTTTATTGCCTTTATATTTTGTGGATCCATGACCACTCCTCCTTTTGAGATTACAAGACCCAAGCAACAAGTCTAAGTTTGAAATAATTCACACTTTTTGGGCTTGGCATATAATTTATGATCTCTAAGAAATTGTAGCGCAACCCTCAGGTGGTCGTCACGATCCTTTTCATTATTTGCGTATACCATAATATCATCCACAAATACCGATACAAATTTGACCAAGTATGGCTTTATCACATTGTTCATTAGGCACATAAAGGTTATTGATGTATTTGTAAGCCCAAATGGAACTATAGTGAGTTCATAGTGCCCATACCTTGTTTCATACATAGTCTTCTGAATGTCTTCTTTCTTTATCCTAACCTAGTGGTAACCTGACCTTAAATCGATCTTGGAAAACACTAAATATCCTCTCAATTGATCAAATATATCATCAATCAAGTGCAACGAGTACTTATTATTCATATTCAATTTGTTTAACTACATGTATTCTATGGACATATGTATTTTTCCATCCTTATTCTTAAAACAAAACTGTATAATCTCCCCAAGGTGAAACGTTTGGTTGTATATACCCTTTTTCCATTAATTTCTTCAACTACTAATTTAATTCCATGAGTTGAAGCATCCTCATGTGATAGGGTTGTTAGAAAAATTATATATTATATAGCAATGCAACACATAAAATATGTGGAAACAAAAACATAGAAAAAATATAAAACAAGAGAGACATAGATATACGTGGTTCACCTAATTTGGGCTACGTCCACCCCCTACATCCAGTCCTTCCTTTATATTATCCAGAAAAATGAAGAGACACAACCTACAATAGATCCGTTGTAATATCCTCTGTTCTCTCTCACAGTCACCCTATCTATTTCTCGCTCTGATAATGCACATACAATACACAGTCTTAATACAATACCCTCATACAAAACGAGGGGTTTCCTTCTAGGGAAAAAAACCCTAGGTTAAACATAACTTCTACCGTCATATCATTTGCCTATTGAACGACCCAGGTTGACTAGAAATTACAATACTTTTACAAGGCAATTTTACATCTATTTTTAGCTTCGGGGGCGTTGCCCCCCAAACCCCCTGCTAGGGGGGGCTCCATAAAGTCACAGTCGCCCACTGGACCCCCCAAGAAATTTTTAAGAACAGGGGTCCAACGTTGTGATATAAAATAAAGAAGATAATTAGGCTCTACACCCAACAAGGGTGCCTTTGCTGCAAATGTTGTCCATGGAATAAAATCAATTGTGAAATCAATCTCCCTGTTAGTTAGAAGTCATGGAAATTCTTATAGAAATACATCTAGGAGTATAATCGAAGGGACTTTAAATCAAACTAGAAATCCCAGGCAGGCATGACTAGGAGACATGGTTAATTTTTTTCTTCCTTCTTCCTTTTGAAAAGGATGAGGTCGTCATCAACAAGTTATACTGGTTCAATACAAGATAATTTGCAAAGGGATCTACATTGGACTCTTTCTCCCTTGATATTTGAATGGAACACATGGTGCAATTCCTCCTGCCATAACACTTGACTTGCACCGCTAAGATCACTCTAAGTGTTATTGGCCTTTTTATTCCCGTTGTTGTTATGGGGTCACCCTCATCGTTGAGACATACCAACAACTTACTATATAAACTAATCATGGTTTTATGGGCTACTAGCTAATCCATTCCAATCAAAATGTCATAAAATCCTAATAGAAACAAATTTAGTTTAACTACTATACTGATGCCCCCAATTTGTACAAGGAAAGACTCAAATCATTTTTTATATCCTCCTCTTTGTCCCATTGGATAGTTGAACAAGTGATGGTTCGTCATGGACTTTCTTTGGCAATTCACAGTTTTTCACAATATTAGGACTAATATAGCTAAAACTAGATCATGGGTCAATCAAAATTGAAACTAAAGAGTTCTTGAACATACCTTCCATTTGAATAATCGGTGCTTGCTAGTATGCTTTCATATTGTCCAATGTGTTGTCTATTTTGGGGATTCTCTAGGTCACATCATTCACATTTTATGTTTATTGTATGTTTTTCATATTTGCACTAGATTTCTACAACTTTGGTAAATCACTCCTCAAATTGTTTTCTCCACACTCCCAACACTGATAGGATTCTTTCAACTTTTCATTCCCTGATTGTCGCGGTTCATTTATGCTAACTATAGAATTTTTTTTTTGTTCTCCTTTAGTGAAGTTATTAAACCTTCCACCCTCTCCTCCTTCCTTATATCCTAAGGTTATTTTCCTTCCTCCTTTTATTTTCTTCTTCCAGTCATCTTATACTTCAACCATATTCTTACATTGTTCATAAGGGTGTTTTGTCTTTTGGATAACCTCTTCCCGAGTCCTAGGTTTATCAAATTCTATTTTTTCTCGGTATACACTGGTAACTCATTGAAATAACTCTATATATTTTCCTTCTCATCCTTCATTTAATGTACATACCTTAGTAGCAACAAGAATTTTCTAGTTTATTCTTGAGGTTTCATGTACCCCATTTTTTGTTCATAAAACTCCTTGGTTTGTTGTCATAATATTTTTCAAATAAGTAAATTTCGCTTGGATATACTTTTAAAAATTTCTCCATGTCATATCTCTTTCCATTATACCTTTTATATTCTTGAAATCCTCCCACCATATATCAAATTTTCCTTTTAAACTAAAAATAGCCACCTTAGCCTTCATGTTCTCAGTATAGTCACATAGTTTGAAGTACTTCTGAATTCCAAAAAGTTAAGCCTCTGCATCTTCGGATTTTTTAACCTCTTTGTCAAAGGTTGGGGGTTTTTATTTCTTGGATTCTTCTTTCATGGAATTATTTCTACTCTTCCTTTGATGGTGATATCGGGCAGTTGAACTATCCAGTGATTTGTTACAACTACTTAATCATGTTTATGGAGAGATACACGATTCTCCTCCTCCTTATACATGTCTTCTCTTCTTTTTTGATTGGCTACCCTATACTTTCTTATCATCCAATTTTTTATTTTAGATCTCTGATGGGATATCCTTAGGCTTGTTCTTATCATTATGGTTATCACCAACCTCCTACTGTGTTTGCCTTTGTAAATCCGATAGATTTATCAACAACAGAGCATTTTCTTTTGCTTGTTCTTCGCAATCTTCTCATTGTCTTCCTTACAAATTATTATATAAGCTCTTAAACCTCTAACTGTGTCCATTATTTCAGGAGTATCTTCCTCTTTCATATTCCCAACTAGCTCTTCTTCAAGACCTTGTAGGGTCTTGTTCATACCATGCTATTTAAATTTTTTTCTCATTCTTTTCCTTCCTTGTTGTATTTTGATGCATTTATTTCTTTTTTTTACACACACAAAGATGTTAGCCATCCAAAAATAACATGAAATTAACATACATACATATCCCCTTTGTAAATGTAGATATTTAAGTATTAAATCGCAGTTATCATGTAATCATATTCAACAAAAAATTCTATGCAACCACACATTACAGTATTCTACAATTACCATAAAGGACATACTGACGGATCAAGAACATCATGCATATCAATCAATAACCTAGTATGTGAATGTGAAACTCTTTAGCTCCAGTGTTTGAACCAATGCTTTGTAACATACAAACTGAGGTCCAGGCATAGCCCACACGAAGTGTATAAGGAAGAAATTACTATGATGACCCATCCTCCAATGTTTGATTATGGAAATGGGGTCATAAAATCCCTCAGATTTAAATATTCTCAAAATCGAAAACCAACACCACCGTCACAATAATATCATCAGGATATTTTGGGGATATAAGTTTTTTCAAAATATGACACCCCGATCACAAATTATGGCCATTTAAAGTTTCTCCTAACAAACCCCTAGCCACGTGAGAAAGAGTGCTACCACATGGCACTTGTGTGCTTCTCCACCTCATTTAGTGGTCCATTTAACCCTCCATGTGGCCTCTTACACATATTTACACTATCGAGGTGAGCCTTGGCACACCAGTTTGACTTCTTCTTAATTTCGTAGTAGAATATGCAAGTAATTCCCTGACCTCTGACTAAGGTCGGGTCAACCGATTCCCCTGAACCTCGACTAAGATCAGCCCATAACACTAGTCGGGACTCCCAACTAAAAATGTTACAAGGCTACCCCGACTGTGGATTTTCCTTGGAATTCTGGAAAATTCTTGATGAACTAATTAAAACTAGGCTCGATTCACCAATACCCATAATTTGTCTACTTTAAATTTATAGTGGAATAGAAACAAAATTAAAACCATAGTCACATAATAACAATAACACAATATTTCTTAGGAGACCCAAATAGGAAAACCATCTGCTAGCTATATAATTTTATTGATTTAAAATAGAGAAATTGATCTCTTTACAAAGAAAAAATTTTCAACATAAAACATGGTTGTTTCCTTTGATAATACTTAGCTCGAAACCTCCCTACAATAACTCAAGCTAGCCCATTATTTCCTTGTGCATCATCTAATTTTATATCATTGTAAATATCCTATTTCCTAGCATTGGGAAGGCCCCATAGTTCTATGAACTAACTCCTAAATCATAACACACTTCTACAAGGAAAATTATCTATGTCGGATTGTGTATAGGCTTCCCCTTGAACACTCTTCCTAGCAACCCGCTCTCAAATAAACTCATACTCACAATTATGATACAATGATGTAATATTGGAGATTTTTATCTTATCAATAGGGGATTATCCCTTGAAAAGTGGACCTTCCTCCTTATTTCATGGGCTCCTAACTCCCTCTCCCTTCCTATAAATTTATATCCATGCCTCCACTACTCGTTGGTCATTGTTGGGCCTATTTGATCATTCATCATTTGCATCCCTATGTTGTGTCAATGCCTAATCTTCCATCCAGGAGAAGGATCAGTTAAGAGCCTTGGTTTGGAATTAGAATAGACCAAAGGGAAGCCTCCAACATCAAGGCCATGGTTGTAAACTTCCTCTTTTATATTATCAATAATACATATGGTTTTTCGATTTCTATATTTCTTTGAATAATCATACAAGTAGCCTAATGCTCCTTGATCTGTTAGGTAATTGATGTTCAATTTATGCTTTATACTGGATCATGTTTTTTGTTGTGTCTTGATCACTTGTAGGTTTTTGAATGCCTCTAGGACCAAGGATCAAGCCTGAAGGATTATGGATTAAGGCCTTCACCAAAGAGTTTAGCATAACATCAAGAAGAGGTAGGTCATTTTCCCTTCCTCATCCTATTTTTAATGTTAACTAAGAAAGTGTTCATTAGATAGTCTTGTAAGTTTCTAGGCCCACTCTAGGGCTAGAGAGATCACCTCTATCTGCAAAGGGGATTGTCTTCACAACAACTGTTGTCTGATTTCACTTCAAAGCTCATGAGAGTTAACTCTTATCCTAGCAATGTTAATTTTTTTCTCAGTTATGGTCAGCACAAAGACATAATTCTGGTTATCAAGGGTGGGGTTGTTCACCTCCTTATAGTATCTTAGCTTCCTTTTACCCTCCAGCTCCTTATCATCCCACAAAATTTTATTAAATTTTCCAATATCGATGACTGGATTGATTTGATTTCTCAATAGCATTCAAAGAGCCAAGTCCAGTGTCTAAAAATTTCATGTGTGTAGCATTGTTGCTATCACATCTGACATTATTTGAACTTATTGATGAATATGAACCTTTTTGCCTCTGCCATGTGTCATTGCAAAATGAATTTGAATTTTTTTCATAAAAATAATGTCATTATTTCTATCCTTTCTAACCTCGAATTCATGTTTGTTTGAATATGCTCGATTAGAAAAGGATCTTCCTAGCTATGGGAAAAAAGGATGGAGAAGCATAAATATTATCTTCATTAACATAGTTTTGAACAATATCCTTTGCTTTCTTCTTATCACTATCTGTATTTTAAAAATTATAGCCTTTTGTATCATTGGAAATATATATATATATATATATATATATATAGATATAGGGGACTAATAGATAATTCATTAGTAGAAGAAAAACCTTTTAACAATGCACCCCACAGATTTTCCAAACATCCATTTTGATCTGTGAAAACCCTAGTACATTTCCTCTGATTTTTGAGATATAATGATGTAATGGCATGAAGTGTAGGACAAAAATACATGATCTAAGAGGGAAGAGGAAATATAATCGAAGTGGGTTTAGTTGGCACTTTAAATTAATTTTATGGTGAAAATAATGAGAAAAATAAGAGGAATATGAAGATACACATGAGGAAATGATAAAAATGGAAATGCACAAAAATGTGGGGATTGGACCTCTTCGTGGTGGAGCTCATGATTAAATATGAAAAGAGATATGAGTTGAGGGAATGATATTCCTTGAAAGAGAAAAAGTGTGACTAGAACAACAAGATGATGAAAAGGAAATAGGATGAGTTCTTTCCAAAGGAATCACTAAGAAACCACTTAGGGTGCTTTCTAAGGCTGATGAACCACATGTAGAAGGGTTCTTATTGTGTGTTGATAAACCACTCATTGATAGCTTGAGATATTTGATAAACCATCCAAAGTGCTTGCTAGGGGTTTATAAACTAATCCTATAGTACTTGGCCTAGCTAATAAACAACTCATTACTATGAATTTTGTTGTGCTTGACTAGATGAAAAACCACCCATTCTCATATGTATTTCTTATCTTTTGTGTACTAAATATGGCTTCTTGCTAAGGTTAATGAAAGGAAATTTTCCCCTTAGATCATGGACCTAGCTCATGGGTAACTACTGTAAGAAATTATTACTATAATAGGTATGTGGTTGGGTGGAAAATTGACGTCCCTCCTTTATTTTTCTCATTTCATGTATTGTAAATAAGATAAATAGAGATGAAAGTCGTGATATTAAGGGTTGCGTATTGTTAAAGTTAATACATATAGCTCTATGCATTATTTCATGGATATAGAAATTATCACATGAAATTAATTGGTTGAATTTTCCTTCAAATGTTGTGTGGATTTTCTGAATATCTACTTGGGAGCTATAAGTTAAATGCTTTAAATGGTTTCGTAAGGTTATTGTGTTGCATGTAGTCATGTAGGTTCTATGGCTCAGAACTATTCTCATATTTTTTTTTTTATGTAAAATAGAATATTGTTATTATCATTGAATGATAGATGCGTAAGGTATAAATATGGTTGAGTCTTAGTCAAGTTATAAGATAGTTTCACTTAGTTTTGAAAAGTTCGAGTACATGGCTATCAGTTTGGTAGCATGCGAGGCTAATGGGATGAGGAAGTTACTTGTGGGAATTTTCAAACAGAGGATGGAGCCTACTGTGATACATTGTGATAATAAAAGCTTCATCAAGCTCTCCAAGAACCGAGTGTTTCATGACCATTCAAAGGCCATAGATATTAGATATCATCATCTCAGATATTTTGTGTAGAAAGGGATAGTGATGCTACCATACATTCCAACATATGAACACACAATACATATATTGACCAACGAATTGGGAAGAAGATTTTTTTTTATTTTAGATAATAGTTTGGATTTTTATAGGATCCCCTCCTCGCTCAGAGGGAGTGTTGAAAATAGTAGCAAGAAAGTTCTTCTTGACTTGTGACTTAGTCAAGAAATACCTCGCTTAGTTATTCCTTAGCATGCACGAGTTCAAGGACGAGTCATGGAGTAGTTAACTCATGCGTAGACTTTGGAGGATTAGTTTTTTTTCTATCCAAGTGTGAGTTTATATTTGGAAAACGATGAGTGAGAGTCTCACTATCTTATTGAGCATAAGATTCGTTAGAAGAGTCTATTTGACTCAGTTAACAAATAAATCACTAGTTTGAGTTCTAAAAATTTACTCTCAAGACTTAGCATGAGTCGAAAAACTTAAATATAAAACGTAGGAACATCATTGTATCATAATTGTGCACAATATTTTGTGTGATATATGGTTGCAAGGAATATCATGTAAGGAGAATCCTATATGTAGTTTAACAAAGATATTTTTCCTTGCAGAAGTGTGCGAAGATTTAGGAGTAAATTCATAAATAATAGGGGCTTGTCTAGTGCTAGGAAATATGATATTTCTAGCGAGATAAGAGAAGATTTTGTGAAATGATATAGTGGTTTGGGTCGATTTATTGTACGAGGGATTCAAGATAAGTATTAGCATAGAAAAAAACCTTGTTTTGTGTTGAAATTTTCATTATAAAGATATCAATTATTTTATTTTCTATCTATAAAATTCAATAGCTAGAAGAAAGTTTTCCCAATTGGGTTCCCTAGAAAATATTGTGTTATTTTCATTGTGTGATTTTGATATTAATTTTGATTCTATTCTTCTACAAATTTAAAGTAGAGGAATTGTGGGTCTTGATGAAGCGAACCTAATTTCAGTTAGTTCATCAAGCAATTCCATAATTCCAAGGAAAATGTACATGGTGTGAGAGCAAGCAACATCATAAAGACAAACACACAAAGATAAAGTTTTGAATAATAGATATTATATTTGTGAAGGAGAGCTCTACAGGTAAGCAAGATGGTGTTTTAAGGATTGAGATAGGACTACTATTTAAAGGGAGCCTCTAACTTCATCTCTTGGAAAGGGAGAATCATGCACAGGGGCATCACTCAATGAACCTTTGACATGTCATGTGTTTTCATGGCATAATAAACAATACCCTTAATGTGACTACATATTGGAAAATAACTATAAAAATCACATTATCCAATCCCCTACCAATATGAACCGAATACACCTTCCCAATTTAAAAAACCCTTACTTTCATTAGATATTGTAGGTATCCATTTTTTCAGTAACATTGTTTACACCCCTTTAAATTTTTTCATTAACTTTGAGCTCCATTTTTTATACCTACCAATATAAAAACCCTTTACCCCCCATTATATTCTCAATATATTATGTCATTTTTTCATCAATATATACCCCACGATATGAATGCATGTGGTATGGTATTGCTTCTCCAGTGAATCCCCTATGGAATCATGATATTATTGGAGGATCATGGGGTGGGAGAGTTCATCAAGAACACATTACCACCACCACAATATCCCAAATAATTGACTGAACATACTAAGAACGATATCAATGACAAGAGGATTATTCTATAAGGGTTCAAATATCATATAGTTATTCATATCCATGAGAAGGAGACAACTTTGATATGTTTAAAACTATTTTAGATGTATATCAGAGTACCAGTGATGCTAGGAAGCTTTCTCTTAAGGATAAGCTAACGAGTATCCACATGAGACAAGTATAGCCCATTGTCACATATATTATGAATTCACTCAAGTTTGAGATGATCTAGGTGGTGTCGGTGTTACTAAAATTGATCAAGGCCTTATGAGTTTTTCTTTAATAGGAATTCAAAATTGTTAGTATGGGTTCGAAGATCATACAATTGATACAGATAATTTTCCCATTTGGGAAAGGTTATGGAATAACTGCGTTAAGGTTGAGATCTGAAGAGGAACCAAAGATGGTATATCAAAAATGACTAAGGACGAGAAATTTTATTCACTTGTAGGTTAGGTGAAGGGCAGGAAATGCAAAGGGAAGGTTGAGTCTAGTCAGAAGGGTGAGAAGAAGAATACAGATCTAAGTAATAAAAATTACTTCCATTGCCATTAGTTTGGAAACTATGCTATTAAGTGTCCTAATCAAAATAATAGGTCCAGTAAGAATCATGTGGCTAGACCAAATGAGGTAGATGGGATTTATTACAAGTTTGAGAAATATTTTTCATTGATAGCTTGCATGGAAAGCTTAGTAGGGAGAAATGTATGGTATATTGACTCTGGATCCTCCTTCCACATGGTTGGGAATAGGGATTATTTCAGTCAGTTGAAGGAGAAGGTAGTTTAGTTTCAAATCATGCTAGGATATGATGGAAAGTACACATATACGAGAGTTAGTATTATCAAATTTGAGAGGAATTTTGAGAGCCCTATCCATATCATATATGTACTCTATGTTCTATGATTGAAGAAGAATCTTGTTTCAATATATATCCTTGAGGACAAGGGATGTTATTTCATCTTCAATAGAGGTAAGGCATACCTTAATCACTTATCTTCTCGAGCAGTGAAGGAGATATGTGTGATGGTGAAGAAACTTTACGGGTTGCATGTTGAGATACATGCAACATTTAGCAACAAGGAAAGTGGTGATAATAGTATAGACATTCGATAAATTTGGCATAGGTGCATGGGAAACTTGCATCATGGGACTCTAAATATTATTCAACATATCACCATCAGAATACCAACATGCAATTTTGATCAGCATGAAGTATGCAAGGGGTGCACACTTGGAAAGTAAGATAATACTTATTTTCAGGGCCAAGATAACATAGTCAAAAGGAATTTGGAGTTGGTGTATTCAGATGTATGCAGGTCCTTCTCTCATTTGTCTTTTATCAGTCATGTTTATCACGTTACTTTCATTGATGCTTATTCTCAAGAAACTTATATATTTTTAATGAAGAAGAAAGATGAGGTCTTAAACAGGTTCATAGAGTTTAAGGCCTTGGTAGCAAAATAGATCAGAATAATATCAAGGTAGTCATGAGTGATAATGGTGGAGAATATGTCCCCAATGCCTTCAAGGATTTGTATCCAAAGGCGAGCATTAGGAGATATATGATAGCATCCCATAACCCTTCGTAGAATTGGTTGGATGATAGGAATATTCGTAGTATTTTTGGAGCGGCCAAGGCCATGCTGAATGATCAAGGATTTCCTATGGTATTTCATGTAGAGGCATGTAATGATGTAGTATTTATGAAAGATAGGAGTCCACAAAAGGTTCTTGGATGAGTTACATAGGATGAGGATTTCATAAGAACGGAGCCTGATGTTTCACAAGTCCATATTTTGGGAAAAAAAATTCCATGTATCCAACGATGGAAGGAAGAAGTTGTAGCCCATAACATAAAAGGGTATTTACATGGTATACAATTAGACAACTTAGGGATACAAGGTGTATCTACCAAGACACAAAAAGATGATTCACAATATGGATGTGAGATTTGAGGAGTCCAAAGATATGAGGGAGTCCTTAGAGTGATAACATATTGGAGTACTTTAGATGAAGGACCTACTCCCTCCAAAGGAGGAGGCTTCACTAGGATCATAGATTGAGTCTCAGCTAGGTGGAAAGAGACCCCCACTAAAATATCCACAATAGGATGTAGAGTAGGGTGATGAGGAGATGATTATGATGATGAGAGAAGAAAAATAGTTAGTTATATAATCCTATCATGGTGAGAAAGAAAGCCAAGTGGGTAGAGACATTTATTTAATTGGTCTAGGAGAAGGATGAAGCTCCTATGACCATGTTTAATCAGAACAAGAAACCATAAAGGTACACATGTTATATGGTACTAATGACATAGGTGGTGGACACTATGCCTTCTAGTTATAAGGATGTAGATTATTAGTAGGTTTGGAAGGATGCCATGGTGGACGAATATTCCTCCATCATGAAGCATGATGTCTTGGAGATTGTGCCATGAAATGAGATAAAATTAGTAGTTTGCTCACAATGGGTGTACAAGGTGAAGAATGGAGAAAATTGGAGTGTGGAGAAGTACAACACCAGGTTTGTGGCGAAGGGCTTCTCATAGATTGAGGGCATAGAATATGATGAGACCTTTACCCAGGTAGCATGGTATTAATCCATGAGTGCTATTCTAACACTTACAGCATAAATGGGGTGGAAGATACACCACATGGACTTGAAGACAACATTCCTCAATAAAGTGGTTGAGGAGGATATTTATATGGAACATATAGAGGGGTTTGAGAATTTCAACACAGACACACATGCTCCTTAATTGATTTCTTAACTAAGTCAAACTGACTCTTCTAACTCCTCTTAGCCTCAAATATATAGTGATACTCTCATCCTTCCTTTTCCAAATATAAATCCATATTTGAAAAAAACAAAAATGTAAATTTTCGTAGATTTTCTATGCTTGATGCAACTTTAATTTTATTCTCAATATCAAACAAAAATCACCTAAAAAATAAAGTAAAATGATGATAGAACATACCAATAGATTGATAGAAGACAAGCCAAAAATACACTTAACTTGATCAACAAAATATATGTGTTGTGGTGCGTTATGGTAGTCAACATGATGCTTCAACTAGCAAAGTATCTACACGGACAACCAACCAGAATGTGCCACACAAACCTATCAGACATCTCTATAATAGTCAACCCAAAGTCAACAAAAGTCAACGATGTCTAGTCAATAGTCAACGTAAAAAGGGCAGCAACAAAAGTCAACACCTGGAGGTCAAAGTCAATGTCCAACCTCTATTTCTATGCCAGAAAATGCAGACTGCAGAAATCATAATTTTGGGAGAGTTTGAGGTCATTTTGACCATGCGTTGACCAAAGTCAATGCTGGTCAAATCTGCGCTGAAAACCTATGTCAAAACCAGAAAATCCTTTGCTGCAATTTCCCACTTGTGAGAGAAGAATAACCTCCAAGATGATGATCGAACCAATAAGATGATGAGAGATAATGTGTGATGAGTGATGGTGAAAATGAACTCCAACATTGACATATATATATCCATCAATGAGGGTGTGTGACACATATGTTGGGGGTTCGAGCCTACATTACAATTCTAGCCGACCTTGCACATAAGTGGAATTAATTCAAAATAAATGTTCTGGTCATCAGATCAAGATGATCTTTAAATCGATCTTGCACCTCTCCGAAATAGGAATCCAATAAAAATATTGGCATCTCATCTAAGCATTACAACATGGAGTTTGGACCTAGTTGTCCAAAATTAACACTCCCTCTCAACTAGGGAGAACTCCATCCAACTGTGCCATCCAAACATCATGCGTCATCCCGCCGTAACTTGCTTTGCTGGATTATTTATTTTAGAACAAAAGGTGAGTCACAAAGACATCACTCCGAGTTGAAAATTTAGCTCAAAGGTATGAAACCTCTATAGGACTCAAACGAGTCACATACCAACCCGAAGTTGGTTTAACTAAACTGAAGTCAGTTGGAGGTCCAATACCTCACTAGAATTGGTCCCAGATCAAGTGGTTGGACACGTGCCATCCTAGACATAGAGATTACGGGAATCTTCGATGCATCCATCGGTCTTCGCTACTAGTCTCTAGCTTTTCCCACCTCATTATCCAAATGAGAGGTACTTCCCATGAGTCTCGGACTCCATGGGTAGGATGCATGTGGGGCATAGATCATGAGAGGTGAAACAACTCAATATCATAACGGTGGGGCAGAAGCACACCAACAAGGTTCAGAAAGCCTAGCCCTATGGTTTCTTACAGCTCTAAGAAGTTATACCCAAATCCCCCTGGAGCTCCCAGTGCTCATCGTCCAACAGGACCCTCAGCATAGGGTCGTTCCACGATACCAAGATTCTCACGGAAGGTTAGGAACTTGACCTTCCCCAAGGGATTTGTGAGGATATCCGCGACCTGCTCATCAGTTCCTATATGATCGAGCCTTATGACGCGTCGCTATACCATATCCCAAATAAAGTGGTACCTGATATCAATATGCTTGGATCGATCGCGAAACATGGGATTATCAGACAAAAAAATCCCACTCTGGTTATCACAAAGGATAATGGTGGTATCTAGCAGATGCTCGAATATCTCACTGAAGATATTTTACAACCAAAATTCTTCACAAAAATCCATACTCGCTGCAATTTATTCGACCTCGGTGGTGCACAAAGCCACTGACTTCTGCATCCTGCTCATCCATGATATCGAAGTAGACCCAAGTGTGAAGTAGCATCCAGATGTGCTATTGCGATCCACCACACTGCTAGCCCAATCAAAATCAGTATATCCATGGAGTGTCATGCTCCTGAAAATGTATCTCATCCCATTATTTCTCGTGCCCCGAAGATATCTCAACAAATTCTTGGCACCAACCCAGTGAATTTGATGAGGATCAACCATGTGTTGACTCAAAGTGTTCAATGCAAAACATACATCCATACAGGTGTTCACTAATAACATCATGGCCCCTACGAGTTTATGACACTTAGTAGGATTTTCTAACACGGGCCTAGCAGCGATGCCACTCAACTTCTTAAAGTTAACCTCCATTGGTGTCGACGCAGACTTACAGTTGTAATATCCCAAAATGGGAATGTAGAAATACATGAACACAATTCTCGAATATCAATGAGGAATAACTCATAAAATGTGTATAAAACACCTATCCATCAATTACATGTTACAGCAGCAACTTTATGATCTCAAAAGTGGGGAAATGCAGCAATATGGACCATAAAAACATTATCTTCAGAAAATTATGCTATAACTGTGAGAAATGGGACTTGGATCCCTTAGTTCATGCTATATAAATCTCACCTATAGAATTGGAGAAAAAAAAGCTCTCTAGCCATGCTAAACAGATCTCCCCAATTCAATACAACTCAAAAATGCCCAAACCCCATGACTTATGACATGTAGAATTTTCTGAGCATGTTTAAACGTTATTTTAATGAGGGATTATGAAGAAAATTACATGAAATAATAGATATAGAGTTTAAAATCATCCAATGACTGAGAAAAATGGAGATCTCTTCCTTTTTATACAATATAAGAATGACCCGGCAAGGGCTCCATGAAAGTACAAGTATAAAATACCAGATCTGCAGATCTAGATCTAAAATAACGTAGTTATACTACAACTATATCTATATATATATAGATATGTTGTAGCAAAATAATACATGGAGTAGAAGAATATGCTTGTACAATCCTTCCGGGAGAAGGTTTGATCCTTTCCCCAAGGGACAAGCTCAAGATCAACGGTCTTGACCCTGAAACTGCAATACTCAGAAAAATGATGCAGTTCCTGCAAGGGACTGTGCTGTAGGAAATGGAGAATGATTCGGCCAAGTTCCAAGATGTAAAATATGCTAAAAAATCTCCCTCACTGATCTTCCAAAGAAGGGAATTCTTCCTCCTCTGAAAAACAAGCTTCGAAAGTGGTTTTGTGGACCTTCCATTGCAACACCCTGCAAAAAAATGTTATTCTCTATAGAAATAACGCTATAGCTGAAGGAGGATTCTTGGCCTCAAGACTAAATGTGGAAAACTAAATTACAATGCTCCTCCAAGAGGGCTCTCAAGGTAGGAGAAGGAATTCCTAAATAGGAATGCCTTGTGCTAAACAGCACTGCAACTCTTCTATACAGTAAGAGAATGCCAAAAAGTCATGCAGACCATCAAATCAATAATCATCAAGCTAACCCAAAATGGTTGCCATCCTCTTCCTTATAATTTATGTGCACCTCTTCACCTTGGGTCCCACCCATTAGGTTTTCCAACATCACATGATCAATCTCCCTCTAAAACTGCATTTGTATCTCCATCAAGGCCACTCCTCCAAAACCATGTTGTTTGATTTGGTCAAAGTTGACCTTTTCAACCTGCTTCACCCCTTTTCACACCCAAGTGTCTTCAAGTTAGCTCTCGTATGTTTGTTTAAACTGATCCTTTTTCATATTGAGCTATTTGAGTGGATGATTCAATCATCTCCATGAATGCATGTTGACTTGGTCAAAATTGACTTTGTCCACATCCTATTGCCCTTGTTCACACATGATGGTGTCAAATCCAGCTACTAAAATGATCCCCTTTCACAACAAGAGGGTTTTTATGCTAATTTAAGTTAAGTATGGGTCCCTTCCCCCATTTATTCATCTACTAGGTGCAAAAATCAAAAATCAATATTCCTATTAGCTGCATGCTAATGTAGGAATATTACAATAGTCCACCATTCCAAATATTTCCAACAGCTTCACAATATATTTTCCTTGAGAAAGGAAAATATCGCCAGGTCTCTGCTAGACCTCTAGGCCTAGGAAGTAATGCTTCAGTCCTAGGTCCTTCATCTAGAACTCGTAAGTGAGCTCCCACTTACACTAATGAATGAGAGGGTCAACAGATGTTAGGAATATATCGTCCACATACAACACCAGAATGAGAGGCTTTTCTCTATCAACCTTGAAGTAAAGGTTCGAATCAACATTACTATGAGTGAAGGCCAACTTCATCAGGTATTTATCTATCCTCTCATACCAAGCCCTGGGGGCTTGCTTCAACCCATAGAGGGATTTCTTCAACCTGAAAACATGGGTGTCTCAATCCTGGACTTCAAACCCCATAGGCTCCTCCACATTCACCTTTTCCTTTATCGCACCATGCAAAAATGCAGTCTTCACATCCATCTGATGAAGATTCCATCCTTGTGTAGAAGCAAAGGCTATGATAGATCGGATGGTGGTATATCGAGCCACAGGAGAAAATATATCATCATATTCTACGCCTTCCTTTTGAGAGAAGCTTTAGGCAACGAATATTGCCTTCAAATTTTCAGCACTACCATCAGATCGATACTTGACCTTATAGAGCCATATTGAGGTGACAATTTCTTTGTCCTCCGGTCTCGGAACCACATCCCAAACATCCTTCTTCAAAATTGAATTGTACTCTTCATGCATAGCATCCTTCCATACTTTATTCTTTATGGCTTCTTCAAAAAATCTAGGCTGAGTACTCATGGCTGCTAGATACCCTTGGTATATGTTCGACTTCTTTCTTTCATGGAATGTCCCCATTGGGGCCATATGTCTTTTTCCATTCTCGAGAGTGTCCATGAGCCATGATGGTATTATCTTCATTTAAGGAGGTGGATCAATAGGGTCCATCGATCCTTCAACATCGGGCATTGTCTCATCATTTAGTTCTTCGTAATTTATAGACCTTACTTCATCATCTTCCTTAGAGCTCGAAATATTGATTACTTTCTTGTGGGAAGCATCTTCATCAAAGGTAACATCATGGCATATCTCCACTTCTCTTTAACCAGGCACATAGACTCTATAAGCCTTTGAAGTTTCACTGTATCCCACAAACATTCCCTTCTTCCCAGAAGCATCCAGCTTGCTTCTCTTCTCTTTTGGCACATGAAAATAAATGGTGCAACAAAAAACTCTAAAATTAGAGACGTCAGGTTTCTTACCAGAGAAAACCTCTTTGGGAGTTTTGGAGTCCATAGTGGAATACATGCTTCAGTTTGGTATGTACACAGCAATGTTCGCAGCTTCTCTGCACAGAAACTTTGGAAGACCTTGGTCACATATCATGGCATGGGAAACTTCCACAATGGTCTTATTCTTTCTTTCAACAACACCATTTTTCTCAGGAGTGTATATGGTTTTGGTCTCCCTCTTGATGCCAACTTCTTTGCAAATTTTTTTGAACTCATTCATCTCATATTCAGTGCCATTATTAGTCCTCCAAATCTTGATCTTCTTCCTTGTTTTATTTTCCACCAAGGCTTTGAAAGTACGAAACCACATGAAAGCCTCATCCTTCTTCTTCAATAATTGTATCCAGGTTTTGCGAGAGAAGTCATCTATGAAGGTCATATAATAAGAACATCCTCCCAAGGATGTCACGGGAAGCATACCAGTAAAATCATAATGTATCAATGGCAAGACATCAGATGTCTTTGTGACACTTGAGTGGAAGGGTCCCCTTCTATGATTTCCTTTGGCACAACCCTGACATACACCTTCATGATCATTTTTGAACTCAGGCATCCATGTCACCACCTTCCTTGATTCGGGAAGGGATTTGCAATGAAGGTGTGCAAACCTCTGGTGCCATAGTTTGGTTTGACAGATAGTATCACATGTCATCACCCCCTGTGGACTTCCTCCAACCTAGTAGAGTCCATAAACTCTAAGTCCAATCATGATAGCTTCCTTGAAACTATTCTTCTAGATGTGTACCTTCCCATCAACGAATGCCACATTGAAACCTTTGTCTTCCATGTCTGAAATAGACACAAGGTTCTTCTTCAAATCAGGTACATATAGTACATCTTGTAAGCAGAGGACTTGACCTTGAGATAGTGGAGGGTCACAGTCCTTCTCCCTTTCATGAGATATGTGGCATTATCTCCAAGAATAAGTTTCAGATTAAAATCCTTCTCAACCAAATCATAAATTTCTTCCTTAAACTGAGTGAGGTGCCTTGAGGCACCACTATCAATCAATCAGACATCCATAGTGTTAGGTGGAGATGCAGTAGAGAGGGAAGATACAAGAATGAATTCATTTATTTTATCATCAACAACGTTAGATTCCTCATACCTGTAATTTCTCGACCTTTTGAAATATTTCCGATTTCCATTGCAACCAGAGGGGGTGTTTCTCTTTCATTTAAACTTGTTGTTCCTTTGATTTCCATTCCTTCGGTTGTTTCTGTTGTCATCATCCATAGGAGAATCCTTCTTATTAGGACATCCTCTAGCATAGTGGTCGGTCTTGTTACATGTGTAACATCTTCCTTACTTTCCTTAGGCCCCTTCTCTTCCATGGTTCCTCGGACCACCATTGTTCTTCTTCTTAGCACGAGCGGTGACAATGGCATTACCTTCATCTTCATATTCCTTCATTCTTTTTTCCTCTTGTATGCATCTCGATAATACTTCGTCAAAATCAAATATCACATTGTTATTGAGAATGGTAGTGTGCCATTCCGAGGAGAGACCTCCAAGTGCGGTGAGAACCATTTCTTGATCGGCTATTGTCTCCCCAATGGCTAGAAGATTATTTCTGATTTGGATAAATTTTAGAAAATAATATTCAACGGATTCATCCCTGCCTTTCTTCAAATTCTTTAGTTGGTTCTTAAAGAAAAGGACTTTATTTCATTATTTTCCTTGAGCATGTTGACCAACTTATCATACATCTCTTTGCATGTGTGTATCTCAGATATGTAGGCAACCAAACTCTTATGAATTGAATCCCGGATCATCAAATTTTCTTTGATAACCCCCTTCTTATACTTTGACTTGGTGGGAGCAGGTGCAGATGATGGAGGCTCTTGGACTTTACCCTGCACATAGTCCATGACATCTTGGTCTTCCAACATTAGATCCAAAGTCATCTTCAGGCATGGAAGTATTCCTTCCCAGTCAAATTTTCATCAGCTTTGAACCCATTATAGTTTGAGGTACCCATGGGTCCTTGACAAATGCTCCTTCTTTGGTGATTTCTCCCAATAAAAACTTGGGCTTTGTCTTCACCTTAGCTCTGATACCATGTAAATTTTCGTAGATGTTGTATTCTTGGTGCAACTTTAATTTTATTCTCAATATCAAACAACAATCACATAAATAATAAAGTAAAATGATGATAGAACATACCAATAGATCGACGGAAGACAAGCCAAAAATACAATTAACTTGATCAACAAAATATATGTGTTGTGGTGCATTATGACGGTCAACAGGATGTTTCAACCAGGAAAGTCTCTACATGGTCAGCCAACCAAAATGTGTCACACAAACCTCTCAGACAACTCTATAAAATTTAACCCAAATTCAATAAAAGTTAATGTTGTCCACTCGACGGTCAACACAAAAATAGAAGTAGCAAAAGTCAATGCAGCCAGGTCAAAGTCAATGTACAACCTCAATTTCTATGCCAAAAAATGCTGACTACATAAATCTGAATTTTGGGAGAGTTAGAGGTCATTTTGACCATGTGTTGACCAAAGTCAACGCTGGTCAAATTTTCGCTGAAAACCCTTGGTCAAAACTAGAAAGTCCTTTGCTTCAATTTCCCACATGTGAGAGAAGAAGAACCTCCAAGATGATGATCGAACCAATAAGATGATGAGAGAGAATGTGTGATGAGTGATGGTGAAAATAACCTCCAACATTGACCTATATATATCCATCACTGAGGGTGTGTGACACATCTGTTGGGGCTTCAAGCCTACATTACAATTATGGTCGACCTTGCACTTAAGTGGAATTAATTCAAAATAAATGTTGTGGTCATCAGATCAAGATGATCTTTAGATCAATCTTGCACATCTCTGAAAGAGGAATCCAATTAAAAAATTGGCATCTTCATCTGAGCATTACAACATGGAGTCTGGAACTAGTTTTTGAAAATTAACAAAAAATGATCCTCCAAAGTTATCGCATGAGTTAACTTCCCCATAACTCATCCTTGAACTCATGAATGCTAAGGAAGGATAGAGTGAGGTATTTCTTGACTAAGGCATAAGTCGAGAAGACCTTTCTCACTACTATTTTCAAGGCTCCCTCTTAGCAAGGAAGGGATTCTATACAACTCCCAACTTATCTTTGAAATTTTAAAAAATACTTCTTGATAATACCTTGGTTAAGATATATTATTTATGCTCCTATATTAGAATGTATAGTAGCTTCATTATCCTTTTCTAAACACAATATCTAAGATGATGATACCTAAGATCAATATGATTTGAGCCATCATGAAACACTAGGTTCTCAAAGAGCTTGATGTAAATTTGATTATCATAGTGTATCACAGTAGGCTCCATCCTCTATCTAAAGAGTGCCATAAGAAACTTCCTCTTCCAAATAGCCTCTCATGTTGAAAAACTAGCATCCAGGCACTTAGCCTTTAATGAACTAAGTGCAATTGATATTTGCTTCATGTTGTACCATAAAAAAATTACTGACCCAATGTTTAAGACAACACCTAAATTACTCTTCCAATCTATGGAGCACCTTTCCCAGTTTGTATCTTTGAATCCCTCAAGCCTCACTCCATCAACCTATCTGTACCATAATCCATAATTTCCTATGCCTCTGAGATACCTCAAAACAAGATTGACAACAACCCAGTGAAGTTTGATCGATTCCATCATTAACTCACTCAGTTGGTTGACAAAAAAACAATTATTTAGTTATGTGTTGACCAAGTACATCAACGACTCAATGAGCTACATACATATTGTAGCATCCACTTGCTCTACTCTACTAGCATCCAAATTCCTCTAATTTTTTACTAGAGGCATGGTCATGGGCCTACAATCCTACATATGAAATATATGGAAAATATGTGTAGTGCACTTCCCCTATTCCACAAATATATCACCATCATATTTCCAAACCTCCAATCCAAGGAAATACTGTATAATCCCTATATCCTTCATATTAAACTGCCTTGCAAGGTCCTCCTTACAATCCTATATCCAACTATTATCTCAATTCAATATAAGGTCATCAAAATAGAGCATAAGAATAAGCGGAAGCCATCCAACCATGATGTAGCATAGGTTGACATATGTCTCACTCTTATTCAAGCCCAATCCTTGAAGGTAGCTATCAATACAAGTGTACGATGCTTTCAGAGTCTTCTTAAGCCCATAAAAATATCTCTTCAACCAACACACATGTGTGTCTATGCTAAACTAATCAAACCCCTCTATATTTTCCATATAAATATCCTCCTCAACCACTTTGTTGAGGAATGTTGTCTTCAAGTCCATGTGGTGGATCCTCCACCCCATTTATGTTGCAAGTGTCAGAATAGTACTCATGTTTGAATACCATGCTACTTGGGTAAAGGTCTCATCATAGTCTATTCCCTCAATCTATGAGAAGCCATTGGCCATAAACCTGCCATTGTACTACTACACACTCCCATTTTCTCCATGCTTCACCTTGTACACCCAGCATGAGCCAACTACTAATTTTCCCTCATTTCATGGAAAAATTGCAGAGACATCATGCTTAATGATGATGGAATATTCCTCCACCATGGAATCCTTCCAACCCTACTAACAATATACCTCCTTATAACTAGAATGTGTTGTGTCTACCACCTATATCAATAGTGCCATATAACATGTGTACCTTTCTGGTTTCTTGTTCTTCTTAAACATGGTGATAGGAGCTTCATCCTTCTCCTATACTACTTAAATCAACTTCTCGACCCACTTTGATTTCTTCCTCCCTGTGCTAGGAGAATCTAACTAAGTATTTTTCTTCTCTAATCATCATCATCATCATGGTCGCTTCTCCTCATCATCCTACTCTGTACCTTGTTGTGGATATTTTAGTGCAGGTATCTTTCCACCTAGCTGAGACTCAATCTATGATCCTAGCAAAGTCTCATACTTGGGAGTGAGTATCTCATTCATCTCAGGTACTCCAATATGTTATTAGTCTAAGGACTCCCTTAGATCTTTGGACTCCTCAAATCTCACATCCAACCTGAGAATCATCTTCTTGTGTCTTGGTAGATACACCTTGTATCCCTGAGTTGTTTGACTTTATCCAAAGAAAATACTATTTTATGTTATGGGTTCCAACTTCTTCCTTCCATCTTTGGACACATGGAAATAATTTTTTTTGCCAAAGATACGAAAGTGTGAAATATCAGGCTTCTTTCTTGTGAAATCCTCCTCTTGTGTAAATCCACCTATAACCATGATTGAACTCCTATTCTGTAGAAATAATACAATGTTGCATGCCTCTAACCACAAGAACATAGGCAGTCCTTGATCATATAACATGGACTTGGCTGCTCCAACAATACGAAGGTTATTCCTCTCATCCAACCCATTATACTAAGGGTTATGGGTTGGTATCAGCTCTCTCTTAATTCTCACCTTTGGACACAAATCATTGAAATAATTCGAGACATATTCTCCACCATTATCACTCCTCACTACCTTTATATTCTTCCCCATCTAGTTTTCTACAAAGGCCTTAAACTCCATGAACTTGGTTGAGACGTAATCTTTATTTTTCATAAAAAATATCTTAGTTTTTTTAGAATAATCATCAATGAAAGTAACATAATCAATGTGACTCATAAAATAAAAATGAGATAAGGACCTGCATACTTCTGAATACACCAACTCCAAATTCCATTTGATTATGTTGGCTTGGCCCTGAAAAGAAGTATTAGCTTACTTACTAAGTGTGCACCCCTTGCATACAATATGTTGATAAAAAATGCATGTTGATATTCCTATGGCGATATGTTGAATAATATTTAGAATCCCATGATGCAAGTGTCCCATGAAACTATGCCAAATTTATCCAACATCTCTACTATTATCACCATATTCCTTGTTGCTAAATATTACACATATAGCAACCCACAACCCATAAAGTTTCTTCAGCTTCACACTCATATCCTTCACTATCACAGAAGCTAAAATATTCAGGTATGCCTTACCTGTATTGAAGATGACATCACATCCCTTGTCCTCAAGTATAGATACTGAAACAAGGTTTTTCTTCGGTCTTAGAACATAGAGTATATATATGATATGGAGAGGGCTCTTAAACTCCCTCTCAAAGCTAGAAATATCAACTCCCCTATATGTATACTTGCCATCATCCCCTAGCACAATTTGAAAGTACATGCCCTTCTCCTTCAACTGGCTGAAATAGTCCATGCTCGCATTCATGTGGAAGGAGCCTCTTGATTCAGTATACCATGTGTTACTCCCTACTAAGATTTCCATGAAAGCTATCAATGACAAATATTTCTCAAAATTATATTAAAGCACATGTACCTCATTTGGTCTAGCTGCATGATTCTTAATGGACCTCTTATTTTTATTAGGACAATTAGTAGCATAGTGCCCACAATAATGGTAATGGAAGCACTTTATCTTACTTATAACCCTCTTCTTCTTGTCACCTTTCTGAGTAGACTCAAACTTCCCTTTGGGTTTCTTTCCCTTGGCCTAACCTACAAGAGAAAAAATTTCCTCTTCCTCATCCTTTGGTGATTTACCATCTTGGGTTCCTCCTCAAATCTCCTCCTGAATGCAATCAATCCATAAATTTTCCAAAATGCAAAAATTTTATGTATCATTTCTCTCATCTTGGAACCCATACTAAGACTTTTGAAGTATTATTAAAGAAAAAATCATAAGGTCTTGCTCAAGTATAGTGACACCCACATCACCTATATCATATCAAACTTGAGTGAACTTCATAAGGTATGTGATGATGGGATATCCTTGTCTCATCTAGAAACTCGTTAGCTTCTCCTTAAGACAAAGCTTCATGGCATCACTGGTATACTGATATACATCTATCTTAGTTTTAAACATCTCAAAAATTTTCTTCTTCTCATGGATATGAAGAAAAATATGTTCTTTTACCCCTTCTATAATAATCCTCTTGTCCTTGCTATCATTCTTAGTATGTTTAGTCAATTATTTGGGACCTTGTGGTGGTGGTATTGTGTTCTTGAAAAACTCTCCCCCTCCAATACTATCATGATTCCATAGGGGATTCACTGTGGGAGAAAAACCATACCACGTGCATTCATATTGAGGGGTATATATTGAGGAGAAAATGACATAATATATTGAGAATATAATAGGGGTTAAAGGGTTTTTATAATAGCAGGTATAAAAAATGGAGCTCAAAGTTAATGAAAAAAATTAAAGGGGTTTAAACAATGTTAATGAAAAAATGGATACCTATAATATCTAATGAAAGTAGGGGTTTTCTAAATTGAGAAGGTGTATTCGGTTCGTATTGGTAGGGGATTAGATAATGTGATTTTTATAGGTATTTTCCAATATGTAGTCAAATTAAGGGTATTGTTTAGTATGCCATTAATGCACATGCATTAGGGGATTTTTTAGGTCTAAAATGGGCCTCCTAAGAAAAATGTACAACCAAATTAAACTTTATCAGAACCAATAGGATCCAAGATGATGATGTCAACCATGGGGGATGATTCACCATTTTGGGAGTAAAAAAGTAAAAATATTTAAAAAAATAAATAATAAAAATAATTTTTCAACTTGTATTTTCAAGTTATCTCCCTAAGTTTTTACTCAAATTTTCAGTGGGAGTACTCGTTGGATGAAAATTCAATTCCTCCTCCAAATATTACCCATGTTGCATACTTTAGGTGGACCTTGCTACACGAAAAATAAGGAATGTATGAAAAATATAATTGTAATCACATTTTTCACGTATTTCCCATTTTTTGGGTAGTAGAGTCCATGAAAAGTATGGCTTCTTCAAAAAATCTAGGCTGAGATTGTATGATTGTACTCATGGCTGCTATATACCCTTGGTATATGTTTGAATTCTTTCTTTCACAGAATTTCCCCCTTGGGGCCATATGTATTTTTCCATTCTCGAGAGTGTCCCTGAGCCATGATGGTCTTATCTTCATTTAAGGAGGTGGATCAATAGGGTCCATCGGTCCTTCAACATTGGGCATTGTCTCATCATTTAGTTCTTCGTAATTTCTAGACCTTACTTCATCATCTTCCTTAGAGCTTGAAATATTGATTACTTTCTTGAGGGAAGCATCTTCATCAAAGGTTACATCATGGCATATCTCCATTTCTCTTTAACCAGGCACATAGACTTTATAAGCCTTCGAAGTTTCACTGTATCCCACAAACATTCCCTTCTTCCCAGAAGCATCCAGCTTGCTCCTCTTCTCTTTTGGCACATGAAAATAATGTTGATATTTCAACAAGATGATGAGCTTAGTGGAAATAATTCACCTTCACTAAGTGGGCCCGCAGGCTATTTTTGGCACAAAGTCTATTTTTAGACTATGTCTATTTTTAGACTATGCCTATTTTTAGACATGTCGAACGTATTTTATGAGTTGCAGGATGCTATTTTTGGATGGTTGGTCAAGTTGGAAAAATATATAGACTTCTATTTTTAGACATATTGGGTGGAATCTATTTTTAGATTGCCAGTCTAAAAATAGATATGTTGAATATTATTAGCTCTTAATAATATTTGGACTATAAACCTTATCTTATTCTCTTGGAGCACTTCAGTTAAGTGCACAGATGTGGCATAGGAGCTGACAGAAGGAATTACGTTATTCCTGAGGGTTAAGTGGAGCTATTGCATTGATACTTCAGTTAGAACTCATGTGAGAGAGTTTGGTAGAGTTGATTGAGGAAGTTAATGGAGTTGTGTTTATTTTAACTGAGTTAAACATAGTTGAGCTAGTTGTATCTAGTCTAACTGATTGATACACTAGTGAGAGTGGTGTGAATTAATTATTAATTAATTCACTAATTATAAACTCATTAATCAACTAAATAATACATCAGCTAACTTTAGTGCATGGACAGTTTCAGTGGAGACCAGTGAAGAGGTAGGTGAAAGAGCAGTGTGACTATCAGTTGTGACTATACTGGTGCATGAGTTTGCACCACAAATTGATGGAGATGCCAATGAGGATTGCGCAGTACAAGCTAGGTGGTTCGAAGTTCATTATGAGCCATTCTTCAGCAGTGATTGCACAGTAGAGGCACGCTATCAGGTGGCAGTGATTTGAGCATGTGATTTGCTAGATCGGGCTTGATTAGTGTGTAGCAATTGGAGATTGTACTGAGAGCTTGTGAGGAGCTTTGTATGATGATTTTTACATGATCTCTATGACATATAATATACAGATAGTTGGGGGTTTTCAACTTTAATCTTTCCCATAAAATACTGTGTTCATATGTGTGATTGTTTATGGTTTTAATGTGCGCATGCGATTGTTTTTATTTCCGCAATTAATGATCAATGGTAGAAGAGATTTTGTATTGTGCATGAAGTTAAAATAGTGTGTGATCAGGAGAATCTCGGTGTATAACATATCAGTTATCAAATTTCTACATGGTATCAGAGCGATATTGATCATTGGAGCAATTGCAAAACATTGAAGCGGTTGAGTTTTGTGCTGGTGGAATTCGAATTTGCAGCAGTGTTTTCTTGGTGTCGAAGTTGAGATGTCTTTCAACGGATTGCAATTGGAGTATTCCCTTGAGGAAAACTCAAATTATATTGCATGGAAGGACAGGATGGAGGCGGTTCTAGATGACAATGGGTTGAAGGAGTTCATAGATGCAGAAATTCCAAAACCTACTCCTAGCGATGCTGCCGCACTTGACGCATGGTAAAAGAAGACAGAAAAGTGTCAAAGGATTCTGTTGGAAGGTGTGAAGGATCACATAGTGTCCAACCTTCATGGTAAATCTTCTCCATTCTTGATGTGGAAAGCTTTGATAGATTTATTTCAAAGCAAGAGTGACCAAAGGAATTTGGCGCTCAAGGATAAACTCAGGAACATAAAAATGGAGAAAGGTGATAGTATTCCCAAGTACCTCACGAATTTCATCCAATGCAGGGATGAGCTGGGAAGTGTGGGGGTTATTTTTTATGATGAGGACTTGGTGAGCTTGGCTCTCCTTGGGCTTCCGAATATTTGGCATTCCTATCAGGACTCTGTCAATGGTCGGGAGAAATTGCCAAGATGGGAGCGACTTTGGTCAGATCTTGTGCAAGAGGAGATAAGGTGAAGTACCAAGGACGAATATTCATCAAAGAACTCAGATGAAGAAAATTTTTCTTTGGCTGCAAAAGCAAGGAAGGGGAAGAGAAATAAGAATGCTTCTCAATCTGGTGTGAAAGGCAAGAAGCAGGACATGTCCAAGGTGAAGTGCTTTCACTGTCACCAACACAGAGATTACGCCACTAATTGTCCACAGAAGAAGAAAAATAAGCAGGCTGCTTGATATGCAGCTGGAGAGGCCTTAGCCTCGCAGTTTGAGCTGTATTTTTCGCTGATCTCATGCTTGGTCTCAAGTATGATGGGTTCAATGTGGTTTCTTGACAGTGGTGCGTCTTTTCATATGACCGGAGACAAAGATTTGTTTACTGATCTAGATGAGAAAGATCTTGGAGTGCACATCGAGATGGGCGATGATGGTAGATACAGTGCCATTGGTGTCGGTACCATTTCCTTTGAGAGGGAGTCTGGTAAACCCTTTGTATTGAAGGATGTGATGCATGTTCTAGGATTGAAGAAGAATATGATCTCGGTGGCCATGTTAGAAGACAAGGGATATGATGTTGTCTTTAGCGAGGGAAAGGATTTCCTGCGTAGTAAGGCAACTGGTGAAACCCGGAGGATAGGGGTTCAAGTTAAGAACCTTTATCAGTTGCAGGTAGATGGTTGTGCATCAATGGTAGGCAAGGTAGAAGGAGTGGTGAGCCGGGATGATGGTGAGCTATGGCACAGGAGATTGGGCCACCTTCACCATGGAGCTTTGAAAATTTTGTAGCAGATTTCTACTGGGCTTCCCAAAGGTACACTTGCGCAGTCAGATCAGTGCAAGGGATGTACTTTGGGAAAATTTGTGAAAGCCACCTTTCAAGATAAGGATATTCGTGCCACAATGATCCCTGAGAGAATTCACACAGACGTGTGTGGACCTTTCTCAGTAGCTTCGACAACAAAGAACAGGTACTATGTGATATTTGTTGATGATTTTTCTCATAAGTGTTGGATCTTCTTCATGCAGAAGAAGAGCGAGACATACTCAAAGTTCTGTGAGTTCAAGGCACTGGTTGAGAAATAATCGGGGAAGCAGGTGAAGGCTCTTAGGAGTGACAATGGTGGTGAATTCATCTCTGGCGAGTTCAAGTACTTTTGCAGCACAGAAGGAATTCAAAGAGAGCTCATAGTGCCTCATAACCCACAGCAGAATGGGGTTGTTGAGCGAAAGAACAGAACGATCGTGGGTGCTACACGGGCAATGTTGCATGATCAGGGCCTTCCCATACACTTGTAGGCTGAGGCATGCAACACTGCATTTTATGTGCAAAACCGTTGTCCTCACAGGATACTTGGCATGAGTACACCCGAGGAGACGTTTTCTGGTAAGAGGCTTGATATTTCCCATTTGAGGATTTTTGGTTCACCTATTTACATTCATGTGACGAAGGATGCCAGGAAGAAGTTGGAGCCGACCGCAGAGGTTGGGATATTTGTGGGGTACACTAATACACCTCACAACTATCGTGTGTATTTTCCAGACAGTCACAAGACTGTTGTGCGACAGGATATCAAATTTCATGAGGATAAAGCCATGAAGTGTTTGCTTGAGAGGGAGCCACATTTGCATGCAGATGAGGAGCTATTAGTTCCAAAGGATGAGCCTCAGGATGTGGATCAGCCACAAGAGGAGTTTCATGGAGTGGAAGAGACCACTCATGCAGCGCCAACCATCAAAGGGCGGAAGCACACTACAGAAGCTGAGCGACTGGCTCAAGATGCAGAGAGAATTGTAGGAACACCTACATCACAGTGCAGCCAGAGACAGTCACCTGACTGGTATACTGGATACATGGCTCTTATGAGCAAGTGTATCGTGACAGAGCCATCCTCTTTCAAGGAAGCTGTGGAGGATCTCGCATGGGTAGATGCCATGGTGGAAGAGTATGATTCAATTGTTAGAAAAAGTGCATGGGAGATTGTCACAAGGCTGGAAGGGAAATTAGTTTTAGGTTTGAGATGGATCTAAAAAGTGAAGAAAGCAGCTGAAGGGAGTGTGGAGAAGTACAAGGCAAGATTTGTTGCCCGAGGCTTCTCACTGATTGAGGGGATTGACTATGAGGAAACCTTTTCACCTGTCGCAAGGTATTATTCCATACAGAGCATCTTAGCTCTCTCAGCGCAGATGGGGTGGCACATTCATCAGATGGATGTGAAGACTACGTTCCTCAACGGAGTGATTGAGGAGGAGGTGTACATAGAGCAGCCCGAAGGTTTTGAGATCTTTAGCAGTGAGTCACATGTGTGCAGGCTCAAAAGAGCGTTGTATGGGTTGAAACAAGCGCCTCATTCTTGGTACACATGGATAGATAGTTATTTCACTGGACTTGGATTCTCCAAGAGTGAGGCAGATCTGAACCTATACCAAATTGTGGTGGAGGGTAAGTTGTTGATCATTGTACTTTATGTATATGATTTGATTTTGAGAGGTGATGAACTGTTAATACACTCATGCAAGGTTGATCTTGCAAAGGAGTTTGAGATGAAGGACTTGGGCCTCCTTCATTATTTCCTGGGATTGGAAATTTGGTAGCGCAGTGATGGTCTATTTGTTTCTCAAGGCAATTATGCCCGGGAGATACTGGAGAAGTTCAACATGCATGGCTGCAAGCCTGTTGATACTCCTCTTCCTGGTGGTTGGAGGAAAGAGGATGCTACATCGGCAGATGTAGTGGATACCACTGTTTATTGATAGTTGGTGGGGTCACTCATGTATCTAGTCAATACACAACCCGACATATGCTACATTGTTAACCAGCTTTCACAAGCTATGGTTAAGCCTACCAAGCTCTTTTGGAAGGCAGGCAAGCATGTATTGAGATATCTTAGAGGCACATCAGGATATGGATTATGGTACAGACAATCGGATGAGGTGAAGCTGTGTGGCTTCACGGATGCAGATTTGGCAGGGAGCCCAACGGACAGAAAGAGCACATCTGGAGGGATTTTCAGTATCGGGTCGACAACAGTTTCTTGGTACGGCAGGAAGCAGAGATCCGTGGAACTCATTTCATCAGAGGCCGAGTATATGGCAGTGAGTTTGGCTACATGCGAGGCTATATGGATGAGGAAGATCCTGGTTGGGTTTTTCGGTTCACACTTAGATCCTACTATGATATATTGTGATAATCAGAGTTGCATCAAACTCTCAGTTAATCCAGTATTTCATGATAGATCTAAACGCATTGACATCCGGTATAATCATATCAAAGATTGTATGCAGCAGAAGATCATGTTACTTTCATACATTCCCACGGAGGATCAGGATGATAATATCTTGAAGAAGGCTCTCACCAGGAGCAAATTCGAATACCACAGAGGCAGGATAGTTGTGGCAGATAATTCTTATCTTGTTGAGAGGGAGTGTTGAGATTGCAACAAGATGATGAGCTTAGTGGAAAGAAGTCTCCTTCACTAAGTGGGCCTGCAGGCTATTTTTGGCGCAAAGTCTATTTTTAGACATGTCGATCATATTCTATGAGTTGCAGGATGCTATTTGTGGATGGATGGTTAAGTTGGAAAAATAGATGGACTTATATTTTTAGACATATTGGGCGGAATCTATTTTTAGATTGCCAGTCTAAAAATACATATGTCAAATATTATTAGCTCTTAATAATATTTGGACTATAAACATTATCTTATTCTCTTGAAGCACTTCAGTTAAGTGCACAGATGTGGCACAGGAGCTGACAGAAGGAATTATGCTATTCCAGAGGGTTACGTGGAGCTATTGCATGGATAGTTCAGTTAGAACTCATGCGAGAGAGTTTGGTGGAGTTGATTGAAGAAGTTAATGGAGTTGCGTTTAGTTTAACTGAGTTAAACATAGTTGAGCTAGTTGTATCTAGTTTAACTGATTGAGACACTAGTGAGAGTGGTGTGAATTAATTATTAATTAATTCACTAATTATAAACTCATTAATCAACTAAAGAATACATTAGTTAACTTCAGTGCATGGACAGTTTCAGTGGAGACCAGTGAAGAGGTAGGTGAAAGAGCAGTGTGACTATCAGTTGTGACTATACTGGTGCATGAGTTTGCACCACACATTGATGGATATGCCAATGAGGATTACGCAGTACAAGCCAGGTGGTTTTAATTTCATTACGAGCCATTCTTCAGTAGGGAATGAGCAGTAGAGGCAGGTGATCAAGGGGCAGAGATTGGAGCATGTGATTTGCTAGATCGGGCTTGATTAGTGTGTATAAATTTGAGATTGTGCTGAGAGCTTGTGAGGAGCTTTGTATGACGATTTTTACATGATCTCTATGACATATAATATACATATAGTTGGGGTTTTTCAGCTTTAAGCTTTCCCATAAAATACTATGTTCATATGTGTGAATGTTTATGGTTTTAATGTGCGCATGCGATTGTTTTTATTTCTGCAATTAATGATCAATGGTAGAAGAGATTTTGTATTGTGCATGAAGTTAAAATAGTGTGTGATCAGGAGAATCTCGGTGGATAACATATCAATTATCAAATTTCTACAAATAAATGGTACAACTAAAAACTGTAAAATTAGAGACGTCAGGTTTCTTACCAGATAAAACCTCTTTGGGAGTTTTGGAGTCCAGAGTGGAATGCAGGCTTCGGTTTGGTATGTACACGGTAGTGTTCACAGCTTCTCCCCACAGAAACTTTGGAAGACCTTGGTCACATATCATGGCATGGGAAACTTCTACAATATTCTTTTTCTTTCTTTCAACAACATAATTTTTCTCAGGAGTGTATATGGTTTTGGTCTCCCTCTTGATGCCAGCTTCTCTACAAAAGTTGTTGAACTCATTCATCTCATATTCAATGCCATTATTAGTCCTCGAAATCTTGATCTTCTTCCCTGTTTTATTTTCCACCAAGTCTTTGAAAGTATGAAACCACATGAAAGCCTCATCCTTCTTCTTCAATAATTATATCCAGGTTTTGCGAGAGAACTCATCTATGAAGGTCATATAATAAGAACATCCTCCCAATGATGTCATGGGAAGCATACCAAAAAAATCAGAATGTATCAATTTCAAGACATCACATGTATTTGTGACACTTGAGTGGAAGGGTCCCCTTCTATGATTTCCTTCGGCACAACCCTGGCATACACCTTCATGATAATTTTTGAACTCGGGCATCCATGTCACCACCTTCCTTGATTCGGGAAGGGATTTGCAATAAAGGTGTGCAAACCTCTGGTGCCATAGTTTGGTTTGACAGATAGTATCACATGTCATCACCCCCTGTGGACTTCCTCCAACTTGGTAGATTCCATCAACTCTAAATCCAATCATGATAGCTTCCTTGAAACTATTCTTCTAGATGTGTACCTTCCCATCAATGAATGCCACATTGAAACCCTTGTATTCCATGTCCGAAATAGACACAAGGTTCTTCTTCAAATTAGGTACATATAGTACATCTTGTAAGCGGAGGACTTGACCTTGAGATAAGTGGAGGGTCACAGTCCTTCTCCCTTTCATGCGATATGTGGCATTATCTCCAAGAATAAGTTTCAGATTAACATCCTTCTCAACCAAATCAAAAATTTCTTCCTTAAACCAAGTGAGGTGCCTTGAGGCACCACTACCAATCAATCAGACATCCATAGTGTCAGGTGGAGATGCAGTAGAGAGGGCAGATACAAGAATGAATTCATTTCTTTTATCATCAACAAAATTAGATTCCTCATACCTGGAATTTCTCGACCTTTTGAAATATTTCCCATTTCCATTGCAACCAGAGGGGGTGTTTCTCTTTCCTCTGAACCTTATGTTCCTTTGATTTCCATTCCTTCGGTTTTTTTTATTGTCATCATCCACAGGAGAATCCTTACTATTAGGACATTCTCTAGCATAGTGGTCGGTCTTGTTACATGTGTAACATCTTCCTTTCTTTCCTTAGGCCCCTGCTCTTCCATGGTTCCTCAGATCACCATTGTTCTTCTTCTTATCACAAGCGGTGATGATGGCATTACCTTCATCTTGATATTCCTTCATTCTTGTTTCCTCTTGTATGCATCTCGATAATACTTCGTCAAAATCAAATATCACATTTTTATTGAGAGTGGTAGTGTGCCATTACGAGGAGAGACCTCCAAGTGCAGTGAGAACCATTTCTTGATCGGATATTATCTCCCCAATGCCTAGAATATTATTTTTGATTTGGATAAACTTTAGAAAATAAGATTGAATGGATTCATCCCTACCTTTCTTTAGATTCTTTAGTTGGTTCTTAAAGAAAAGGACTTTATTTCATTATTTTCCTTGAGCATGTTGACCAAATTATCATACATCTCCTTGCATGTGTGTATCTCAGATATGTAGGAAACCAGACTCTTATGAATTGAATCCTGGATCATCAACTTTTCTTTGATCACCCCCTTCTTATACTTTGACTTGGTGGCAGCAGGTGTAGATGATGGAGGCTCTTCGATTTTACCCTGCACATAGTCCATGACATCTTGGTCTTCCAACATTAGATCCAAAGTCATCTTCAAGCATGGAATTCTTCCTTCCCAGTCAACTTGTCATCAGCTTTGAACCCATTATAGTTTGAGGTACCCATGGGTCCTTGACAAATGCTCCTTCTTCGGTGATTTCTCCCAATAAAAACTTGGGCTTTGTCTTCACCTTAGCTCTGATACCATGTAAATTTTTGTAGATGTTGTATGCTGGATGAAAATTTAATTTTATTCTCAACATCAAACAACAATCACAAAAAAATTAAAGTAAAATGATGATAGAACATACCAATAGATCGACAAAAGACAAGCCAAAAATACACTTAACTTGATCAATAAAATATATGTGTTGTGATGCATATGATGGTCAACATGATGTTTCAACCAAGAAAGTCTCTACATGGTTAGCCAACTATAATTTGTCACACAAACCTCTCAGACAGCTTTATAAACGTCAACCCAAATTCAATGAAAGTCAATGTTGTCCACTTGACAGTCAACGCAAAAATAAAAGCAGAAAAATTCAATGCAGCCAGGTCAAAGTCAATGTACAACCTCGATTTCTATGCCAAAAAATGTGGATTGTAGAAATCTGAATTTTGGGAGAGTTTGAGGTCATTTTGACCATGCGTTGACCAAAGTCAACACTGGTCAAATCTTCGTGGTCAAAACTAGAAAATCCTTTGCTGCAATTTCCCACGTGTGAGAGAAGAAGAACCTCCAAGATGATGATCGAACCAATAAGATGATGAGAGAGAATGTGTGATGAGTGATGGTGAAAATGGCCTCCAACGTTGACCTATATATATCCATCAGTGATGGTGTGTGACACATCTGTTGGGGCTTCAAGCCTACATTACAATTATGGTCGACCTTGCACATAAGTGGAATTAATTCAAAATAAATGTTGTGGTCATCAGATCAAGAGGATATTTAGATCGATCTTGCACATCTCTGAAAGAGGAATCCAATAAAAATATTGGCATCTTCATCTGAGCATTACAACATGGAGTTTGGACCTAGTTTTCCAAAATTAACAAAAAATTATCCTCCAAAGTTTTTGCATGCGTTAACTTCCCCATAACTCATCCTTGAACTCATGAATGCTAAGGAAGGATGGAGCGAGGTATTTCTTGACTAAAGCGTAAGTCGAGAAGACCTTTCTCGCTACTATTTTCAAGGCTTCCTCTTAGCAGGGAATGGATTCTATACAACTCCCAACTTATCTTTGAAATTTAAAAAAAAATACTTCTTGATAATACCTTGGTTAAGATATATTATTTATGCTCCTATATTATAATGTATAGTAGCTTCACTATCCCTTTCTAAACACAATATCTAAGATGATGATACCTAAGATCAATATGATTTGAGCGATCATGAAACACTAGGTTCTGAAAGAGCTTGATGTAACTTTGATTATCATAGTGTATCACAGTAGGCTCCATCCTCTATCTAAAGAGTTCCATAAGAAACTTCCTCATCCAAACAGCCTCTCATGTTGAAAAACTAGCATCCAGGCTCTTAGCCTCTATTGAACTGAGTGCAATTGATATTTGCTTCATGTTGTACCAGGAAACAATTACTGACCCAATGTTTAAGACAACACCTAAATTACTCTTCCAATCTATGGAACACCTTTCCCAGTTTGTATCTTTGAATCCCTCAAGCCTCACTCCATCAACCTATTTGTACCATAATCCATAATTTCCTATGCCTCTGAGATACCTCAAAACAAGATTCACAACAACTCAGTGAATTTTGATCGATTCCATCATCAACTCACTCAGTTGGTTGACAAAAAAACAAATATTTAGTTATGTGTTGACCAAGTACATCAATGACTCGAAGAGCTACATACATATTGTAGCATCCACTTGCTTTACTCTACTATCATCCAACTTCCTCTAATTTGTGACTAGAGGCATGGTCATGGGCCTACAATCCTACATATGAAATATATGGAAAATATGTGTAGTGCACTTCCCCTTTTCCACAAATATATCACCATCACATTTCCAAACCTCCAATCCAAGGAAATAGTGCATAATCCCTATATCCTTCATATTAAACTCCCTTGCAAGGTCCTCCTTACAATCCTATATCCAACTATTATCTAAATTCAATATAAGGTCATCAAAATAGAGCATAAGAATGAGCGAAAGCCATCCAACCATGATGTAGCATAGGTTGGCATAAGTCTCACTCTTATTCAAGCCCAATCCTTGAAGGTAGCTATCAATACGAGTGTACGATGATTTTAGATTCTGCTTAAGCCCATAAAAATATCTCTTCAACCAACACCCATGTGTGTCTATGCTAAACTGATCAAACCCCTCTATATTTTCCATATAAATATCCTCCTCAACCACTTTGTTGAGGAATGTTGTCTTCAAGTCCATGTGGTGGATCCTCCACCCCATTTATGTTGCAAGTGTCAGAATAGTACTCATGTTTGAATACCATGCTACTTGGGTAAAGGTCTCATCATAGTCTATTCCCTCAATCTATGAGAAGCCATTGGCCATAAACCTGCCATTGTACTACTACACACTCCCATTTTCTCCATGCTTCACCTTGTACACCCAGCATGAGCCAACTACTAATTTTCCCTCATTTTGTGGCAAAATCTCCAAGACATCATGCTTAATGACGATGGAATATTCCTCCACCATGGAATCCTTACAACCCTACTAACAATATACCTCCTTATAACTAGATGGTGTAGTGCATGCCACCTATATCAATAGTGCCATATAACATGTGTACCTTTATGGTTTCTTCTTCTTCTTAAATATGTTGATAGGATCTTCATCCTTCTCTGATACTACTTAAATCAACTTCTCGACCCACTTTGATTTCTTCCTCCCTGTGCTAGGAGAATCTAACTAAGTATTTTCCTTCTCTCATCATCATCATCATCATGGTCTCTTCTCCTCGTCATCCTACTCTGTACCTTGTTGTGGATATTTTAGTGCAGGTATCTTTCCACCTAGTTGAGACTCAATCTACGATCCTAGTGAAATCTCCTACTTGGGAGTGAGTATCTCATTCATATCAGGTACTCAAAAGAAACGAAAGTGTGAAACATCAAGCTTCTTTCTTGTGAAATCTTCCTCTTGTGTAAATCCACCTATAACCATGATTGGACTCCTATTCTATAGAAATAATACAATGTTGCATGCCTCTACCCACAAGAACATAGGCAATCCTTGATCATACAACATGGACTTGGCCGCTCCAAAAATAATATGATTATTCCTCCCATCCAACCCATTCTACTCAGGGTTATGGGTTGCTATCAGCTCTCTCTTAATTCTCACCTTTGGACACAAATCATTGAAATCATTGGAGACATATTCTCCACCATTATCACTCCTCACTACCTTTATATTCTTCCCCATCTAGTTTTATACAAAGGCCTTAAACTCCATGAACTTGGTTGAGACGTAATCTTTATTATTCATAAAAAATATCTTAGTTTTTTTAGAATAATCATCAATGAAAGTAACATAATCAATGTGACTCATAAAATACAAATGAGATAAGGACCTGCATACATCTGAATACACCAACTCCAAATTCCATTTGATTATGTTGGCTTGGCCCTGAAAATAATTATTAGCTTACTTACTAAGTGTGCACCCCTTGCATACAATATGTGGATAAAAAATGGATGTTGATATTCCTAGGGTGATATGTTGAATAATATTTAAAATGCCATGATGCAAGTGTCCCATGAACCTATGCCAAATTTATCCAACATCTCTACTATTATCACCATATTCCTTGTTGCTAAATATTGCACATATCTCAACCCGCAACCCGTAAAATTTCTTCAGCTTCACACTTATATGCTTCACTATCGCAGAAGCTAAGCGATTCAGGTATGCCTTACCTGTATTGAAGATGACATCACATCCCTTGTCCTTAAGGATAGATATTGAAACAAGGTTTTTCTTCGGTCTTAGAACATAGAGTATATATATGATATGGAGAGGGCTCTTAAACTCCCTCTCAAAGCTGAAAATATCAACTCCCCTATATGTATACTTTCCATCATCCCCTAGCACAATTTGAAAGTACATGTCCTTCTCCTTCAACTGGATGAAATACTCCATGCTCGCATTCATGTGGAAGGAGGATCTTGAGTCAGTATACCATGTGTTACTCCCTACTAATATTTCCATGAAAGCTATCAATGCCAAATATGTCTCAAAATTATAGTAAAGCACATTTACCTCATTTGGCCTAGCTGCATGATTCTTAATGGACCTCTTATTTTGATTAGGAAAATTAGTAGCATAATGCCCACAATAATGGTAATGGAAGCACTTTATCTTACTTAGACCCCTCTTCTTCTTGTCACCTTTCTGAGTAGACTCAAACTTCCCTTTGGGTTTATTTCCATTGGCCTAACCTGCAAGAGAAAAAATTTCCTCATCCATAGCCTTTGATGATTTACCATCTGGGGTTCCTCTTCAGATATCCTCCTGAATGAAATTAATCCATAACTTTTCCAAAATACAGAAATTTTATGTATCATTTCTCTCATCTTGGAACCCATAATAAGACTTTTGAAGTATTATTAAAGAAAAAATCATAAGGCCTTGCTCAAGTATAGTGACACCCACATCACCTATATCATATCAAACTTGAGTGAACTTCATAAGGTATGTGACGATGGGATATCCTTGTCTCATCTAGATATTCGTTAGCTTCTCCTTAAGACAAAGTTTCATGGAATCACTGGTATACTGATATACATCTATATTAGTTTTAAACATCTCAAAATTTTTCTTCTTCTCATGGATATGAAGAACTATATTTTCTTTTACCCCTTCTAGAATAATCCTCTTGTCCTTGTTATCATTCTTAGTATGTTCAGTCAATTATTTTGGACCTTGTGGTGGTGGTATTGTGTTCTTGAAAAACTCTCCCCCTCCAATATTATCATGATTCCATAGGGGATTCTCTGCGAGAGAAAAACCATACCACGTGCATTCATATTGGGGGTATATATTGAGGAGAAAATGGCATAATATATTGAGAATATAATAGGGGGTAAAGGGTTTTTATATTAGCAAGTATAAAAAATGGAGCTCAAAGTTAATGAAAAGAATTAAAGGGGTTTAAACAATGTTAATGAAAAAATGGATACTTATAATATCTAATGAAAGTAGGGGTTTTCTAAATTGAGAAGGTGTATTCGGTTCGTATTGGTAGGGGATTAGATAATGTGATTTTTATAGGTATTTTCCAATATGTAGTCAAATTAAGGGTATTGCTTAGTATGCCATTAATGCACATGCATTAGGGGATTTTTTAGGTCTAAAATGGGCCTCCTAAGAAAAATTTACAACCAAATTAAACTTTATCAGAACCAATAGGATTCAAGATGATGATGTCAACCATGGGGGATGATTCACCATTTTTGGAGTAAAAAAATTAAAAATATTTAAAAATAATAAATAATAAAACTAATTTTTCAACTTGTATTTTCAAGTTATATCCCTAAGGTTTTACTCAAATTTTCAGTGGGATTACTCGTTGGATGAAAATTCAATTCCTCCTCCAAAGATTACCCACGTTGCATACTTTAGGTGGACCCTGCTACACAAAAAATGAGAAATGCATGAAAAACATAATTGTAATCACATTTTTCACATATTTCCCATTTTTTGGGTAGTAGAGTCCATGAAAAGTATGAAACATGCATACTCCTTGGATGAGGAATAAAATTCTGCAACCAACGAGTGTTTCCCCTCGAAATTTGAGTAAACCCATAGGGAGATGAGCTGAAAATATGAGTTGAAAAAATAGTTTTTCCTTTTTTCCCTCTAAAATTTGATGATGTAATCTATTATTATTTTATTATTTACACTATTATTTTATAATTTCCTTAGGAGGCCTATCTTTTACCTCAAAATTCCCCTAATGATATGTCAAAGGTTCATTGAGCGAAGCCCCCGTGCATGATTCTCTCTTTCCAAGAGATAAAGTTAGAGGCTCCCTTTAAATAATGGTCTAATATCAATCCTTAAAACAACATATTTCTTACCTGTAGAGCTCTCCTTCACAAATATGATCTCTATTATTCAAAACTTTATCTTTGTGTGTTTGTCTTTATGATGTTCCTTGCTCTCACACCATGTATATTTTCCTTGGAATTATGGAATTGCTTGATGAACTAACTGAAATTAGGTTCGCTTCATCAAGACCCAGAATTCCTCTACTTTAAATTTTTAGTAGAATAGAATTAAAATTAAAATCACAATCACACAATAACAATAACACAATATTTTCTAGGGAACACAATTGGGAAAACCCTCTTCTAGCTATAAATTTTATAGATAGAAAATAGAATAATTGATATCTTTAGAATGAAAATTTCAACACAAAACAAGGTTGTTTTCTCTGCTAATACTTATCTTGAATCCTCCATACAATAAATTGACCCAACACACTATATCCTATTGGAATCAAGATTGTCATTACACCGAAACCCGCAAGCATTAGTCTTTGCTACAATCGCTAGAGTTAGGATCCATGCGAGGCGGTTAGTCCATGTCACAAAACACATGGGGAGTGTTGAAACAATGTCCAAAAATATCCCCCCCAATGTGAGCCGGGTGAGTTTTGAACTCGAGACCTGTCATTCTGATTCCACTTGTTAGAATCACAATTTTCGTTAGACCAAAACCCACAAGAATTAGTCTCCGCTACAATCGCCAGAGTTAGGATCCACGAGAGATGGTTAGTCCATGTCGCAAAACACATGGGGAGTGTTGAAAAAATTTCCAACATATCCTTCCACAACCTCTTCTCTTATCTCGCTATAAATATCATATTTCATAGCACTGGACAAGCCCCTATTTTTTAGGAATTTACTCATAAATCTTAGCATAGTTATGTAAGGAAAACTATCTTTGTTAAATTGCATTTAAGCTTCTCCTTATATGATCTTCCTTGCAACCATCTCTCACAAAAACTCTTGTGCACAATTATGATACAATAATGTTCCTTTGTTCTCCTTATAAGATTTTCGACTCATGCTAAATCTGGAGAGTTAATTTTAAAACTCGGACTAGTGATTTTTTTTTTAATTGAGTCAAACCGACTCTTATAACTCATATTATCCTCAATTATATAGTGAGACTCTCACTTATCCTTTTCCAAATATAAAATCAGACATGAATATAAACAAAGCTAAGCCTTCAAGGTCTACACATGAGTTAACTAATGCATGACTCATCCTCAAACTCATGAATGCTAAGGAAGAATTGAGGGAGGTATTTCTTGACTAAGGTACAAGTCAAGAAGAACTTTCTTGCTACTATTTTGAGCACTCCCTCTAAGTGAGGAAGGGATCCCGTACAAATCACAACTATTATCTAAAATGAAAAAAGTTTCTTTTTCCAAATTCCTTGCTCAATATATCTCTTGTGTCATCCTCTGTTGGATTGTACGATAGCGTCACTATACCTTTATACACATAATATTTGAGATGATGATACCTGATATCAATGTGATTTGAGCGATCATGAAACATGGGGTTTTCAAAGAGCTTGATGCAACTTTTATTATCAAAGTGTATCATATTAGGCTTCATCCTCTGTTTGAAAAGTCCCACAAGCAACTTCCTCATGTAAATAGCCTCGCATGCTACCAAATTGGAAGACATGTACTCAGAATTTTCGAAATTGAGTGAAACTATCTTATAAATTGACAGAGACTCAACTATATTTATACCCTACACATCCATAATTCAATGATACTCACAATCTTCTATTTGGCATACAAATCAAGTATGAAAATATTTCTAAGCCAATGAACCTACATGACTACATGCAACACAATAAAATTACACAACCATTTAAATCATTTAACTTATAGCTTGCAAGTAGAGGTTCATAAAATCCATACAACATTTGAAGAAAAATTCAACCAATTAATTTCATGCCTAATTTCTATAGCCATGCAATATTTCACAAAGCTATATATATTAACTTTAACAAGACAAAATATTTAATATGAAGGCTTTCATCTTTTTGGATCTTATTTAAAATATAGAAAATGAGAAAAATAAAGGAGGGACTTCAATTTTCCACCCTACCGTAGACCTATTATAGTAAGAATTTCTTACAATACTCACCCATGAGCTAGGTCCATGATTTAAGGGGAAATTTTCCTTTAATTAAACTTAGCAAGAAGCCACCTTCAATAGACAGAGGATAAGAAATACATATGTAGTGGGTGGTTTGTCAGCTAGTCAAGAAAAACAAAATTCATAGTAATGAGTGCTTTATGAGCTAGGCCAAGTACTCTAGGAGTGGTTTATCAACCCCTAGCAAGTACCGCTGGTGGTTTATCAAATATGTCAAGCACTCAATGAGTAATTTGTCATCCCACAATAAGAACCCTTCTACATGTGGTTTATCAGCCTTAGCAAGCACCCTAAGTGGTTTCTCAGTGAGTCCTTTGGAAAGTACCCATCCTATTTCCTTTTCATCATCTTGTTTTTCTATTCACAATTTTTCTCTTTCAAGGAATCTCCTTCCCTCAACTCATATGTCTTTCATTATTTACTCATGATCTCTACCACAAAGTGGTCTAACCCCCACATTGTGGTGAATTTCCCTTTTTATCATTTCCTCATGGGTATATTCATATTCCTCTTATTTTTCTCATTATTTTCACCATAAAATTAATTTAAAGTGCCAACTAACTCCACTCTTTATCTTTCCTCATCCATCTTAGACAAGGGATTTGTGTTCTACACTTTTATGGGCCTCCAAATTAGACACAAATTAAGGGCCATATGACCATCCTCCAGCACATTAAATATCTATTTTTGCATTAGATAAAATATTTTTAACTTTAATATGTTTATTACGAAGTTTTAAAGATAATTGCATATTTTTGCCTAATATTAGCTATTTGTAGAATATTGTCAGAATATTGGGCAGATTATGAAGATTTGGAGAAGGAGATAATTTAGGGACTTGCTCCCTAATACTGGAGGATAAATATTGGAAAATAAATGAACACAATATCATGAAATTATTGAAAAATTATTGAGATATTTTGGAACTACGGTGATTGAGAATATCTAGGAATTTGTTCCCTCTCATTTACTGCAAACTCCTAGTTTTGGGAACCAGATCCACTATTTGAGTGATTTTGGAGGGGGAAGATTCCTCCTTTCAAGGGGGGTGCTTCCACGTCATTTTTTATAAGTACCCGTTAGAATTTTCCTCTAGGGTCATGTCTTGTTTAGTCTTATTGTGGAGAAAACTTATTGTTTAACAACTCCACTTTCTTTTCTTGTAGGGATGTACTTGGACTGATTCAATAATGAAGATTGGTGTCATTTTTAGCTTCTAAGGCTTCATTTATTCCATAGGACTATGATTCATCCTTGAGATTGGCCATCCCAAGAGCCTCCAAACCCTCTTTCATAATTTATTTATGTTCTTTTCACTTCTTATTCACATACATCACTTATTTCTGTTTTACATATTTATGTATTTATTATTGTTTCTTTTCTTGTTGTAGGATTGAGTTAAATGATTTAATTGAGTTATTTTGTAGGTTTTTTACACGTTCAAAAGAATTATTCATCCTTATAATAACTTAAGAAGGTCATATTAATCATTAATCTACTTGGGTTTGGTTACTCATTCATGAATATAAGATTTATGGAAATGCCTTGTAGTGAAATAGTAGTAAATTTATGCTATTTTTTAGAAGGGGTTAATGAGATCCATTTAAAATGATTCAACTTGGATTAGGTCATAATAATGTTAAAATTAATATAAAAAAATACCCCATTGCATTTTCACTATATTAGGCTAGGAATTTGATAGATTAACTAGCTCACTAGTTCTTGAATTCCTAGATTTTAGAGTAGTAAATTTCTGTTATTTTTTAGCACATGTGAACAGGGGTATTTTCCTGTAGCACTCTTGTAGCATGTGTAAAATCAACATGATTTTCTCCCAAAGGTTGGTTTTTTTCTCTTAGGCTTGAATAATGACCCCTAGGATCTAAATACATGATTGAGTAAGAATAAACACCACTTAGGACATTCATTTTCACAAATTAGATTAGGTATTTTTATTTGAATTCATGCTCTTAGGATTTCAATTAAAAATTGTTGTTATTTCCTAGGATTAATTCCTTTTCAAAGCAACACTTCCATTTCTAAAATTAATTTAAGAATTAATTTCATAAAATTCACTGCATTACATCAAATAAAAAAAATAAGGACACATTATATGCTACACAAATAGTGTCGATACCTCTTAATTTTGCATGAACCTTGCGTTGATAATTAAAGTTGGTAACCTTTGGAGTTGCAACATTCTTGTTGCACTACTCAGGTTTATCACTTTTTTGGGCCGTTGTTGGGAAGGTGTCAAAGTATGCACTATTTTCTTCCCTAGTTGACTCATTTCTTTCATTTTTGAAAAAAAGATAAAAAATTTCATTCAGCATACTTCATTTCAAAACAGAAAATTACATTGCATTAGAATTCTTATTCAAGAAGAAATATTTAAAAATAATTCTCCAACACCAAGCCCCCCATTTGATCACGTGGTGCAATAAGAACCACATCACCGTCCAATTTTGCAAGTAGAATAAAAATAGGTGGTAGATAAGGTAGAAGAAATAGATGAAGATGATGATAATGAAGAATCTCTTCTTGTATTTCTCATTCATGATATTGATTTCATTGTGCATATGAAGAACATCCCTCCATCTTTCCTTCTCAAATTCCATGGTATGAGGTCATAGGATCTAGAAACCTTTCTCTTTGAATTTGAAATACTTTGTATATCTTATGGCTACTTATCACACACTCAAAATTTGATATTTTTTCCTGCAAGATTGAAGGATAGAGTTATTAAATGGTTCATGAGTTTAGGTACTATTTCAATAAGATCATGCAATGATATGCAAAAAAAAAATTCTAGAAAAATATAAAATCATGATCTTCAAGAAGGATTTTTTAGAATGAATGAAGAATAAGATAAGAGCCTTGAGGATATAACAGAGAGGTTAATTTATAATTTTAAGAGGGAAAAATTGCATCATTTAGGAATTGACATATTAAAAACCCTCTTACTTAGAACAATTAGGGTTGAGTGGATTGATCTCCTTGATCTCATAAGAAAATGAGATGTATACCAATTATTATTTGAAGAAATTTGTGAAACATGAAAGTGAATATCAAGAGGAAGGGAGATATTAAGTAAATCAACATCAACATTGGTAAGTCAATATGAACTTGGAAATTTTCTTGATAACTTTAAAACACAAATTCTTAGCAGTATAAATGAACAAGTAGAAATTTTAAGAATTCAAAATGAGAAAAAATAAGATGTTGATATTTGCGTTATCCATGAATAATCATATGCTACTAAATATTGTATAACATTACCAAGGTTTGAGGAATTTTACCAAGAAGACAATGGATCAATTCAATCACCACAGAAGCGATGTTATGTAGCTCCAAGAAGGCCATGGCAACCTAGTCAACTTGATATGATGCAAGGACCTACTTCCCAATTTAAATATTATTCACATCCATCTCAAACTAATTGGAACACACTCCCTCCTTGGCAACCTTGGCCATCTCAACCCCAAAACTGATCTTGGAAACAGGGTTAGAAAGGACCTTATAGGAAAACTCCACAATATCCTCAATATTCTCCATACCCAACTCCATGTTATCCCTACCACCCACCTCCACCACAACCACAACCTCAACCAAATCCATCTCATAGATCCACTCCCACTCAACTACCTGTACCACCATTTCCAAACCCATACAAATAAGTAACTCACCCAACTTACAATGCCAAGGTACAACATTTCCAAACATATCCTCTTGATATAAATGGTATCCATCTTAGCTCAGGAAGAGCATTGAAAAAAGAAATATTCTCTTGATGTCATTAGAGGAAAATATCCATAAAAATAATATTCAAATGAGGATATCAAGGATTCATGGGATGCACTTGATGGAGTGAAGACATCAAAATCAAAGACTAAGAATATTCCCTCAGGTTTACCATCAGATCCTTCATGTGTTCAAGAGAACAATCAGATAAAAGAGGAAGATTTGAGTTTCATGGTAGAAGAGGACATCCAAGATTATCCAAATCAACAAGTGGACGAGGCATATCACAACAATACTGAAATATGGCTCCATATAGTAATTAAGTTGCGTAAACACACTCTTCTTCAACAATGCTTGTTATCATCTCAATCAAATAATTTTGTCCCTCATATTTAGGTACATGTCAAAGAATTTATTTCAAGTGTACAAATTATTTTATATGTCATCTTGATGTCACATGGCTCCATTGGAAGTACTCCTATATTTGAAAGAGGTTTGTTTTTTCCAGTAGAGTAGGATAGAAAAAAATTTTTAAAATGGAAAAAGAGAAAAAAGGAAAAAGAATAAAATCTCAGGTGAAAACCCCTTTTGAGGTGCTTGAGATTGGTGCACCAATTGAAAACCTCCATGAGGCAATAAATGAGTTGAAAAGAAAAGAGAAAATAAGATCCTATGTGAAAAAATCCTTTCAGGTGCCTAGGCAGACCTACTAGTTGAAAACCTCATTGAGGCAGCTAGTAGGCGTAAAGAAATAAAAGAAAAAAGTGAAAAAATTCATTTTCTCCATGTATCTCTAATGAATGCAGGAGCTCTCCAACCTTTGCAAGCAACAAAAAAAAAGTTGGCACCAAAAGAAAACATTGGTCAAAACCATAATCAAAGGAAGTCAAACTTGGACTTCCTCCTCCTTTTTTCATATGCTCCAAAAGACCAAGTTCATTCCAGCCCATCACCCTCATCCATTTCCAACATCCACCAATATTTTCCAATCCTTTCTCATTCATTCTCCTCATTGTCCTAAAATGCTACAGGAAACCTTTTTTTTGCTACAAAAAGTCCCATTGTTTTTATTATACATCAAAAATTATGTATCCATTTTAAAACCTGTTTCATGGGGATATGCATATATATGATGGTAACATGATTAAGAAATTTTAGCACATTCTGGTGCATAGTTTGTGAGAAATCAAATTCCATCACCGACAACTATTTTTACTTTTTCTTGAGATTCATGCATCCAATGGCTGAGCTGTTTTATGGGAGGTGCATAAGGATGATGGTAACATGCTCAAAATATTTCAGGTCAATCCACTCTACCATTTGAGAGCTATGGCTAAAACAATTCCGCTACAAGGTATTGTCTTGAACTTCTATAGGAAACCCTATAACTACTACAGGAAGCTTATCTTCGAGAAACATACCTCTCTCAAGGGCTTCTACACTTCAAAAGAACATGAGAATATATTCTTTCCTATACCTACCACTCCTAACCCTCACTTCGCTCCATGCAAAAGGATTCACTCTTTAAACCCTATGTTTCACCACTAACATCTAGATCACCTATACCTTGACATGGGACCTCTTCCCTCACCTCTCCATCACTCCGTTCACTCCATAACTCCATTCCTAGCCTCCATGCACCATTCCCCTTCATCTCTAAGAAATTTGGAGCCCCCAAGAAGCAGAGAAGAGACTGCTACAGGAAGTTGAAAATTTTCTTGTAGAAAACCTGTACATGGCACATCAAGATCAAAATATGAGGATAAGTTGATGGAAATGGCTTCAAAGGACCACGAACATACTCCAGGAGGTTGAAAACTCCAAAAAATTCACATTAGGACCTCCATGCAACACCTGCAAGAAGAAAAAACAAATAAAAAGGTTTAGCAACTCACTCAGAAAATACATGAAAAAAAACACAACAAGAGAAAGGTAGCCATGTATATCACCAATCTAGCACCAACATGAAAACATCTCCAACAAATAAAAATCACAGGTAGGTACCAATATGAAATATTCTTTACCTCTTATCGTGAGCGTGTTATAGTTAGAAATTTGTTGTTAAATGCATTAGAGATGAGATTTTATGAGCTAAGGATGGGTTAGTGGTCTTGGCCACCCTCACCTAGTTTAGCAAAACTAAATCCCTCACTCATGCAACGTGGAAAAGCCAAATGAAGGAAATTGATAGTTATGAGGAAATTGGACCAAACGACCAAGCTCATTGAGCCCACTAACATAGAATGAAATAAAATAAAATAAAAAAACAAGGATCAACTTTAGATGTATCGAAGCTCATTCCCAAAATAGTTAGAGAGGCTCATTAAGGCATCAAAGGTCGAGATTGATGCTACCACGGGTTTTATATGATGTTAGAGAAGAGATATAGAGGTGAGTTGTAGGTGCTACAGGATCAGGCATGGCTGCTACAGGAGAAACAATGCTTCTATAGGGAAAATAGGGCTCCTATAAGAAAAAAGAGATGCCACAGGAATACAGAAGTTGTTGCAAAAGACCTTTATTTTGAGGCATTTTACCCCCAAACCCTAGGATTCGAAGGAAAAGATCCAAAGGAAGGTTAAATACATATTTTTCCTTTCTATATGTGAACAAGAGGCCTACAAAAGTTTCATTTTTCTCACTGGTACAACGTATGGGAAACCTCTGTAAAGTTTACAAAAAATAATAATTGAAATGCGGATGTTTCCTTTGAATTGAGCTTGATAAGAAGGGGAATTGCAATTATTTTTGGGTGAGAATGAAAGTTATTCAAGTTTCCTTTGTCTTAAAAACCCTCATTACAGAGAAACATCTAAAACTTGTAGCAGAAATAGAGACTTGCCTTTCCAACTTTGGAAAGCTATATTGGTCTGCTACAAGTCTACTATATGATGCTCTGAGTTACTACAAGATCACATCTGAGGTTTTTTTAGGTTTCCAAATGATGGAAAGTGGTAACTGTAGGTTGGAAAATGATGTGGAAGACCTTTCCAAACTAAAAAATATTTAAGAACCCCTATTTCACAATGGGAAAAGGGTAGCCTAATGGTATCTAGAAACACTCTGATTTTTCTATGCACAAACAAATTTGGAAAAATTAGTGAAAATGTAATGAAGGTGTCAAGGGAGAGGGTGTGAGTGAAATAGACCTGCAAGCCAACATAGATCATTTTCAAAAAGGGAATTTTTGCTTTTGTGCTTGAAATACTATTAAACAATCATGAAAAAAACAAATAAATTTACTTTGTTTGTCCTTTAAGAACCTACAAACAAGTTTCTTAAGAGAAATTACTGAGGAATGTACAAGAGAGAGGCCACTATGGTCATGAAGAAAATACATTTAGGTCACTAAGTTGCTCAGAGAATGAGAAAAATGTTAAGTAGGGGGGTATGATGGTCCTCCAAATTAGACACAAATTAAGGCCCATATGACCATCCTTCAATAAATTAAATATCTACTTTTGCATTAAATGACATACTTTTAAATTTAATATGTTCATTATGAAGGTTTAAATATAATTTCAAACTTGTGCCTAATATTATTTATTTTGTAGAATATTGTGAGAATATTGGGCACATTATGAGGATTTTGAGAAGGATATAATTTAGGGAATTGCTCCCTATTACTGAAGGATCAATATTGGAAAATAAATGAACAAAATATCACAAAATTACTAAGAAATTTTGGAGAAATTCTGGAAATCTGATGATTGAGAAAATCTAGGAATGTGTAGTGTCATTTATTGCAAACTCCCAGTGTTGGGAACCATATCCACTATTTGAGGGATTTTGGAGGGGAAATATTCCTCCTTTCAATGAGAATCATTCCTCATCATTTTTTATAATTAATAATTCGAATTGGCCTTTAGGGGCATGCATTGTTTAGTGTTATTGTGGAGAAAACTTGTTGTTTAGCAGGTCCTCTCTCCTTTCATGGAGGGATGTACTTGTACTCATTCAATAATGAATATTGGTGTCATATTTAGCTTCTAAGGCTTGGTTTCTTCCATAGGAAATTGATTCCTCCTTGGGATTTTCCATCCCCGGAGCCTCAGATCCCTCTTGCATAATTTCTTTATGTTCTTTTCACTTCTTATTCACATACATCTTTTATTTCTGTTTTGCATATTTCTGTATTTAGTATTGTTTCTTTTCATGTTGTAGGATTGAGCTAAATAATTTAAATGAGTTCATTTGCAATTTTTTTACAGGTTCAAAAGCATTATTCATCCTTATAATAACTTTGGAAGCTCATCTTAATCACTAAGCTAGTTGGATTTGGTTACTCGTTCACGAATATAAGATTTCTGGAAATGACTTGTTGATAAATAGTAGTAATTTTATGCTATTTTTTAGAAGGGGTTAATGAGATCCACTTAACTTTATTACTCTTGGATTAGGTCATAATAATGTTAAATTTAATAACAAAATCTACCCCATTTCATTTTCACTTTATTAGGTTAGGAATTTGATAGTTTATATAGCTCACTAGTTCTTGAATTTCCATATTTTAGAGTAGTAAATTTCTATTATTTTTTAGCACATGTGAACAAGGGTATTTTGGAATTATTCCACTTGGAATGGAGACCTAAGACATCATAATTAATAAAAAAATTGTCCCACCCATTTTCATTTTATTTACTTATTCATTCCGTGAGTTATTTCCAAAACATATTTTCGTGTAGCAAAATCATAGTTTCCTGTATCACTCTTTTAACATGTGTAAACTCGGCTAGATTTTCTCCCAAAGGTTGTTTTTTGTCTCTTAGACTTGAATCATGACCCTTAGGATCTAAATAAATGATTGAGGAAGAATAAACACCACTTAGAAAATTCATTTTCGCAAATTATATTGGGTCGTTTTATTTGAATTCATGCTCTTAGGATTTCAATTACAAATTGTTTTTCTTTCCTAGGATTAATTCCTTTTCAAAGAAACACTTCCATTTGTGAAAATATCTTAGGATTTTATTTCATAAAATTCACTCCATTACATTAGATCAACAAAATGAGGACACATTGTATGATGCACACATAGTGCCAATACCTGTTTAGTTTGTATGAACCCCAGGTTGATAATCAGAGTTGGTAGCCTTGGGAGTTGCAACATTCTTGTTGCAATACTCAGGATCATCACACTTCATGCTATTACATCATTATATCACAAAAATCAAGAGAAATGTACTAGAATTTTCACAGATCAAAATGGATGTTTGGAAAATCTGCAGGGTGCAACGATAAATGGTTTTTCTTTTACTAATGAATTCTCTATTAGTCCCATATATAAACAAAAATAAACCAAAGAGTTCCAATGATAAAAAAGGTTAGACTAGTTAAAATATGGATAGTGATAAGAATAAAGAAAAGGATATTGTTCAAAAGTATGTTAATGAAGATACTATTTATGCTTCTCCATCCTTTTTCCTCATAGCTAGGAAGATCATTTTCTTGTTAGGCATATTCGGACTAACATGAATTTGAAGTTACAAAAGATACAAATAATGGGATTACTTTTATAACAAAAATTCAAATTCATTTTGCAATGACACAAGTCAGAGGCCAAAAGGCTCATATTCTTCAATAAGTTCAAATAAGATCGGATGCAATAGCAAGAATTCTACACACATGAACTTGTCATACACTAGAATTGGCTCTTCGAATGTTATTGAGATAACAAATCAATCGATTCATTGATATTGAAAATTTTAAGAAAAAATTGTGGGATGATAAGGAGATGGAGGGTAAAAAAAAGATAAAATATTATAAGGATGTGATCAATCCCACCCTTGAAAATAAGAATTATCTCTTTGTGTTGACCACCACTGAGAAAAAAATGACATCGTTAGGATAAGAACTAATTCTCATGAGCTTCGAAGTGAAATCGAGCAGTGGTTGTTGTGAAGACAATCCCCTCTATAGATAGAGGTGATCTCTCTAGCCCTAGAGTGGGTTTAGCAACTTACGAGGCTATATAATAAACACTTTCTTTATTAACATTCAAAATAGGATGAGAAAAGTAAAACGACCTACCTCTTCCTAATGTTATGCTCAAATCTTTCGTGAAGGCCTTAATCCACAATCCTTCAAGCTCGATCCTCGCTCCTAGTGGCATTTGAACACCAGCAAGTGATCAAGAGACAACACCAAACATGATCCAATAAAAATCATACATTGAACATCAATTACCTAACAGATCAAGGATCATTAGGCTACTTGTATGAATATTCAAACAAATATAGAAAGCAAAACACTAATGTATTATTGATAATATGAAAGAGGAAGTGTAAAATCATGGCCTTCATTTTGGAAGCCTCCCTTTGGTGTAGTACGAGTGTAAATCAAGGTTCTTAAGTTTTCCTTCTCCCAAATGGAAGATTAGGCATTGGCACAACATAGGGATGCAAAGGATGAATGAATTGACCATCCCATCAATGACCAACCAGTAATGGAGGGATGGGGATCAATTTATAGGAAGGGAGAGGGAGTTAGGATCCCATGAAAGGAGGAGGAAGGTCCAATTTTCAAGGTATAATCCCCTATTGATAAGATAAAAAGCTCCAAATGAGAGAGCTTGACCCTATCTCTACCGAATAGTATCTAGCTCGTCATCCTCGAAACTTCTAGAGGTCGAAGCTTCACCTCCATTTAGGAAACACATCGAGAAAGGGTTCATTGTGGTTTTTTATTTAGAAGAGTTATGACAATGTTATGCTAGAACGGGAAACCTAGCATTAGCACTGGCAGAAAACTGAAGAAAAGCATTGACCTAGAAATTTAGGGTTTGAGCTAAGCTTCTTCAGAAATTCTTCAAGGAAACTTTCTTTCAGTATTTAAAGGATATCTTTATGTATTTTTTAAAGTGGATATAATGCACAAGATTCATCATAGGGCACTTCAGTGTCGAGACGGGAAGTGGGCAGGGTGACAAATTAATGTGTAAGAGATCCCCCCTAAAGTATGAAGGCAAGACACTGAGTGATGCATGAAATGCTTTACTAACCAAGGCAAGGAATCAGAAAAACACTAGGAAAACCTTCTAAATAAAAAAAATACAATATATGACATCTCTGATATGAATATTCCTAATAACATATCTATGAATAAGCATCAAATAAAACATGAACCTACGGCATGGTCGCAACCATCCATTTGAAAGAGATCATGGACATGGATCCACGGTATGAGCACAACCATATGTATAGAAAGGATCATGAGTACAATAATGAATAATTAATAAATCAACGCAACCTGAATAGTAAAAAATGTGATCTAGGGGCTTCGTCACAATCTCGATCTATCCAACGTACAAATATAACGATGTGAATATATGTGTTGATGTCGAACATGTTAGAAACCACCTGATTACTGGTCAATTATGAAAATAGTTAACATGCACGAGAGAGACCACCAATAATTAAAATGGCCCTCAAGGTAAAAAAACACAATCTACAAGCATGAATAAATGTGTTGAAATAGAGCACTTGCAGAAGCATCTAATCGAAGGCCAATGAGGTGATTCTTTGTTCGAACACAAATAAATTCTCATTGAGGCATGTAAGCTCCATGGTACTGAAAAGGAGTTTCTAAATCACCTTACTGGATAATGAAGTTGATAGGAAGAGATCCATTGATGGAGGACCATAATTATTCCCACATCATCAACATGAAACACAAGATTTATCAAGATGATAGGAGTGATTCAGGATTGTTGCAGAGAGGATCAGATAAGCATAGGGTGTTTGACTTTGAATTCTCTTGAACATATTGGCGACACAACTATGGAGTGTTGAAGCATTTGAATCAAAGGGGATTAGAGTTCATGATGAAAAAAATGATGATCGAATGAGAGGAAAATGGAGTTCCCAAACCTATAAATAAAAGTAACCAATGAAGGATATCCCCAACCTGACATGAAATGAAGATGAGTGTCATGTTCAAGAGCGACATGATGCCTAATACAAAGGACGTTCCACTTTCAATTTTCCCCTATTATGGCTAACAAGTACCTCTTTATTTTTTATATCCAACATGAAGATGATAGAATATGTTGAGAATATAGGCTCATTATTCGAATGAATCCATCCTAGAAAGTTTAACAATACCTAGAAAGGAGCAACTCGGTCGTGTCACGGTGACAATTATTTCACCGTTTAAGTTTTATGATTCTGACGGAAGAGTAACTCAATATCTTTTTCATGTTTAGAGAGTTTGAAAAAGAGACAAAAAATAAAACTCTATCAGTTCTCTATTCGTAAATCGTCCCTCGAATCCGAAAAGGTAGAAAAAAATATCTGAGAGAACCTCTTTACCATGTTCAATTAAGGTATTTATTTTTCTTAAATAGTAAATATCAACTTGAAAAAGGGTTATATGTATACTGAGATGATGATGATTCATTTAATTTAATGATTTTTAAATGAAAAATACTCAGCGATCTTTCATTTTTTTAGATTCACGTAAAATCGTATAGATAAATTCTCCTGGAGGAACGAGTGGTATAAAAGGTAGCAACTGATTTTTTTGATGACGAAACTGCTTAAAACAAGTAAAGGTCAAGAGGTTGGCTAACAAGACCACTCATTGCAGTGGTTCCTCATGAAATGGTAAAAACACTCAAGTGAGAGCGTATGATCGGCCAAGTAGATGGTGACAATGGAATGAGAAAACCAAGGCTCATCTGGTAGAATAGGAACACAAAAGGGAAATCATGAAAGGTGGGATAAGAATGGTTTCATTTTTACACAACCTTGAAACATGGGAAAATCTTCTTGAAATTCGTTTCATTTTTTCACAAGCTTGAAACAAAAAAAACTATGCTTCAAATAAGTTTTAATGACCCCAACATGGTGACTCAATTCGAGGTGCATTCCCCCCCCAAGATTCAGTTCATTCACCTAAGTCTATTACTATTTATTAACATATGGATGGAATGAAGGTTCATTAACAAGCTCAACTGAAACACTCAACTAGAAATTTATGAGACCTAGTGAAAGACTCAAGGTTGACACAAGAAAACAACTCTCCTCTGAAGAATGTGTTTCATTTTTTAAACAGCTTGATACAAGAAAAAGAACTTTGCTCTCAGATACCTTGTTTAATTTTTAAAGGAGACTTACACAATAAAATGAACTCTACTCCAAATACTTAATCATGGCCCATAAAAGTTCATGGTTTCCAAGAGGTCTTCATTATATGGAAGAAGAATACTTTGGAAATTAGGGTCCAATGCTTCTAGTACATGATGCACTATATCACTGAATGAATCATGAGTAGACACGGGTATGGAATTGTTTGCCCCTATGTAAGGGAATATACCACTTGCATGTAAGTACAATTAAGGGATGACGGTTGGCTGGGAGCCAAATTAGAACTGATGAACGAAAGTTGATCAGTGGTCACAATTCTTCCTTTGTGTGGGAGACAGATCACATGAAAGAGAGAAGAGACAAGAGCTCCCATGACATAAGTATATTCATGCCCAAGGAGTAAGTTAAAATCCAAATTGACTTGGAAAACCATCACATATATATATACATTCTTTCCTCACAAAGTAATAGGCAACTTAGGAAGGATCCCTAATGGTTGACTGGTTCCTTTGTTAAAACCTAACAGGTTCTAGGTAACAGGCACAAACTGCAAAGAACCGAAATCTTTCCAAGTAGTTGATGACATAATACTAACATATGCACCTTCATCTATTATGGTGCTAGGTACGATGACATTATAGGCTTTTACTATGATCTCAAATGGCATGAAAGAAGGAAGACGATATCCTTCTAGTCAACTCCAATCAAAGGAAGTGACCAGACTACCTAGAAGGGGTGCCATGGGAACAGGATAACTTCCCCCTTGTGTTACCGGAATGGGAGGATTTTCCTCTCGTATCGTGGGAATGGGAGGATATCCCTCCAACTCATGGGAATCTAAAGAAACAAAAAGAACCTGAGTGGTATGAGGTTCACTCTCTATGGGAAAAACACGATCCACTAAATTTGGAATCAGGTCAACCATTTTCTCAACCAATTTTTGGTCGGGATCAGACGTGTGATATTCACTTTTAGAGAGAGAGGAATGGACCAGAGATGACTTCTCAATCACTTGATCAACTAGCAGAGGATCAAGGAAAACATTATTGTAACCAGCCAGAAGTCGTGGCTGAGAAGTCATAAAGTTATCCAAGACTTTGGAGGCTTCCTCCATATAAGGAAAGAGGTTAATGGGATGATTCCCTTCACATAACTTAGAGGGAAATTTGACTTTTCATTTATTCCCACGGGCCTTACTATCACTATTTGTGGTTTTGTCACAAGTATGATCTCCAGAGGTTGATGACAAAGGCTGATGAGAGCTGGTGGACCATACTTATAATATCCTAGGAATTCTATGACAATCCCTAAGAATATGATCACACTTACATAACTTGCAAGGGAATTTGAATTTGTAGGAATAAATGGAATATTTTTCAACATCAATTTCATTGGTAGCAATGAGTGATGGGTTGCCCCCTTGCTTATTTTTCTTCTTCTTATTCATCCTCTTCTTCTTATTATTAGCTTCCTGGTTAAAAGAATTCAGAATTTCACTAAGTGAAGAGGAAGAACAGGGTGAAGAAATATGCGAAGAAGGCAAGGGGTCAATATTAGGATAAACATGAGGTTGACACTATTTAGGTGGAGGAGAAATTTTTTGAGAAGAAACTTGGAAATTTGGAACCATGGGGGTTGAAAATAACCAAACTGGAAAACCAATGGTTAATCCTGGGAGGGACAAATTTTCCATATAGGGAGAGCCAACATTTCCAAAATAAGGAAAAGGTCTAGGATTCCCATTTGAGGGGATTCCCTAATTGGTAAACTCAGGAACTGTTACCATAGGTCTCAACCTAAGATCTAATAAGGATTTATGCACATGTAAGATGTTATTCCATGGTCAGTAAATTTTAGAACTTAAAAACAAAAATAAATAAAGGGTAATCTAGGCAAAAGGGACAACCAAGTATCCATGAACTACAATATAAACCTTCGGAACCAAGGACTTGATGTATGGCAGCGAATTTCCCCGATTGATTTTTTCGGTGTATCACGTCTCGAAGGTGTCCGACATCGTTACCTATGGTAGGTTTGCAACCTATTAGGGTCTCCCAAAATATACTCAACGGTACGTGGGAGCTCGATCCATAGTAGTGTTGTCTAATGTATAACCATTCGATGAGAGTGTCCCCTTATACATTTCATACATGGAGCATAGTCTTGTATATTTCCATACGTGGGATGAGATATCACGCTCGAGATGCAACACAGGTCGTTACCAATAGTTGCTACGCTTAACAATGCTGGAACATGTCTCTAGCCTAGACCCCTAAATGTTTGCATTAATTTCAAATGCACCTTAAGGTTGATTGAATAAATTTTAAAGTTGATCTTTATTATGTTTAAGTTTTGGGCTCAATAGTAATTTTACCTTAAACCTATAATGCAGCTAAATGCAAAAAAGAATCCATTTCAATTTGATGAACTCATAAACTAATGAGGGAAGAAACGAAAAAAAAAGTTCAAAATGCAAGAAATGCAATGAGGAATGATGCCTCCCAACTAGTTTAAAATCACTAAAATGCAACTTTTAAAAATTGAATTTGCTTTCACTATCCCCCAGTTGTAAACTTACTAAAAAATGAAATCATTTCTCTTTATGCTAAGATGTATTAAACATATTTTTTTTTTCCTTTTACTTTTATGCAATTAATGGAAGACAAATTGTTTCAAAAATACTTAAATGAAAAATGACTTTCACTCTTCTCTTCAAAACAAAACAAACCAATTCAAAAGTTTGAAATGAAAATGACTTTCAATACAATATCTGAAATGAGAAATCAAATCAAAACACACATTTTCAATTTTGTGAATCAAAAAATTGTAATCTATGTCTGACAATTAATCAAAGGTGATTCCAAGTGTGATGATGACAAGGTGTAAAGAGAAAAAACCTAAAACACAAGCCAAAAATAATGTGGAATGGTGTTTTTAATGATTGCAGAAAAAATCTAAAACATACATAGTTCTCTAATGATATACACAAGTGAGAAGTGAACGTCAACCAACCTAGGAGACCTAGAAGATGATTTAACTCCACTCAAGCACAAGCAAAGTCAAAGAGGCAAATAAATCACTCAAACAAAGTGAATCAACAAAACATAGTGGTAGCAGGTAGGGAAAATTTTAAGGATGGAAAATTATCTTGAAGTTTAAAACATTGGTGAATCTAACTAGTCCCTAATATTCAAATTATAAAATATTTATTGATATATTTGTAAAATTATTCAAATTTATAATGATTTTATATATAGTATCTATATAATGTTGGCAATTTTTAAGTTAAAATAATTTTATATTTTAAAATTTGGGCTAATAATTTTTAGAAAAAAGGGAAATTGGCGAATCTTTTTTTTGGAAAAATCATGGAAAATTAGCCCACCTATGAATATTAGCCCCTAAAATTTTCCATGGACTAGCAGGTCATCCATACTTGAAAGACACTGCAGAGGCCAAGACACACTTGAAAGCTAAAGGAAAAACATAGATATTTTTCCTATCTCTGGGAACAATGCACCTGTGGGAAACAGAACAGTTCTGAAAGAGACATCAACGTGACTGTGTTACAGAAAACAATGTTGTCAACACCATTGTAAGAGAAGAAAATACATTGAGAAAGAAATACAAGGAAAAATAAAAGATAAATTCCACACTCAAACCAAACTTGACACCCTAAAGTAATGACAAAATCCTATGTATACCTATAGAGACATAAACAGACTCAGATCTCAATTATTGGTCAAACTAATCAAAAACCAAACTAGAAAATGGAAGGCAAAGAGGCTAAATCTCCCAAGTGGAGTCACCAATTTTGTTGTGAATACAATCCCCTCTACAGACAGAGGTAATCTCTGTAGCCCAACAGTAGTTCTAAAAACTTACGAGACTATCTAATGAAAAATTTCTTAATTAACATTAAAAATAGGATGAGAAAGGGAAAAGGACCTACATCTTCCTGATGCTATGATCAACTCTTTGGTGAAGGCCTTAATCCACAATCCTTTAGGCTCGATCCTCACTTCTAGTTACGTTTGAACACCTGCAGGTGATCAAGAGACAACAAAAAATGTGATCCAATACAAAGAAAATATTGAACATCAAGTACCTAACAAATTAAAGAGAATCAACTACTTGTATGAATATTCAAACAAATATAGAAAGCGAAACACGAGATATATTATTGATAATATAAAAGAGGAAGCTTACAACCATGGCCTTGATGTTGGAGGCCTCCCTTTGGTGTATTCTGAGTCCAAACTGAGGCTATTACGTGATTTTTCTCACGTAATGGCAGATTAGGCATTAACACAACATAGTGATGCAAAGGATGAATGATCATACCATCCCAATAATGACCAACCAGTAGTAGAGGTATGTGGATCAATTTATAGGAAGGGAGAGGGAGTTAGGAGCTCGTGAAAGAAGTAGGAAGGTACGCTTTTCAAGGGATAATCCCCTATAGATAGGATCAAAAGCTCCAAATGAGAGTGCTCAACCCTATCTCATCCAAATAATATCTAGCTCGCAGTCGTGGAAACTTTTAGAGGTCAAAGCTTCTCCTCCATTTGAGGAAACACTGCTAGAAAGGGTTCAACGCAGTTTTTTTAGTCAAAAGAGCACTCACAAGGCTATGCTAGAACGGACAGCCTACCATAAACACTATCAGATAACTAAGAAAAGCATTGACCCATAAATTTAGGGTTTGAGCTAATATTCTTCAGAAATTATTTAAAGTATATATTAATGTATTTTTACATGTCGATATATTTCACAGGATTCTTCATAGGGCACTTTAGGATCAGGTATAGGAAGTAAGCACGGTGATAAATTACTGTATGATAGTGGTCTACTCCCAAGACAATTTGGGACGATAAAATCTGTGATATTTGTGATACTAAGAAGGTGAAAGTTGAAAAACACCTCCTTTTAGACTACCTCACTCTTACTCACATCCACTCTCAATTCCCTAACATATACGACACTTCCAATCATCTTAACTTATTAAGCCAACCCAGCTATAGCGATCTTGGAGCACTTGTTTCCCTTATTTTCAACCATAAAAAAAAGATTTTGAATAATAAAAATTATAATCTTTTTCTTTTCTTTTCTTGAGATCTAATAGACCGTATTTCTCTTAGTGGACATTAATCATCATCATCATCATTATTCACAACATATTTTATGGGAATTATGCTCCTAAGAAAAATTATCCATGTTAATCATATGCTCACTTCATTTTTTCTCTTAGAGTTTATCATTCTCCTTCTCTCACGTGTGCTACTATTCATCTCTACCTTTTGTTTCCATGTAGGACGAGGGCCCTCATTGTCACTATTAAAAAGGATGGTTCTCATCAATGGAAAGTTTGACACTTAGAGGACCATCAAAGGTTGTTGTCTGATAAAATAACCCACACTAATTATAATTATATTGAGAGACACTATAGTGTTGATGTACTAGTTCAAAACTAAGAATCCCAAGAAATTGATCTTCTGAATAAGTATGATAGGTAGAAATTTTATAATAAACTAGAATCTCATTGGTTTCATGTTGTTGCTGGAAAAGCTGTATTTTTCTACGCTAGAGGATTGTTGCGAGAATCAATAAATTTTTCATTAGCTTTCAGTGTCTTGGAAAGAGTAAGAAAAATGGTTAGTTTTACATGGTGATCATGCAAGTCTTAGATTAATGGTTGGAGTCGACTATCATAGCTCGAATTTTAAAAAAGGGAGTGGAGGGGGTCCGCAATTTATCAAAACAACCTTTTCATATGCGGCAAGCACAAATTCATAGCAGGGGGAGCCTTCATGGTTTATGGAACCACAACATCGCCCTTGATCATTCCTCTTTTAAAATACCCTATATAATGTTAGCATGGGATTTAATTTTCCTTATAAAGTGGAAATATGGAAGTATATTTATCATGGGGATATTTTACCATCATTATTGTTATTTCTGCACGTGCACATTTGTCAGTAGATGATCAATGGCATCATTTTTTACCATTTCCATAATATCAATTGCATATTATAGATGGACCCTTCCCTTCTTTGCATAATTTCATTAAAGACTAACTAGAGGCCCATCAAAAGTCAAGAAATGATATATTGGTCTTTGGTGTTAGAAATGTCAAAGATGTCTTCAAGGCCTTAGATTTTGTAACTAGTAAGGTGCAAGAGATTGACATTTTTCTTATCCTAGTCTTGTCTAATAATTGGTATGCATTTGAATGGATACCACGGTAATTGAAATTGGGAAAAAACACGGGATTGAACTGAGTTCTGAGGATGCATTCATTTCTCACACTCATCTTAAGGTGTACTTCAAAACCCACATCAACAATGTTTTGAGGAGAGTGAAAATTGTAAACAATGTTGTATATAAGGAAAACCTGATCATGAATTTGTGATATCATAAATTGCTACACGGTAGACATTTTTAATTCTTGATATTTCGAGTATAAACCAAGACCCATAGTCACGACATAGGTTAAGAAGAAGCAAAATAAAATTGTGTAATAAATAGAGAGAGGGCACAATAAAATTGGTCGACACTATGAGGATGACTTAATCAACAGACGGTGGGATTGAAGTTAGCAATAGTTGGGTCCCCATGCTCGCACAAAGTCATAATATCCATTTCATGGCCAATCCTCCTTCCTTAACAACCTCTCCCCCAACTATTCCTTAATTAATATCATTAACTATTAATGATAGTAATTAAGGAATTAGTTAAATTTAATTAACTTAACATAATTAATTTAAATATAACAAAAACTATTAATAACTTAAAAAAAATTAAATCATCCTAACAAAACTATTTCTAATCAATAATGTATTTGGTATTTGAATATATCTTAATATAAATATAATTAAGTTAGTATTTAAATATATTAATATATTTAAATTTACATTTACATTTGAAATATATTAATATATTTAAATTAATATTTAAATATGCCTATTTATTAGACAATTTTCATCTTCTTCTTCTAGACCTTTTGTAGTGAGGATGGGTTTTGGTTTAGACTCGAAAAGTCAACAATTAAAAATTTCTACTATGGAGAAATTTAGGACATAGAAAATTCAAACCTATATGATACATGATTATATAGAACTTGATGGGAACATTTGATCTGCGGGAAATATTATAGACGTAAATTATATTTTCTAGCTAATGAAGAGCAAGAGATTATCATATAAAACAAATTCTTTTTACTTGCTTTTGTCTTATTATTATGAGAGTATAATTGGGAAGATACTGGAGAGAAACCAAAAGTAACATACTAAAGAGGAATTATGGGGACAAGAAGTTCGTTGTGTCATGTTTGGGAGGAGCCAAATACTTGTCTTTTAATTTCAAAAAAAGAAAAATTCAAGTTAGGTATTCTAAGTTCTATGTATCTGAATAAATCTTGAGTTTTCAAAAGAAAAGAGATGTTGTTAATAATGTATAATTGTTAATTATTTTTCATCCTGATTGTTGTGAGTTTATTTATTTTATTTTGTGAATATCCTCTAGTTATCAAAAAAATTATGTATAGTAAAAATAGGAAATATTTTAAAATTTGTTTTGAATATTCTAAATTTATCGAAATAAAGATGATAATTCACATTTAGGTTTCTCAAAATTAATGTAAAGATGCAGAAAAAAATCAATATTTGTATACATATAGATATTACAAGAAGAGAAGGGTTATATATACTTGGATTATAAAAAGGAAAAAAATACATATAGACATTACAAGAAAAGAAAGGTTATCTATGCTTGGATTATAAAAAAGGAAAAAAATACATGAAGAAATTTTAATGTTCATAGTAGTTGAATAATAATACAGAAATTATGTAGAAAAGCCATATAAAAATAATTGAACTCATAATAATTTCATAATTAAACATTTATAATTAAAAGAAAATAACTATACCTAAAGAGTATTTTGTTGAGATGATTGTGCCTCCATATATATGATTTTTGGAGCACACTAAATATATTATACATAGATTTATCCTATATAACCATAGTTTTACTCACATGGAATTATAAAAGGTTCATAAATCCTAAAAGTAGGAATTGTAATTTAGATCCGAAGGAACTTTGTTATATATATATGAAGTATAGTAGATGCTTAAAGCTTATAAGTCAAAAGTATTGTTTTAGTTCTTTTGGAACTATATGCTTGTAAAACTAAAAAAATTACAAATGAAGTATAGTAGAGGCTTAAAGTTTATCAGTCAAAAGTATTGTTTCAGTTCCAAAAAAAACTATAGGCTTGTGAAACTAAAAAAATTATAAATTACAAAAAAACAATATTAGAGACATAAGCTTCACAAGTTGCCTTCACACAGAAAAATCTACCCTTTTACAAGTAGAAACCAAAGAGGATGAAAATTTCTAGAAACTAGTAAAAGAGACAATTCATTTAGTAATATTGAAATAAAGAAGGTCCATTGCTAGACAATTCTACGAGGGATAAAATGTTCTCGAGGCAAATTAGATTTGGGTAGCTGGACAAAGAGAAACAAATCTGAAAATCTAGCATTGAAAAATATAAATTCAAATGTTGTGTGAAATCAAATTTGGTTAAAAAAAAAAATTATACCTGGCACAGTAGTCGTAATTTCTTGAAAAACCTTGCACATAGAAAAAAAAAGGATGTTAATATTTAATAGATGGGTAAATAAAAAAGAATATATGATCATGGAGAGTACAGAAACGAAAATAGACAGAAGTTTGTAAACTCACAAATCGCAACAGAATATTTCGAATAGGTCACTTCTAGATAACATGACCCAGACTTGATCCCTACAAAATTTTATTAAAGTAGGAATAGAAACCGATAGAACCCTTATAGATATATTGAGAATTATTAGAAGGTAAATACATAGAAAAAGTAGGAAACCTCAAAGAAATACAAGGGAAAAACAAAGAGGGGTAAATTACCCTGTCATTGAAATTCAAACAATGAATTTACGTTTCCTTAAGAACCCAAAACAAAAGGAAAAGCAATAAAATATCATGTGCAAGTGAATTCTTAACTTTCAGGTAGTCGTGAAAGAACAAAAATGAAAACCCACAAAATGTATCTCCGTAAAATAATATGAGTCGGCAATTCGAAGCCAGATCAGCCTTGAAGCTTAAAAGAACAAAATAAAAATCTTCTTTCCATTTCAAAATAGAAACCCTAAAAAATACTTGGAGAGCCAGAAACGTATTAACGACAAAAAAATTAATGTAGGGTTTCAAATATAACATTCATCCAAGAATGAATATTGGGAAAATATATATGAAACATTACCCGTTTAATTTAGAGTTCACTGGAGAAACTAGGAAAATGGATTCTCGACAATGCGAATTGGAAGGAGGGTTACAGGGAGAAACCCTTTATAGCGTGTGAAAAAATGAAAACAGAAATGAAAACGTTAATTATGGTTCTAAACATCGGTATAGACATATATTGACATTGAAAATGATAATGTTGTACAAGGAAGAGTTAAATATAACTTACCCCTTTCAAATAAGCTCGGTTGAAGAATTAAATATAACTTACCCCTTCTAAATATAACAATTATATACTTTGTGAATAGATTACTTAAAGAATTGAGTAGCTAAAGTATGGCTGAAGAATTTAATGGATATATCTTTGTAGGATTACCAAGAGTGGTGAAGAAGATGATATGGAGCTAGGAATGGTGGGTGGTGGAATCAACAATGGAGAAAAATAAGACTCTGAATTATTACAAGTAGTAATACGTTTGAAAACAATGGTGCGAGCCGCGCTGGGGCTGCTTGTTGCTACATCTGAACTCGTGACAGGCCCGCATTCAATCTAGGGCTAGTGCCCATGGAGTTGCTGGGCACTCCCTAGGCGCCTCCCCCTCCTCCTCTGCTGCCCTCGTCTGCTGAGGCCTTTAATCGACTCTTGGCAGGGCTTCCAAAGAAGAAGAACTCAGAAGCTGCGAAATTCGTCAAGAAATTGGATGATATACCTGAGATCTCCCTTCCCACAGAAACCCCGATTCAGGTTGCATTATCTTTGGCCGAGTGAGCTCTCATCGGCCAATTCACTGGGCTATGGCCATCCCCCAAAACTACTGAGAGCTAGGTCAACAAAAACTGGGCACCGTTGATCAAAGAAAGTGTTACCTCTTATTTTTTGGGGAGAGGATTCTTCCTCTTCGAGTTCTCTTCAAAGGATGACAAAGATCTGATCTTCCAAAACGGCCCCTACTTCATGGGCCCTCAGGGTTTGTACCTAAATAAGTGGACTCCGGACTTTGATCCAGCAATGGACGTGCCCAAAGCAGTCCTGGTGTGGGTTAGGCTCCCAAATCTCCCAGTTCATTGCTGGAATTGGGACTCTTTGATGCACATTGGAAATGCTCTTGGGAAATTCATAGATCGAGCAAACAATAAGGACCAATATGACTGCGCTAGGATCTGCGTAGAAGTAGATCTGGAGGTGGGGCTGCCAGAGGCCATCAAAATCAATGTCGGAAGCTGGTCACATGTGCAGAAACTGGACTATGAGCAGCTGCCCTTTAAATGCCGAAAATGCCATGTCTATGGCCACTTCGCCAGAGGTTGTCCATCCAACAACGAGGCAGTGGAAGGGAAGGAGGAAGGTTGGAATCAAGTCAAGCACTCCAAAAATTTTCACAAGACACAAAAGCCGGGAGGCCCTAATGGAAAAGGTCCTCACCAGGCCTCTGCTCAGCAGATCCCGCACAAGCCCATTCCAGAAAATAAGTTTGATCCTCTAAGCTCGCACCTAGAGGACACCCAGGAGGTCGAGGTCCAAAAGGTAGTGTCTCCAAATAAAGGTAACCAATCTATCTCTTCCAAGGACACAAGTGTTGCAGAAAGCTCAAAAGGAATCCTTGTCGAAGTCGAGGAAGAGGACCAAGAGTCGGAAGACTCGGAGGAGGATGGAGAAATAGGTGACTCCCAAGCCTCTGTAAGGAGATCCACAAGAGGCCGCAAAAAAGATCGGGAAAAAAGAGAGTAGGAAACATACAAGGATAAGTTACAGGGAAATAAACCAACTCTGGAGAAGCTGTTAGAAAAAAATCCGAATATGGCGAGAAACCAAACTCAAGGCTCCAAGGGAGCCCAGCAGAACAAAGGTAAATAATGAAAATAGTCTCCTGGAATTGTAGGGGTATGGGGAGAAAAATCAAGGAAGAGGCCATAAGAAAATTAATAAGAATAGAAGCCCCGGACATATTCCTTATCCAGGAGACCAAGATGGAGGACTCGGACTTCCTCCAAACAAGTAAAAAACTCTGGAGTAAAAGTAAAGCAAAAGCTGTCTCAGCCCAAGGAGCCTCTGGAGGGCTGGGCACTTGTTGAGTCCCAAACTTACATCATTCCTATACACATTTCTAGACTTTTTCCATTTACCTGGACCTCCTAAGTCATCAACATCATTGCATATTAATCATAAAAGAGCATTTAAAGTGGTTTTTAACTATGTTTTGTGTCTGCTGTTTGAATTAGATTTTTGCTCATTGAGCTACGGAATCTTGTCACTTTCAGCAGCTGCTTCAACTTTCCGCAACCATTTTGTTAAAGTCTATAGTATTCAGGAAAATCAAGCCACATGGGAAAGTTGGAAATGACATGGATATGGATCGAGTCCTATTGGCTCAGTCGAATTCACCAAAGAAGGCCGTGGTCAAAGGTAGTCAAGCGGTGGTCAACCTAAGAGTCCTACGGTGACAGAACTCCATTTTTCACCATGTGAAGACTTGCGTGGCCGTTCCTAAATCTCAGGGGACATATCAACACCTGTGAACTGCTCCATAAGCCGAATCCAACGGCCACCCTCCATAGATTTAATCTTCACGGCAGCCATAATGCTAGATTTCTGGATGTGGTTGTTCACGTGTCTTTTATCAGCGCAGATTGTAGGAAAGTAGTTATGTCATCCTCTGTTATAAATAATGCGTTCTCATACGTATAGAAAGCCCACTGTGTCGTGACATTATTTCCTTGTTATGACTGCGTTTTGAATACATGAGAAGACTCTGTTCATAAGCATAATTCGTGGTTGATAGTCGTTGCCCGAGGATTGTGCAGAGGGCCCCTGCACACGCCGAGGTTTTGTTTATTGCTGTATAGTTTCATGCTTTATTTCCTTACATTCATTATGCCATAGTTATTCACGTGTATATATTACATCTCTTATGGTATTAACGTTTTATTTTCTGTCCATAATTTTTCATGCTTTATACTGTTGTTAACTGATCAGTGTCTTTGTTCTAGATTACAGTAGGTAGCTCGGGCATTTGTACATAGTTTTACAAGGACTAATGACATGGAATCAGTCTTGTCCTTCTACTGATTTATTTTTCTTATCTTTTAATTCCAGCACTGTTTTATTTATTTCAGTTTTGTACATTTGCTTTATTAGTTAGATTAGATATTAAATTACTCATGTCATTATCAATTACCTCCAAAAACCATAGTGAGACTAATGGTGAGGGATTGAAGTATGAGTGTGTAGTTTGATATTAGTTTATTTTTCTGCAAGTTAGATATTAAATTGCTCATGTCATTATCATTTACCTCCGAAAGCCATAGCGAGACTAATGGTGAGGGATTGAAGTATGAGTGTGTAATTTGATATTAGTTTATTTTTCTGCAAATTAGATATCAGATTGCTCAAGTTGTTTATGATTACCTCCGAAAGCCATAGCGAGACTAATAGTGAGGGGTCAGAATATGAGTTGATGTAATTTGATTTTAGCTTTACTTTGCTTGTAATTCTTGGATTTCTTTGAGCACAGTTTCTTTTGTATTTAGACAGCAGCAAGGGTAATGGGTTTCATGATCAATAGTTCACTGTTTGTTTGACTAGTATAGTGGCACATTTTCATTTTATTTTAGGAATTAATTTTGTCATTGTATGTTTTAAACCCTTTTGAAGTTTGAATTTTGGGAAATCATTATAAAGGACATCATTGCCTTGAACATTTATATCCATACTTGTCTTTTAGAATTTCCATCTCACATTAGGAAACCAACCAAGATACCCCCAAGATAAATAAAAAAACCCAAAAACGACAAAAAGTAAGAGATAGGTTATCTTGCACATATAGTGTGCCACACTTCGTCAGCTTACGAATCCCGGATTGAAAAATTAATGTAGCAATTTAGGACACACTAAATTGACCAAACATTTTGGCGCCGTTGCCGGGGAAGTGTAACTAGGCAACCAATTTCTTAAAAAAAAAAAAACAATAAAAAGAAGGGAAAAATTGATAACTTCTTGAAGTATGCTCTCCTCTTGCACCTAGTGTGATTTGGAGGATCAGAAAAGAGAGTTATTGGTTCAATAATTTCTTAAGTATGCTCTCCTCTTGCACCTAGTGTGACCTGGAAGATCAAAAAGAGAATTATTAGCCCAACTTAAAAATAATAAAAAAATGACATGCATAGAGCAAGAGATTCTAGGGGAAGTTTTATAGCTAGAGCCAAGAGTTCGATTTTCACAACTCCATATTCTTCAAGGCATAGACAAGAGTCACCACCATCTACCCCTAGCCTTAAGATTCCTGGAATTCAAGGAGCAACTGAATTAGCGGATTCTCCTACACGATCTACCAAATCTCATTTAGAAGAAGACCCTTTCTTTACTTCTACAGGAGAGTATATTGTAATTAAAGAAGTAGAATCACCTGAAGAAGAGAAGGAAGAAACACCCTCTCATCCTCCCTTGATAGAAGAACCAGAGTACTCTGAGGACTCTGAAGAAACTATCATGACAGAGGAAGTAGTAGATGGATTCGGAGGTAGAGGTAGAGGTAGAGGAGGAGGAAATAATGGAGGCAACAATGGTGGAGGTGGAGGTAATAATGGAATAAATAGGGAAGGAGACAACTCGTTTGGATTCCCTATAGTTGATGAGGAAACTCATACAATGATGAAAAAAATCTGACCATCTGTCCTCCCCAAATTTTATGGATTGCGAAGTGAGGATCCTGAAACATTTTTGTTTGAGTTTGAAGTCGTGTGCCGAACCTATGACTATATGGAAGACTCTCAAAAACTCAAACTGTTTCCTTCAACATTGAAGGGAGCCGCTTTGAAATGGTTCATGGGATTAGTCACCCAATCTATTAGGACTTGGAATGATATGAAACAAACATTTTTGGATAGATACATGGACTATTGCATGCCCACCAATCACAAGGATGAGGTATTCAAAATGGTGCAAAAAGAAGATGAAAATTTGGAGGATTTACTTGAAAGATTTCAATACAACTTAAAAAGAGAAAAGATGAGCAACTTAGATGAGGAAACTTTGAAAGCCCTTATATTAAAAGCCATCAGAGATGAATGGATAGATATTTTAAACATGATGGGGAAAGGAGACATTTCTCAACTTCCACTTCGTGACATAACAGAACTATGTGTCCATCTCTCAAGGGGAAAATCTAAAACGGGAAAAGGGCCTCGAGATCCTTCTCTTATCAGGGCAAACAAATCTGCAACTGAATCAGTAAGTAGAGCAGAGATTGGCAATATGCTTGATGAATTTAAAACTAATATCTTAGGGAGCCTTAGTGAACAACTAGACACCCTTAAAATTCAAAACAAGCAAAAAGTAGAAACTGATGCTCTAGCCATCTTTTGTCCGAAATGTAGGAAGAAACATGCTTTAAGGGAATGTACCTTGGATGCAAAAGTTGTAGAAACATGTATGATTTTCTCAGAGAATCATGAGACCAAGGATTGTCCTTCAATTCCTGGACTCAAAGTTGTCTTTCAAGAAGATCCAAATTCAGTAGAGTCTCTCTGTTTTGTTGCAAGAAGACCTTGGCAGGGGCAACAAACTCAAGGGTTTAACAATCCTATGAATTTTCAACCCCCACCAAATTGGAATCCTTGGCAACAACCTTGGCCCCAACCTCAAAATTCATATCAGTCATGGGTACAAGGTATGCAAAATCCTTATGGGATATTTGCTCAATTTTATCAATATCCTCCATCTTTTCAAAATCAACAAGCTCCACAACTTCCAAACCCAAATCTACAACTTCCATTGCCATTTCCACAACAACAACCTTCTCAACAAAATCCAAATCCTCAACTCATGCTTCCATTCCAAAAAAAGACAAATCAACTTCCAGCTCAACCATTTCCAAACCCTAACAATAAAAATCCTCGGAATACTTACATGATAGAAGGACAACAATTTCCTACCTATATGATTGTTCCTCTCAATGATGTACAACTCAGGTCTGGTAGAGTTTTAGAAAAACCTTCTATAGATGTCCAAGAGCAAGATACCTCTAAGGAGGACTCTCTTAAAGTCAATAAGGGTTTTGAGGAAGCATCTCTTCAAAACTCAAACATTCAAAAAGAGAAAGAAAAGTTAACTCCCACAACTCCTATAGTTGAGCAACCTGCATCTTCATCCACACCTCCTTTCCCTGAAAGATTACAAATTGATAAAGGGGTGGAAAAACAAAACTTGTTGCCTAACTATGATTTTCTAGATGAATTAAAGAATGTTTGTATCAATATTCCCTTGCTACAAGCCATTAGAGAGATTCATATTCTAGAAAAAACAATAAAGGAGTTGAGTCTCAAAAGACCAGGAAGGAAACTAAGAGATACAAGAAGAATCCACCTAGTAGGAAAAATTGTAGATATCATGATGGGAAAAATTACCATGCAGAAGTATGTAGATCCAGGTAGTCCAATTTTCGAGACACATATAAATGGGATAGAAATTCCAAACACATTGATTGACTTAGGGGCTGCTATCAACATTATGAGTAGACAGACTATGGAACAGCTAAAACTTCCTAAACTTCTTTTTACACCTACTTTACTGCAACTTACAAATCGATGAATTATCAAACCAGATGGTGTATTAGAAGATATTTCAGTCTCCTTAGATTCTTGGGAATATCCAGTAGATTTTATGATTTTGACTCCCAAGAGTAATCTAGAAGGGCACCGACTTATCTTAGGAAGACCTTGGCTAGCCACAGCTGATGCTTTCATTAGTTGTAGATCTAGGGATATGTACATTTCAAATGGTAATTCGACAAAGAAATTAAATTTGTATCCTCCAGCAAAAGAAATCACAGAAGTAGGAGACAATGAATGGGTCGATGATGAGGAAACTATACAACCTGTCTTTACCATTTCTGAAATCAGTGAGGATAGTCAAATTCTGAACACATTAGAAAATTTTGAGACATCTTCAGAATATGACCCCACACAATTTCGGTTGGAATCTGACATAGAATATTTATCATCAAGACAAATGTCTCTTTACTCTATGGAAGAGTTTGGTAGTTCTACCATTGAGATTTTTCCAGGAAAAACATTGAATATCAACAAACATTTGGAAAAGTCACAACAAGAAGAACTAATTAAAATCTTGCAAAAACATTCTACTGCATTTGCATGGGAGTATACTGACATGAAAGGTATTGATCCTAAGACTTGCATCCATCATATCTGTATTGAGGAAAACAGTAGACCAATCAGACAACCTCAAAGAAGGATGAATCCAAATCTTAGGGAGATAGTGAAAGAAGAGCTCCAAAAACTTCTCAATGTAAACTTCATTTATCCAATTTCAGATAGCTGATGGGTTTCTCCTTTAGTTATAGTACCTAAAAAGAATGGTAAATGGAGGGTATGCATTGATTACAGGGAATTGAACAAAGCAACTTTGAAGGATCACTTTCCTTTGCCCTTTATTGATCAGGTATTAGATACATTAGCAGGAAAAAAGTACTTTTCATTTTTGGATGGTTTTAGTGGCTATAATCAAATTCAGGTAGCACCTGAAGATCAAGATAAGACCACATTTACCTGTCCATGGGGGACTTTTTCCTATCGAGTGCTTCCTTTTGGGTTATGTAATGCACCTACAACATTCCAAAGAGCAGTACTAGGAATTGTTTCTGATCTAATCCATGATTGTGTAGAGGTTTATATGGATGATTTTACAGTTTATGGTAATTCATTTGAAGAGACATTAGAAAATTTGGGAAAAGTCGTTATAAGATGTAAAGAAAAAAATATTTCAATAAGCCATGAAAAATTCTTTATGATGTTTACTGAAGGTATTGTTTTGGGGCATCATATTTCAGGAGATGGGATTAAGGTTGATAGATCAAAAGTTGAAGTCATCTCCAAGTTTCCTATTTCAAATTGTCAAAGAGATGTTAGAAGTTTTCTAGGATTTACTAGATACTATAGAAGATTTATAGAAAACTTCACTAAAATAGCATCTCCACTCTTCAAACTGCTTACAAAAGACTGTGAATTCAAATGGGATCCTGATTGTCAACCAGCCTTTGAAACTTTGAAAAAAAGAATATCTGAAGCACCTATCTTGAGAGGACAAAATTGGAAACTCCCTTTCCATATTTCTACAGATGCTTCAGATACAGCTCTAGGAGCTGTGCTGGGTCAAAAGGATTTAGTCCCTTATGCCATTTACTATACCAGTAAAAATTTGACTCCCACTGAGTTGAACTATACTGTAATTGAAAAAGAGTTTTTAGCTGTTGTTCATGCAATCAATAAGTTTATACATTATATAACAGGCTATGAAACTTTTATTCATACTGATCATTCTGCGATTAGATATCTAATGAACAAACTTGTTACTAATGGCAGAGTGACAAGATGGCTCCTACTTTTGCAGGAATTCAATATTACTGTGTCGGATAGACCAGGGAAACAAAATACAGTAGCTGATTTCTTGTCTAGGATTTAGAAAACTAAATAAGATTCTCCTGTAGAGGATAAGTTTCCTGATGAATACTTGTTTGCAGTAACTACTAAGACCCCTTGGTATGCAGATATTGCTAACTATTTGGTTACAGGGAAACTGCCTCTACATTGATTTCCAAGTGAAAGAAGAAAGATTATTCAGGAGAGTTAAAAATATTCATGGATTTCTAACGAATTGTTTAAAACAGGGCCAGATCTTGTGATCAGAAGATGTGTCAGGGAGGATGAAATGCCTGATATCCTCAAGGCATGTCATGATGAACCATGTGGCGGACACTTTGCTGACAAAAGGACAACCTATAAAATCCTCTCTTTAGGATATTGTTGGCCTTCCCTCTTCAAAGATGCAAAACAATATGTCAAAAGGTGTGACAGCTGCCAAAGAGTAGGGAAACCTACCCTTTCAAATGAAATGCCATTGCAACCACGGGTACTCATTGAACCCTTTGAAAAATGGGCTTTAGATTTCATTGGACCTATTAATCCACCATCTAAGCAAAAGAAGTATATATTGGTTTGTACTGATTATGTTACTAAATGGGTGGAAGCCAAAGCATTAGTGTCTGCTACTAAAAATTCGGTTGTTAATTTTCTTTATGAGGATATTTTTACTCGCTTTGGTGTTCCAAGAGAAATTGTGACAGATCAGGGAAGCCAATTCACATCCAACCTGGTGGAGAAGCTGATGGAAGAATACAAAATCAAGCACAAAAGATCTACTCCTTACCATCCGCAAGCAAATGGTCAAGTGGAGTCTACAAACAAAGTTCTCAAAAGTATCATCACCAAAACTGTTCATCTACATAGAAGAGATTGGGCAGAAAGGCTTTCTGAAGCCTTGTGGGCCTACAGAACTACATGGAGAAATACAACAAGACATTCTCCCTATGAACTTGTTTATGGGAAAGAAGTCCTGCTCCCCATTGAGTTTCAAGTCAAAACCTTCAAGATGGCAGTTCAGTTGGGGATGGATCTATCAGAAGCCCAAAAGCATAGAATGGAGCAGTTGAATGAGCTAGATGAGATCAGACAAGAGGCAATTCTAAGAAATGATCTAGTTCAATATCAAAGAGCTAAATGGCATGAAAAATACATCAAAGAGAAGAAGTTTCAAGAAGGAGATTGGGCATTGTTATTTGATTCCAAGTTTAAATATTTTAAAGGAAAATTTCAGACTCATTGGCTTGGGCCATATGAGATTGACAAGATATTTAGCAATGGAGCGGTAAGAATCAAGACCATTGATGAATCTCAAACTCCTTTTATTGTGAATGGCCACAGATTAAAGATCTATCATAAGCCACTCTCAAAAGAGGAATTTGTCAAAATGTTTCAAGATAATTCTGCAATAAGGCTGGTGAAGAAGAATCCTTCTTCTCCACCAGCCTAGCCTTTGTTCTTTTCAGTTTCAAAAAATAAAAAAAAATAAAAAAAATTGTATAAGCCTAAAAACCAATCACTGATTGGCAGTCTTATATAGAAAATGTAGGGTGAAAGTCGGGAACACCTGACACCCTATATTTTCCAAAAAAAAAAAAATTCCCTCTCTCTCTCATTTCACAAGTTTTATGACAACCCACTCCATTTCATTCCACTTCATTCCACTCCACTTCATTTCATTTCACTCCATTTCATCTATTTCATTTCATTTCACCAATAAAATTTTTCTTTCATGACCATTTTCATTTAGTCAGTTATCATCTATCCATCTCCATTCACCCAAATAATTGTTGTGTCAGTTTCCGCAGCTGACACCAGTTTCCGCAGCAAGAAGCAGTTTCTGCAGCCACCACTCTGTTTTTCAAAAATTTACAGTCAGATGTTAGTTCAACAATCATGAAATCAAACGCATGTATGAGGACATATTATGAAGACATGAGGCATCCAAAAGCATCAACGAGGAGCAACTGAGTGAAGACTAATGAAAAATGGCAAGAATTCCAAGGTATGAGTAGAAATTTATTTCAAATGGCATTTAAGCACATTTTTACATAGTTATAAACCATAGCTCCATTATATGCAATGATTGCGTTGATAACTCCATAACCGTTACACGATCTCTATATGATTCCCCCACAATCCTTGCATTCATTTTTAAGCGGCCTCATAATCAAGCCTCCGGTCTTCACTCGTGTTCGACTATACTTTGATACTCCACCTGTAATTATGGAACGTGGTTGATTTGACTATGGCTTCTCTCAGCCGTACAAAATCCGCAGTTGTTTCATAAATGTGCTTGCGTCTACTCTACAGCTACCCAATTTTAAATACTGCCAGATGCACTTTACTCCCCCTACTCTTCTATTGACCTCATGGCTGCATTTCCACTGTGCTCACATAAGCCTTCACCCCATTTTGTTCTATGTTCCACTTCATTCCATGTACCTATTCTCTGATATCCGCTCACAGTCACTGGTCTCCTTCATAAACCCTGTTCATTTCTACTAATTCAGCCGTCTTACATCCGCTAAACCCTCGTCACGTAGACGAGTTTTAAAGAACAGAAGGAAGGATGGGTCGGTTGTTGAGGACAGAACCAGAGGGACCCAAATTTATGGAAGGATACCCGCAAGTCAAAGACATATTGAAAAAGGAAAAATGGCCTCGGTTTATTCAAAATTTTAAAGGCTACAATAAGGAGGTAACAAAAGCTTTTGCGAGGTCTTTCAATGGTATGGAGGTAGAAATTGGGGACCTCAAATTTACAGTGACTAAGGCATCCATAGTAGCTGCTACAGAACTCCCTCAAGAAGGTGAACGCTGGTTTAAGAATAAGAGCATTGGCGAGGAAGCCTGGAGAGTGATCCTACGTAACCCAGGTATGGATGTCACCATTTTCAAAAAGGGAATTCCTGTTCATGCTTTAAAAGAAGAGTGGGCCAGTTTACTGTTGGTTATTCAAAATTTTATCACCTGTGAGGGACGTTTTGGATCAATGTACATGTATCATACCCGACTGTTGATGAATTTCCTAGACAACCAGACCCTCAATCTGCCATACTTTTTACTAAACAGTTTGAAAAATATGTCTGTAACCATCCAAAAGCATCTGGGGGACGTAGAACCACATTTGTATCACCATGGTTTCGTGAAAATCTTGATAGAAAAACAATTAAAAGAGAAAAATGACACCTGGGAGTAGCTTTTAATTAGAAATTTCTTTGAAGAACCCCAAGAAACCCCTGAAGGCAGTACATCAAAAGGAAGTAGAAGAAAGAGAACGGGTGATAAAACTCAAAGCACTCCTACTAACACAGTTGAAAGAATTAGTAGAGAAGAAAGACTGTCTAAAAGGAGGAAGGAAAAGACTGAAGGTAAAAAGCCAACAAAATCAAAAGAGAAAAGAAGCATTGAGGCTGTGCATAAAACCCCTTCCTCATAAGAATACCATCAAGTATTGTCTGAGAGACTAGTTCACCTTCAGGAACAGTCAGCTATGGCCAAAAAGAATGGAAAAGAAAAATAGAAGGAAAAAGACAGTAGTCCACAGCATGTAAGAAGAAGCACCAGGCTTAAAGGAAAGTGGAGGAAAGCATAAACAAAAGGACGCCATTTTATTGATTTGGGAGAAGAAACACCCGAACAAACTCCAGCTGGCCGTAGTCCACCTCATTCTCAGCCAAACGTTGAAACTAGTCCTCAAGATGTTGACATGAGTCCTTTTCGGCCAGATTTTGAAGTCAATTCTCCTCCACAGCATTTTGGGGACAGCCCAAGGAAAACGACACCCGAGATAGATCTAAAACAACAAGAGGTGTATGATTACATAGAATCCTTAGAAAGAACCGCCACGGGTCCTAGCACTTCATCCACTCAGCCTCACACAGCACAAGAAGCTCTAGTCCAATCGTTGAAACAAGAAGTCTTTGAGTTGGAGGTTTTAAATAGACATATTAAAAATGAAAATGAAGCATTAAAGGAGCAAAACAGATTGGACAAGATCATTCATGACAACACTATGCTACATCTGGGATTGTGGCACAAAAAGAACAGGAAATTGAAGAAGAAATGCAAGAAGATAAGTAGAGCACTGATTAATCTCAAATTCAGATGCTTGATGAAGAAGCCCAGGATGTTAGCAGCACCAAGAAAGAGGAGAAGAGGACCGGATGTACTAGCAGAGGTATCAGGGCATATGAATTGAAGGAGGATGATCAAAATTTTGGTTGCATGGGGACATGCCACACCTTCACAGTGGGGGTATGTTGAGTCCCAAACTTACATCTTTCCTATACACCTTTCTAGACTTTTTCCATTTACCTGGACCTCCTAAGTCATCAACATCATTGCATATTAATCATAAAAGAGAATTTAAAGTGGTTTTTAAATATGTTTTGTGTCTACTGTTTGAATTAGATTTTTGCTCATTGAGCTGCGGAATCTTGTCACTTTCCGCAGCTGCTTCAACTTTCCGCAGCCATTTTGTTAAAGTCTATATTGCAGGTGTCTTCGGGCAAATCAAGCCACATGGGCAAGTTGGAAATGACATGGATATGGACCGAGTCCTATTGGCTCAGTCGAATTCACCAAAGAAGGTCGTGGTCAAAGGTAGTCAAGCGGTGGTCAACCTAAGAGTCCTACAGTGACAGAACTCCGTTTTTCACCACGTGAAGACTTGCGTGGCCGTTCCTAAATCTCAGAGGATATATCAACACCTGTGAGCTGCTCCATAAGCCGAATCCAACGGCCACCCTCCATAGATTTAATCTTCACGACAGCCATAATGCTAGATTTCTGGACGTGGTTGTTCACGTGTCTTTTATTAGCGCAGATTGTAGGAAAGTAGTTATGTCATCCTCTGTTATAAATAATGCATTCTCATACGTATAGTAGCTAGCTTCTGTAATGTAATTTTGCTGAAAAGAAAGCCCACTGTGCCATGACATTATTTCCTTGTTATGACTGTGTTTTGAATACATGAGAAGACTCTGTTCATAAGCATAATTCGTGGTTGATATCCGTTGCCCGAGGATTGCGCAGAGGGCCCCTGCACACGCCGAGGTTTTGTTTATTGCTGTATAGTTTCATGCTTTATTTCCTTACGTTCATTATGCCATAGTTATTCATGTGTATATATTACATCTCTTATGGTATTAACGTTTTATTTCTGTCCATAATTTTTCATGCTTTATACTGCTGCTAACTGATCAATGTCTTTGTTCTAGATTATAGTAGGCAGCCCAGGCATTTGCACATAGTTTTACAATGACTAATGACATGGAATCAGTCTTGTCCTTCTGCTGATTTATTTTTCTTAGCTTTTAATTCCAGCACTGTTTTATTTATTTCAGTTTTTTTACATTTTCTTTATTAGTTAGATTAGATATTAAATTACTCATGTCATTATCAATTACCTTCGAAAACCATAGCGAGACTAATGGTGAGGGATTGAAGTATGAGTGTGTAGTTTGATATTAGTTTATTTTTCTGCAAGTTAGATATTAAATTGCTCATGTCATTATCAGTTACCTCCGAAAGCCATAGCGAGACTAATGGCGAGGGATTGAAGTATGAGTGTGTAATTTGATATTCGTTTATTTTTCTGCAAATTAGATATCAGATTGCTCAAGTTGTTTATGATTACCTCCGAAAGCCATAGCGAGACTAATGGTGAGGGGTCAGAATATGAGTTGATGTAATTTGATTTTAGCTTTAATTTGCTTGCAATTCTTGGATTTCTTTGAGCACAGTTTCCTTTTTATTTAGACAACAGCAAGGGTAATGGGTTTCATGATCAATAGTTCACTATTTGTTTGACTAGTATAGTGGCACATTTTCATTTTCTTTTAGGAATTAATTTTGTCATTGTATGTTTTAAACCCTTTTGAAGTATGAAGTTTGGGAAATCATTATAAAGGACATCATTGCCTTGAAAATTTATATCCATACTTGTCTTTTAGAATTTCCATCTCACATTAGGAAACCAACCAAGATACCCCCAAGATAAATAAAAAAAACCAAAAACGACAAAAAGTAAGAGATAGGTTATCTTGCACATATAGTGCGCCACACTTCGTCAGCTTACAAATCCTGGATTGAAAAATTAATGTAGCAATTTAGGACACACTAAATTGACCAAACAACACTCTTTGGAATGATAGCAAATTTTCGCTAGTATCTCAGACTTCAAATACTGACTGGCTGCTACTAAAAATGCAACATCTTGTTACTAAATAATATTTTTGTCTCTTCAATGTTTATATGTCGGTGAATGCTGGAGAAAAAAATGCCTGTTGGGACTCAATAAGAAGCCAAGCAGACCTAGGGAACCTAGACAACATCATTATTGCAGGTGATCTTAATCTCATGTTGCACACCTCAAAAAAGCGAGGAGGTTGCATTGTGCGAGATCCGGCGAGGGAATGGGCAGAGGATCTTCTGCAATATTGGGACCTTCTGGACATCAAGCCCTCTTCTGGTAAGTATATTTGGTCAAATAAAAGAGTAGGCCCTGGACATAGTGCTGCAAGGCTGGATATATTTTTTGTCCAAAGTTCCTTTCTTTTGCTTGGATTAGACACTAGTATGAAAATCATTTCTTGCAGCATATCTGATCACAATCCTATCAAGCTTGAACTCCGGGCCCATCCCGAGCTTGGCCCCATCCCCTTCAGATTTAGCCCCCTCTGGGTCAAGGAACCCAATTTTTTGCAGATAGTCAAGGAAAGTTGGTCTCAGCCAGTCAATGGATCACCATTCTATGTGTGGGAAGAAAAGCTCAGAAGAACGAAAGCTTCTCTAAAGTGCTGGGCCAAAACCCTTCCTAACCCAGCAGCTGAAAGGAAAAATCTCCAAAATCAACTAGATGCACATCATTTTCTTTCGAAAGAGGCATATGTAACCAGAGAAATCCTCAAAAAGGAGGTCCAACTCCAACAGCACTTCCATAAAGCCTGCCTAGCTGAAGAAGAATTCTGGAGGATTAAGTCTCGCTGCCTTTGGCTCCAAGCGGGAGACAGAAATTCCTCTTTCTTTCACAAGAAATATCAAGCCAGAAAATGCTTCAATTCCATTATTGAAATCAAGGAAGATACTACCAATCACAAGGACTTTGCAAGCATCAAACGAGCAGCATTTCTTCATTTCAAAAATTTGTATAGTGAGGATGTGAATCTGGTTCAGAATTCTTGTCTTCTGGATTGGGTCCCCCCTTCAATCTCTGCTGAGATGAACCACCAGTTAGAAGCTAAAGTCACCAAGGCTGAGGTCAAGAATGCTCTCTTTTCCATGGACCCAGACAAAGCCCCAGGACCGAATGGATTCTCCGCTAGATTTCTTCAATCCTGCTGGCATATTGTGGAAAAATATCTCTATAAAATGGTCCAAAAATCCCAAGCCTGTCAGAAAATTGGAGGTAGTACAAACTCTGCGTTCCTTGCACTCATCCCCAAGGAGAAAGGCGCTAGCTCCTTCAACAGATTTCACCCCATCTCTCTTTGCAACACTGGTTACAAGTTGATCACCAAAGTAATAGCTAATAGGCTGAAATATCTTCTTCCCAAAATCATTCCAGAAAATCAAGGGGGCTTTATTCACGGTAGACAACTAGTGGAAAATTTCATATTAGTTCAAGAGGAAATCCTCTCAAGCCAGCAGCGCAAGGAAAAAGGTATGGCTATCAAACTGGACTTAGCAAATGATTTTGATCCTGTTAGGCACAGTTTTCTCTTGAATGTTCTGAAAAAGTTTGGATTTGGTGAGAATTTTATAAACTGGATACGGGCCTGCATCTTAGAGCCATGGATTGCTCCCCTTGTAAATGGCAGAGCTGCTGGGTTTTTCAAAGCCTCTAGAGGACTAAGGCAGGGTTGTCCTCTTTCTCCTCTTCTTTTTGTCCTCTAAGCCTCCGTTCTTAGTTTCCATCTAAAAAAGAAAATGCAAGAGCAGGAGATCTTAGGGCTTTGCATTGCAAGAGGTGTCAAAAGCATCAATCATGCCCTTTTTGCAGACGATACTTTGCTACTGGGGGCTGCATCAATCCACTTGGCCAATAGATTTAAAGAAGCTCTAGATGAGTTTTGTATGGTGTTAGGAAGTAGTCTCAACAAGGGGAAATGCCACATTTACTGTTGGAATACTACGCCCAATTTGCTTAGTTCCATTGCTAGATGTTTTGGATTCGCAACCTCTCCAGCTTGGACTTCTTTTAAATATCTTGGGCTCCCTATCTTTCTCAAGTGGGCCTTCAACAGGGATTGGCTCCCCCAAGTGGAAAAATTCAAGAACAAACTTCAGGCATGGGGATTCACCTGGCTTAATATTGCGGGCAAGTCAGTTCTCATCAAAGCTGTGCTTTGCAGTCTCCCCTTATTTCAGATCTCAGTACTCCTTGCTCCAATTGGCATCTTTAGAAAATGGACCAGCACATCCGCAATTTCTTTTGGAAGGGAGGCAAACAAAATGAGAGGAAAATCCCTCTTGTTAACTGGGAGATTGTCTCAAAGCCTCTAATGGAGGGGGGGGTTTAAAATTCAAGAACCTTTCCCTTCAGAGCATTGCCATGGGAGCCAAAATTCTCTAGAAAATTATTGCGCCCAAGCCTGGCTAGGCCCAATTAGCGCTATGGACGAAATATTTCAAAGGAAAGAGAGTTAGATGCCTGGATGGACCTCTCCCCCAAGGTGTCTCTCCCTTTGTAAGGCTCTGTTCCAAAGCCGCCCCCCTGATCTGCTCCAATTCTTACTGGATTCCTGGAAATGGTAAGAATATAAATATTTGGACTAATCGCATCATGGATCGAGATCCGATTAGTGATTTCCCCTCCTTGAATGCGCTGCGCTGCTGGGAAATCCACACTTTGGGATATTTCCACATGGGCTGGGATGCGCTTGGCAGGTTGGAATTTTATTGAGTTGCCTCTGGAGCTTCTTCAAGACTGTAGCTACCTTTGTTCCATGTTGAACGGTCTTGCTTCCATGCATGTGTGTAGAAGAGACTCGCGTGGCTGGGGCTCGTTGTCTGCTGGTTATACCGTAGCACAAGGCTACGCAAAACTCTCTTTGAGACCGCATGTCCCTCTTGACCCTGCTCTTTGTTATGCGATCTGGCGCCTCTCCTCTCTGCCCAAAATTGAAATATTCTGTTGGATTTTATGCCACATGAAAATCCTCACTGATGATAAATTGCAGAAACGTGGATTTCATGGCCCGTCCAGGTGTCCTTTGGGCAAAGAGAATGTGGAATGTGCCACACATCTCATGTTAAATTGTAAATTCGCTGTGCAAGTTTGGAGTGAGCTGATGGATTATTGGAACCCCAATTTTGTTATTCCCATCTCTATAATTGATCTCTTTGAAAATTTGCAGAACAGTTATCCCAACCCTCCTCCCAAAAACAAAGTGATTAAAGCGGCTTGGTCTTCCCTTCCTAAAATCTGCTGCTGGCAGATCTAGCTAGAGCGAAACAGCAGAAATTTTAGAAACACTCAGCACGATTTCAAGGTGGTAACACCTAAGATAAAATTCCAGTTAAAATAATGCTTGGGAGATCAAAAATATGCTTCAAATCTAAATCAGTTACATACTGTTTGGGGTGCCTCCCTAAACCTGCAATTTCATCAAGCTACCAGAAATATCTCCCCCTATAAAGACTGGAAAATAAGGGGGAAAAACAATGAAGATTTTCAAGACTGGATCTCCAATCAAAAGGTGCACTCTCTCTTCTTTGATGGGGCATCAAAGGGAAATCCTGGCAAGGCTAGAGCAGGAGGAATTGTAAAAAACACTGAAGGCATATCGATTCACAGCTTTGCTTGGGGTATGGGGATCAACTCCAACATTCAAGCTGAGGCTTTGGCCCTCTTTCAAGGACTAAAGTTGCTCTTGAATTTAGAAATCAAGGAGGCAAATATTTTTGGGGATTCCCAAGTGCGAATAAAAATCATGGTGACCAACTCATCCCCTCAGGATCTAAGATTGGCAAGACTGATATCTAGAATCAGAAGTTTGGGGAAATTGTTTGTTAGGTCCCTATATCACTAGTATAGTCCCTTATTATTGTTAGTGTAACCCCCTTATTGTTATTATTGTACCCTTGTAACCCCCATTTTGTTATTATTGTTCCCTTAAATTATTATTGTTAGGTCGGCTAGGATTACATTGTGGCCCACTAGGATTACATTATGGCCCCATGGACTCCTATATATAGAAAGGAGGTTTTGTAAATTGTATCCATTCAATTATTTTTCATTTATGTAATGTATTTGAGGTTTCCCCCTCGAAGTGTCTTATTTCTAAGGCGTTTATATCTTTTTTCTTCTATTTTTGGAGCTGGTTACACAACATTTGGTATCAGAGCTTTGGATTCTAGGGTTTCGCTGCTCCAAACAGGTCATCGTGGAATTTTCTCTATAACGTTTTTTCTACGAAGTTTCAGAAGCTGAAATTTTTAGGGTGCGAAGTTGAAAGCCTGAGGAAGATTTCCTAAAAATTTCAGATCTTGGTTCGCAACATTTGCGGAGATATCATCTGTGGAAGTTAGGTCTTTTTTCAAGCTCCTAAACAGGTCATCATGGCATGTTCTCTATAAATGTTTTTCTATGAAGGTTCAGAATCTGAAATTCTTATGGTGCGAAGATGAAATCCTGAGGAAATTCGTCAAAAAATTTCAGAGCTTGGTTCACAATATTTTTGGAGATACGATCTGTGGAAGGTAGTGCTTTTTCAGGCTCCTGAATTGCATCTCAAAGAGGTGATCGTGGGAAAATTTCAATAACTCTCTCTCTGGGAAGTGGATTTGAGTACCATAAAAATTGGTTACAAGTACACAGACTGTAGTTTCTTGGCTATCAATTTCAGATACAAAGGACGAAACAATGACACGTGGCAAGTCATACAAGTTTGCTCTACCGAACCAGTCCAAAATTAGGTCATTGTGGGAGATTGGACACAACTTTTTCTTGGGGAATCCAAATTAGATCAGACCTATGGAATTTGAAAGAAGCTTCAGAGGGCTACTACAGGGATGAATTTCAGATATTGAAGATTTTCAACTACAGAGATAATTCAATTTCAATATCGAGCTCCTCAAAGCAAGTAAAAGGTGTGTATTTTTTTTTCCGAATTGCATAAGTCTTGTTTGAAGAATCAAGTTGAATTGATTCCAAGGGAATATTTTAGAATAGGTATCAATATTGTATTCTAAAATGGCACCTAAAAATAATTCAACACCCATTAAGCCTTCAGAAGGCTCTACCATGACTCATGAAGATGAAGAATTGCAACATGATCTATCAAAATTACAAGAGCAAGTGCAACATATTTCACTCTCGCAAAGAGCAACAAAAAATGAAATGGAAGTTTTGAAGAAAGGCTTGGAAGTGAAGATGGAAGGTTTGAAGAAATTCATGGAAGCTAAGATGGATGGCGTGGAAGTGAAGATGGACGGTTTGAAGAAAGGTGTGGAAGCTAAGATGGATGGCGTGGAAACTAAGATCGATGGAATGGAAGCTGGCATGGAATCTAAGATGGATGAAATGGAAGCTAAGATCGATGAGAAAATGGAAAACATGAAGAATTTTCTAAAAGCAGACATGGAAGGTTTGACAAAGTTGATACAAGAAAGATTTCCGAATGGTGAAAATATAGTATAAGAACCTCATGATGAGAACAAAATAAATGTTAATTTTGATTTCATAAACTCTAATGTTGGCAAGAAGAACCACCATATTCCAAAGATGGATATGAGGAAGTTTGATGGAAAGGATCTTGTAACATGGATACTACAGATGGAGCAATATTTTGATCTCCATAACGTGCAAAACACACAAAAGGTACGCATTGCAACTTTACATTTAGAACAAAATATATTTGTATGGTATCGATGGCTTTGCTCCCGTAAAAAAATTGTCACTTGGTCAATTTTTACGGAGGAAATGATAGCACATTATGAGGATACAAAGAGCAACACCTTCTTTAGCCAATTGATAAATCTCAAACAAAAGGGTTTAGTGGGGCGGCACATTGAGGACTTCCAAAAATTGAATATAAGGGTAACTGATATTCCAGAGGAACACAGGATCGATCTCTTCATAGGCACTTTAAAGGATAACATCCAACATGAAGTTCGTGTTTTGGAACCGGATTCATTGAAGAAGGCATTCAGGTTGGCAAGAAAAGTTGAATGTAAAATAATGGCGACAAGGAAGCCTACCACTCAATTATATAAAGAAGGAAGTGTTGCTACACCTAGATTTCCACAACCTACAAGATTGACACCACAGCAATTGGAAGAAAAAAGAGCAAAAAGGCTTTGCTACAGTTGTGATAGCAAATACACTAAAGGTCATAAGTGTGCTGAGAAGAAATTATTTTACATAGATTGTGAAGAGGAAGAAGAAAATGAACAAGAAGAGGATATACACCAGGAACCAGCCCTAGAAGAGGAAGAAATGAATCCGACCATATCATGTAATGCATTGATAGGAATTACCACTCCTCAAACTCTCAAGATAGAAGGACATATCAAGAAGAAAAAGGTAATAGTGTTGATTGATTCAGGTAGCACCCATAATTTTATTCATTGTACGGTAGCCAAGGAATTAAATTGTTTCCTATACCCAGCACCAGAATGTCAAGTGATGGTTGCAAATGGAGGAACTATAAATTTCTCTGGAAAATGCCATAATATCAAGCTAACCATGGGGGAATATGTATTGACTAGTCCAATGCTTTCCATTCCTATGGGAGGTGCTGATGTTGTACTAGAAGTACAATGGTTACAATCTTTGGGGACGGTAGCTTTTAATTTTCAAGAAATTTTCTTGAAATTTTTTTCAGAAGGAAAGGAAGTCGAATTACGGGGTATTGAAGGGAAGCCAGGAAGGATAATAAGCTCTAATGTCATGAAAAAGATTCTAAAGAAAGAACAACGAGGCGTAATTGCACAATTATGCTCTCTAGAAGTTCTGACATCAAAATCATCTATTTCTGCAGATCTCCAACAATTCTTGGACAATCATTCCAAGGTGTTTGAAACTCCCAAAGGACTCCCACCTATTCGTGATCATGATCATGCTATTCATTTGATTCCAGGAATTTTTCCTCCAAACATCAGGCCTTATAGATATATTTACTTCCAAAAGAGCGAAATTGAACGTATGATTGCAGAAATGTTAGAGGCGGGTATAATTCAACCTAGTCAAAGTTATTTCTCTGCTCCTGTAGTATTGGTACACAAGAAGGGTGGATCATGGTGAATGTGTCCGAATTATAGGGAGCTTAATAAGCTCACCATTAAAGACAAATTTCCCATTCCTGTGATTGATGAATTATTGGATGAATTACATGGAGCAATTTATTTTACCAAGTTGGATCTTCGTTTAGGATATCATCAAATTAGAATGAAGACTGAAGATATTCCAAAAACAGCATTTCAAACTCATTAGGGTCATTATGAATTTTTGGTCATGCATTTTGGCCTTACCAATGCACCTTCTACATTTCAAGGGTTAAAGAATTCCATTTTCAAACCCTTCCTTAGAAAATTTGTGCTAGTATTTTTTGATGATATACTAATCTACAACAGGTCTTGGAAGGATCATGTTGAACATGTTGACAAGGTGCTCAAACTATTGCAGGAGAAACAATTATATGCAAAAAAATTCAAATGTTTCTTTGGAGTACAAGAGGTGGAATATCTGGGTCATATTGTATCTCACGAGGGTGTTAAAGTAGACCCTAACAAAATTAAAGCCATTAAGTAATGGAAAGTCCCCACAACCATAAAGAAGTTGCGAGGATTTCTCGGGTTAACAGGGTATTATCGCAAGTTTGTTAAGAATTATGGGAGAATAGCAGCACCTCTAACAATATTATTGAAGAAAGATGCATTTTCATGGACTCCTGAAGCAACTAAGGCCTTTGAACATCTTAAAGAGGCAATGTGCCTAGCACCGGTCTTAGCTACGCCAGACTTCACGAAAACCTTTATTGTGGAATGTGATGCCTCAGGAAATGGAATTGGTGCAGTTTTAATGCAGGAAGGAAAACCCATTGCTTTTGAAAGTCGTCCAATCAAAGGAAAGTATTTACAGAAACCTATTTATGAGAAGGAAATGTTAGCAATACTGCATGCACTAAAGAAATGGCGAACTTACCTAATGGGAAGACACTTCAAGGTAAAAACCGATCATGCTAGTCTTAAACACTTTTTGGAACAAATACTATCATCAAAAGAGCAGCAAAAATGGGTCACAAAGATGTTGGGTTATGAGTTTGAAATAATCTACTAAAAAGGAAAGCTTAATGTTGTTGCAGATGCACTCTCAAGAAAGAATGAAGAGGTGGAAGCATTGCTTTGTGCCATTTCTATTATCCAACCAGATTGGATAACTGAAGCAAGAGATGAATGGAAGAAGGAAAAAGATGTACGGACACTCATCCAAAAGTTGCAACAAGATCCTAGTACATCTGATACATTTAGTTGTAAAAAAGATTCCTTATGGTACAAATATCGCTTATATCTTTGTAATAATTCCCATCTAAAACAAAATATTCTTTTGGAATTGCACACTTCTCCTTTAGGAGGACACTCGGGATTTTTAAAAAATTACCACAGGGTGAAGAAAGAATTTTTTTGGGATGGCCTTAAATCTGATATTCAAAATTTTGTGGCGGAATGTTTGGTTTTCCAGCAGAATAAAGTGGAAACAATTAAGACCCCGGGGCTTCTACAACCTTTCTCCATTCCAAGTCAACGTTGGGAGGAGATTTCAATGGATTTTATCACAGGTTTACCTAAGTCCGAAGGAAAGAGTGTCATCATGGTGGTAGTTGATAGACTTACCAAGTATGCACACTTTTGTGCATTATCTCATCCATTTAAAGCAAGTACAGTTGCTACTAAATTTATGGATAGAATTCAAAAACTACATGGAAGCCCAAGGGTTATTGTGAGCGACAGAGATCCCATTTTTACTGGAAATTTTTGGACGGAGTTATTTTCTTGTTTGGGTACTCAATTAGCTCATAGCTCATCTTATCATCCTCAATCTGATGGTCAAACTGAGATTGTAAATAAATTTTTGGAAGGATATCTTCGTTGTTTTGTATCTGATAAACAAACACAATGGGTCAAGTGGTTACCTCTTGCTGAATGGTGGTATAACACTTCCTTCCATACTGTAGCAAAAATGACCACATTTATGGCACTTTATGGATATCATCCACCATCCATCACATCATCTTTAAGAGAAAATTCAAAGGTTCAAGCAGTGGAAGATCACATCAAGCATCAGTAAGAAGTTCTCCAACTCTTAAAGGATAACCTGAATTTTGCACAAAATCGAATGAAACAACAGGCAGATCAACATCGCAGCGAGAGAAGTTTTGATGTAGGTGATTGGGTATTTTTACGGCTACAACCATACAAACAAATGTCCCTCAAGCAAGCTAAGAAGGATAATAAATTATCACCAAAGTAATATGTTCCTTACAAGGTGTTGCAAAAGATTGGTTCTATGGCATACAAATTGGATCTTCCTGCTTCTTCGCGAGTACATCCAGTTTTCCATGTTTCATGCTTAAAAAAGGTTATAGGTGAAAATCTTCCAGTTCAAACAATATTGCCAGAACTTGATGAGGAAGGAAAAATCATATTGGAACCTAAAGCGGTCATGGAAACAAGAACTCGACAGCTACGGAATCGATCAATTTCAGAGTATCTCATCAAGTGGAAGAACTTACCCATTGAAGATTCTACATGGGAGGATGAGAATTTTATACAGAAGCACCCGGAGCTACTCAAGTGTTGAGGACAACACTTTTTTTGAAGGAGAGGGGCATGTTAGGTCCCTATGTCACTAGTATAGTCCCTTATTATTGTTAGTGTAAACCCCTTATTGTTATTATTGTACCCTTGTAACCCCCATTTTGTTATTATTGTGCCCTTAAATTATTATTGTTAGGTCGGCTAGGATTACATTGTGGCCCACTAGGATTACATTATGGCCCCATGGACTCCTATATATAGAAAGGAGGTTTTGTAAATTGTATCCATCCAAGAATTGTTCATTTATGTAATGTATTGGAGGTTTCCCCCCTCGAAGTGGCTTATTTCTAAGGCATTTATATCTTTTTTCTTCTATTTTTGGAGCTGGTTACACAACATTGTTCCAAAATCTGAATTACTTCCATGTTTTGAGAGACAACAACAAAGATGCAGATCTTGAAGCTTATAAAGTTGCCCTTCTCTCTGCTGGGGCAATGATAAGAGACGAGGACGAAACATGGGATCCAATTCCATAATCATTCAGCTGATATGTTTTACGGCTGGTTATTAAAACAGTTCGTTTGTAATTTTAAGCTTAGGAAAATCACAGAAATCACTTCCATAGCTGTAGCCAAAAAGAGCTGGAAGCTGACCACAAGCTCCATAGCACTTATGGTTGTCGATACTGTTTAGGCTCTGCTCCCTCTCAGTGTAATCCAAAATCTGGCATTTAGACCAATCAGTTAATATAATCCATAACCGTTTTTGTTATTAAAAAAAAAAAAAAAACGTCTTAAAACATATTTGGATGACCTTAAGGAAAAATACGAAAGGTTGATCAAAGCCAAAGAGGAACAAGAGGATATTAATGGGTACTTTCTAAATACACTCGAAGATAAAAAGCGAAATAGGACTCACAAGAAAATATCATGAAGCACATATGTTAGTGAAAACAATTCCAAAAATTCTAGTGGAAGCCAAACAAATGAGTCTAGTGACCAAGGAAAAAAAATCAAGTAGTAGTACATTTATTCCCAAGAAAATAAAATACACCTCCCATTTAGAGGGAAATTTTAGGAAAATTAGGCCCCCAAATTTTGATGGTGAATCTGAAGAGGGAGTAGAAGCATAACTCGTAAATATGTCAATGTACTTTGAATTTAATAACTATCCTAGTAATCTAAAGGAAATACTAGCCACTTATCAGTTGACTATAAAGGAAGCGTTATGGTGGGAAGAAAATAGAGCTATAAAAAGAATTAGAAGCAAGATTCTCATATGGAAATTGTTCAAGAAAGAATTTAAAAAGAAATATTTGACTAAGAGGTACTTTGAAGAAAAGGCTAGGAATTTCCATGAGTTTAAATTGGGATATTTTACCATGTATGAGTTTGTTAATAAATTCGTGAACCTATTAAGATATGTTCCCTATTTGAGAGGAAAAAGGAAAAGGTTCAAAGATTTATCAGTTGCTTACCTTTTTCATATATTAGAGAAATAATTGAGTTTGACAAATTGAAGACCATGGATGAGACCATTAGAAAGGCTAAATTATGTTTTAAACAAAGTAAACAAAATGGAGTGTTCCAGAGGATGGATGGAAAATAAATTTGACAGATTTAATAATAAGAAGAAGGGGTTTAAAAAGACTAATTTTACTAAAAGTGTGCAGTTAGGAAATTATAACATAAATATTAATCAACAAAAGTGTTTTGGTAGAAAGGAGTATCTGGTAAAGGAAAAAAAAAATTAAATGAAAGAGTAAAACCACCAATTAAATTTTTGGGTTGTAGTGAAACCAGTGTGGAGAGATTGTCCACATAATCCATTAAAACATAAGACAACATTAAATCATGTTGAGGAAGGATCGACTGTGAATTATGATTCCATTAACATGGAAATAATTAGTGTTGCATTGGATGGAATGCAAGAAGATCATTAAATCATTTTTGAGGTTCAAGATAATTTTTAGTTGAAAACGAAGCAAGAAAATCTTTGTTTGACCCTGCCTTGCTCAAATTGGTGAAAATTTGAATTTCCACATCAGAAAAATCTTGGATGTAGCTGACTGAGGTGACATGGCTCTTTTCACTCAGTTAACTCAGTAAATTATAGTTGGGTAATGTTTAGTTCAATTCAGTATGGTTGGTTGCTAATTTGTAGCAATCTATTTCAGTTAAGTTGAGTTATTAGCAGTTAAACTAGTTCCAACTTTTGGAGAAACTAGTGGAAGGTAAACCTATGGAGTGTAACTTCAATCAAACTCAATGGTCATCTAGTTAACTGATAAATCAGCCCAAAATAATTATTGTGTGTAGATAATTCAAGGTACCTGGTTGATATTGATATTCCAAGGCAGTGTACTATCAATTGTATACTAGTCCCATGTGTTCAAGTGGTGCATGCAATCCAAGAATGGGACTATATGAATTGCACAATCTAATTGAGAAATTTACCTAAAACATAGGGGATAATTCCTCAAGGAACAACACAAGTAAATAGGAGTTTGGAGGCTTGAAAAATTGGCTAAGTATTGGCCAGGTTCAATCAATCAGGTAGAGAGATAGACTATACACTTGTAGGTTGTGCTCATGCTTGCACAAGCATTGCATTTAATCTCTATTCTTTGATTAATGAAATACAGATAATAAGGGGTTTTGAGCAATTGTTTTCCCCTAGATAAATATTTGTGCATGTGTGATGTTTCTTATTGCATGTTGATGTTATTTGTTCTCGATAATGAATTAGCGTCTGTTGATCAGTAGAGTAGCTTCTAGTCTTGAGATTTAGGAAATTTAATGAGAAGTTTATAATCTACACATTAATTTCTACATGGTATTAGAAAAGGATTCAAAATAGAGAACACATTTTGAAGTTGTCTTTTCAAGAGGATCAAATTTGCAGGATCAACTCTTCGGAGCTAAAAGGATGGCTTTCTATGGGCTATGATTTCAGTACTCCTTTGAGGGAAGCTCGAATTATGTTTCTAGGAAGGAACACATGGAGGAAATACTGGAAGATAATGGGTTGAAGGAATTCATCAATATGGTATCCCAAAACCAGCAACAGTTGATACTCATAATCTACCAGAATGGAAGAAGTGTTTAGGCAAGGCAAGGAGAATCACATTAGATGGTGAACGAGACCATATTTTTTGAAGTGTCCATGGGAAAGATACTTTTTATGCAATATGGAAAGAATTCACAGATCTTTTCCAAAATAGTAGTGGCCAGATGAAGTTGGCGCTTAAGGAAAAGATTTGAACTATCAAGATGCAGAAGAGTGACTCAATTCAGCAAATTCTGAACATGTTCACACAATTGTGTGATGAAATTGTAGGTTTCATAGTACCATATGATGATTTGGTGAGCTTAGACCTTCTAGGCATTTCCAAGAGCTAGAACAACTACCAAGATTCACTGAATGGGAGGGAGAAAATACCAAATTGGGAGCGGCGATGGTATGATTTCATACAATAGGAAATAAGGCAGAATACCAAAGATGGGACTTTATCCAAGGGCAATGATGAATAAAATTATGCCTCGTATGGAAATGAAAAGAAGGTAAAAGGTAACAAATTGCAATCCAAACCATAATATATTCAATAGGACAAGAAGAAATACTTGTCCATAATCAAGTGCTTTCACTATCACGAATTTGGATACTATACCACAAAGTGTCCACACAAGAAGGAAATAAAGAAGACCTTAGGAGGAGCAGCAGGTGAAGCATTGGTTTTACAATTCGAGCTTGAATTCACTCTCATTAAATGCATAATAAGCACATTGATGCAAAGTGTATGGTATCTGGATTGTTACACCATTTTTTGGTCATCTAACCTCTTATCATTAGATGGACCCAAGTACACCATGTAAGACCAATTTTACCCTAAGTAAAATTGCTTTCACTATGTAAAATAACTTAATAAACCACATTTATTAGGTTGTTTATGGTCTAAAGAGGAAACCCCAAAAGGAAATATTAAACAAACCTATTTTGTTTGATTTTCCTCATGGAATAATTAATTAAACCATAATTTAATTATTATTCCTAGTCATGTTTAACCCAAAACACAAAAATTAATTAGATAAACCTTTATTTATCTTATTATTTTCTAGGAATAATTATTTAAATCTTATTTAGATAATATTCCTTGTTAAATATGACCAAATCACCTACAAATAATTAAATAAATCATTATTTATTTGATTATCTTTCAACCACTTCCTTAAAAAGATAAATAAATCATTTATTTATTTATTTTTGACAAATAAAGGGATTTGACCCAAGTCAAATGCTTTTTCCCTCCAACAAATATAATAAAATATTCCATAAAAGGTGGATCTAGATTTGGTTAATGTTATTTTAATCATGCACCAAGATCTAGAATGACCCAATATTTTGTTATAAATAGGAGGGTTTTCCTACCATTCTTCACCTTTTGTTGCCTATTAGATCACTCTGGATCTAGACTCTTGGTCTGACTTTGAGCCATTATCATTGTCATATTTTCCATCATTTGCTGTGTGAGCTCCCTTTGAGTTCTATCTTTGTCTGGGTTTTCTACACCAACGGGAGAGAGAAATGCTAGATCTGAAGTGCTGAGGACTTCCAAGAACCCATCCCATTGAGGAGAATTGGAAACATCTTCTTGTTTTCCTCCCAGGTGCCCTTAATACAAAAAATTCTTTCAAAAATTGTTCTTGTCTTATCTATTGGATATATGGAGCAAACCCTTCTTTTTACTGCTTAATGTCTTTCTATGCATAGATCTGGTTTTTTGCAGCTCTTGTCTTGATCAACTAACTGCAGATCTGAAGATATTGGCAGCCACTCTTGATGTTAGGGCTATTATTTATGTGTAGCTAAAGTGGTCTTTTTTCGTACACATCGAAAAAGGATTCATACTAACAAATGGCGACTCCACACGGGTTTTAAATTACGACCGCTATCGTTTTTCATATTCCTGCATATCCAGCTACTTCAGACCCTAGGGTTTATTTTCAGATTTTTGTTTTCCTATTTTTATGTTTTTTTTTCTCACATAAAACCCTAAAACATTAAAATTTCTAACTTCCGCATGTTTCTATCCCTATTGCGCAGGTGACTGACATCAGCCGCAACTGAGACGAAAACTTTTCTGAAAATCTGCCGCCGAGACACCCGGAGCTTCAGGTCGCACTTTTCAGCCCATAAACTGTGACCTGGACCTCCAGGTCGCACTTTTCAGCCCATTTTCTGCGACCTGCACTGAAAACAGGTCAGAACCTGCGACCTGCCAATTTTTCCGCTGTTTTTCTGCAATTTTTCTGGGTTTTTATGAAGCTTCTGTCAAGGTTTTCCAGCCTCTGTCTCAGCCCGTTTCGACCTGGTTCTGATCTGTTTTTGCTCATATAAGTGGGAACATAGCCCCCTAGGGCTTCAGTACCCTCCACTTTTTGTGGAAGAGTTTTTATCTGTTTCAGGTCTGTTTTTTTCAGAGTTTCAGCCCCCCTTTTTCCAGATCTGATACCTCCTTTTCAGACCTCTTTTAATCAGCTCTTCTTCCTTTCAAATCACCTCTTGAAGTTTTGTTTGGACCTCCCTTTAGGACCTCTTCCCTGTCCTTTCCGCTTTTTGCTGATTTCCTCCTTTTTTCCAGCCACCTTGCCTCTGCCTCTTGGCTGTGATCTGCACCTCTTTTCAGCAGCTTTCTCCTTTAGATCCCTGTCCCTTTCGAACCTAGATCTATTGGCCTATTTTTAGTGTGTTTTGACTAGATTTTTTCCCTCTTTTAGATTAGTTTTGAGAGACCCGCCTTTTTGGGTTAAATCGATGCATTAGTAGCTGTTAATTTTCTGTTATTTCAGCATTATATATTGTTCTCTGCAGATTTATTTTCAGTTACGCAGCACAATGTTTCTCTTGCTCTCAAAACGAAAATGGTTTAAAAATTAAAATTAACGCACGCCACACACTCACCCTAAGCGAAGAAGAGCCTGGTTTACACCGCCAGGCAAAGACTTTAAAATCAATTGACACTGCACCTATCTGCCCTTGTTTCGACATTGTAATCACTTGATTCTGCACCTTCTTTCCCTTGTGGTCATTCTTCTTCCCCTTGTGCCGTGTTTGTGTTGTCATCATTGCGCCCCCAAGGCGCACTTCCCGGAGACTTCTTGGCCTTCACCCTCAGTTTCTAGTCGATCGACCTGCTCCGTCCCGCTGTCATCGAGCCAGTCCTCCTTCGAGTCCGCACCCCAACTCCTCTTCTAATTCCTTGGGTTCTCCTTTTCTTTCTGGTTCTCCCCCTGTCACCTTCACTATGTCTGTTCTAGGGCCTAACACTGGCAGAGCCCCGGGCCCTAGTGCCGGAACTACTACTAGCAGAACCGCCACAGGAACTACCTCGGCCACCCCCTTACTGCCGTACATCGCAGGCCTCAGCCTCCCCGATTTCAATCAGTTGATCAATGACCCTATCCGCCACGATGTTGGTTGGCCTGCTATGCCAACCAAGCTCACCTCCGACATCCCTAAGTTCGAAGGCCTTGCTGGAGAAGATCCAACCAACCATGTCTGATCTTTCCACATGTGGTGTTCCTCCAACTCCATTACCGATGATTCCATTCGTCTTTGGTTGTTCCAACACACGCTTACTGGCGAAGCTTCTAAATGGTATGTTGACCAAGCCACCTCTTCCCATACCACCTTTGTGACCATTTCCCAAGCCTTTTTATCTTACTTCCAGCTCCCTCTCTGATACGATACTGGTACGGAGCTTTTGACCTCTTTCAAGAAACCTCTTCGACCCGCCTTTCCACTGATGTCCAGGAATGGCGACGAAGACGAAGCTTATGTCGAGCTCCCCCCTTCGAAGATCGGGTCTATATGGACTGGTTCCTTCGCTCTCTCTTAGCTCCCATTGGCAAAGATGTCGCCTCCCATTTCCCTCAAACCGAAGAAGCCGCCCTCCAAATAGCCTTGAAATATGACCTGATCTATGCTCAGTCTGGTTATGTTTATACCGTCCTCCCTGACTTCCCCAGGCCCGGTGGCGCTAACGCCCCGGGGGCATCTCATTCCGCCGACGGTATCATTGGAGCCCTTTCTCATCCGTATGCTCAACCTCCTATGGGCTATGGTCTCCCTCAGGGAGGAGCCAGCACCTCTAGCATTCTTCCCCTTCCCGGTAGCATGTATCCAGGATACAGAATGCCTCCTCCTTTTTCCCAACATCCTGCTTACCTCAATTTTTCCCAACCTAACCATTACCCTTATCCGCAGCTTGGTGCGCCAGCTCCTCCAGCATATGCGCTTCCATCTCCCTTGCCTCCTCCAAACCCGCAACAGCACCTACAGCCCCCTCCATGGCAAGTATTTGCACAGTAGGGCGCGACTAATCCCCCTTCTTCTCAAAGAAGGCGGAGAGGCAATCCAAACCAGTCTACCCCTGAATCGGGGACCCAATCCTCAAGGTATTGACCCTAACACTGCTAACCAGCAACAGGGCACTCAGCCCAATCCGAACAGGCCTCTTCGCACAAATAAGCCTTGTTCGTGTTGCGGTGTTTATGGGCATTATACCCACGATTGTCCCCTCTTACCATAGATGCGGTAGATGTGGGAGTCTCAAGCCACGTTGCGCGGACAACACGCCTCCCCTCATGCTCCCCCTAATGTGGCCACTACTCAACCAGCTGTGTTTACTGATCCTTTCCCTCAGCAAGGATTCGTGGCTACCCAACCGCCTGATAGCCAGGTCGCCACTCAACCTTCCCCTTCGGGTTCCTCCCGATTACCCGAGATCTTTATGATGAACTCGATCCTTGATCCTTCCCCAACCGTCGACCTTCACCTTCAAACTCGGTCTCGCCAGTACCCCAAGCCTCCCGCTCAGTCTGCCCCCGAGTCCCCTTCTTCAGGTTCTATAGAGCCTCTTTCGACATCCAATGGCCCCTTACATATCCCTCAACCCAAAGTTGAGGTTCATACCAAGATTCCTAAGGGGCCATTATGTCGAAATGTTGCTTCTAGTCGAGCTGCTCATTCGTATAGCATAGTAGATGATTTGGCGCAATCTCCTGCTGCCATTTCCATATTGGAACTCCTCCAGTCATGCCCTTCCCAAAAGAAGGCTCTGCTATCTACCGTGGGCGCTGTAGATCCTGCTGATGACCAAATGATTGTTTTCGACGCTCATCAAGCTGAACATCCTCCTCTCCCTGCTTCCATCGCCTTCCAAATCCCAGTCAAAATCCAGAATGCCAAAGTTTCTTGGTGTATAATTGATGAGGGGGCATCCACCTGTGTGATGTCTGCTTCGGTTTGGAAGCAACTCGGATCTCTTGACTTGGCCCCTTCCATGATCACCCTTCGAGCATGGGACGGCCACACCTCCCAGCCCATCGGCCTTTTCTGTAATTGTCCTATCACCCTTTCCGGTAAGACTGTTTGCGTTGATGTCGAAGTCATCGACGCCCCTCTAGATTACAACATTCTATTGGGGCGAAGCTACACCTATGCCATGTCTGTTGTCCCCTCTGTGGTTTTTCGCAAGATGTCTTTTCCTCACAATGGAAAGATAGTCACCATCGACCAATTGACTTATCATGAGCCAAAGTCTCAGACCTCCCCTGAGATGACCATCTCTTCTGTAGCCAATAAGAAAACTGTCGATTCCTTGACCAGTGTCTCCCCCGACGTCTACAAATATTCCTCCCTTCTTGGAAATTTTCCTGGTCTCCCCCCTCCTCACATCTCTGATCCCAACTTATCGAATGTTTGCATGATGCAATCGTCTCGGGCTACCCTTAAGCGACCCGCTTCGGCTAGCCAGCAACCTCAGACTCAACCTCGCCCACCGCAACCCGCTCCTAGCCCTTCATCTCCGCCAGCCGGACCTCCTCCTTCTGGCCCTTCTCCTACAGCTGGTATCCCTGAACCCCTTTATCGCCCTGGATCAGTTCCCCCAGGCCTTGACCATCTCGGAGCCATCCCTCCTGGTCATTATCCCGCTAGTCAGATACCGTTCCTAGCTCCCCCTCCCGGAGTCTATTCGGTCCCCGTCATGGCCACCCTCCCTCTCCCTAACCTGACCTTGGGTATACCCGTCTGGTAACTTGACCCTCCAGCCGCTACCCCTCCTGGTCACCCCAAACCCTATCTTGCTTTGACACCAGTTCAACCGGTCCCCCTCGCTTCCTCTGTTGCTACCATGCCCCTTGCACATCCCTAGGACCATACCCCTGTGGTGGCAGCTCCAGGAAAGAAAGGCAAAGCTCGCAAGGTGGCATCCAAAGACAAGGCCACCTCGACTGACCCTGCTCCTCCCCCGCCCACAAAGCCTTGTGCCTTGTGTGATGTCGTCGGTCACGCCACCCATACTTGTCCTGAGTTGCCTCGCATTCAACCCATGGTTAATGTCGCATTCCCTGAGTCTACGGTCTCCGACCCTTCTCTTCCGTCCTCGTCCGTAACCAAGAACCCAAAAACTATTCACACTAGCAAACCCTGCGCTTTGTGCGGTATCCATGGCCATTACTCCCACCATTTTTCTCATCTGATGCATTACCGCGCCTCTTTAGAAGTAGTCCGAGGGTATGAAGTTGAACAAAATCAATCTGCCTCTTCCATACTCGCGCAGTATTCTTCGGGCCAGCTTGAGGATCCCCCCGCTCCCATCGACATTCCCCCCCCTGATGTTCAGATGACGGAGTCTATTACGACCATTCTTTACCTATCCTCCTCTGTGAGACCTTTGGAGCCCAGTCCCCTTGCATCCTCCCCTGTTGTTTCGCCTGACCCCCCTTCAGCGACCACCCTTGACCCCTTCTTTTCTACCCATACACGAGATCACTCCACCCGTATCTCTGTTGACCTCCGTAGCCCGAGTCCCCGCCATACCTCCTATATCCCTCATATACCACCCTCTAGTTTGTATATGAGTCATAGCCATCCTGCTCATTTCACTCCCTCCCGCAGTTTCCGCTTGATGTCTTATGTACACTCATGCTGCCGTCATTGTATCTCCTCCCCCCATTTGTTGTCTTGTAACACCATTCCGCAGGACCTCCCATCCCCACCCTTTATCGGTTACGCCGATGGTGCAAGTCGTTACTCCCGGAATCTAGCCTCGACAGGTTGGGCCATTTTCACCCCTATGCATGCCCTTGTTCTCTCAAATGGGGTCTGCATTGGTACTGCCACCAACAATCAAGCCGAATATGATGCAGTGCGTGGTCTCTTAGCCGATGCCCTCTTTCATCGCATCCTCCATCTGCATGTTCGTTTGGATTCCCTACTTCTTGTCATGCAACTAAATGGTGTTTATCATGTGCATAACCCTGTGCTGTTTAGAGGATATTTACGAGTGAAACTCTTGATACGTGAATTTGAAACCATAACTTTCAACCATGTACCTAAAGAACAGAATCACTATGTAGATAGTATTGCAAACCATGTACTAGATTGGCATTTATCACACAAATTTCATACAAGACAATAACATTCATAATCATTAACAAAGATGCATATCCATAATATGTGTCGCAAAACATGTGTTTCGAGTCCATCTACTCTGATACATATGACATGCCCATCGCATGTTACAAATACAACTCAAAACTGGGGGCACCACCCATCCCTACATACATAGGGGGGCACCACCTGTCCCTACATACATACTAGGGGGCACCACTTGTCCCACATCTAATCACTATCTGGTGGATCCCGAGCCAATGGCTCTGCTCCTGCAGCTCGTAGATCACTTATCCCCTGACTAGCCATCGCCATGCGCCGCATGACACCCTGCCATTCCGAGGGTAGACCAATACACTGCTCCACGTACTGGTCGTCTATTCCGGATCTCCAAAATAACTCATCCCACTATAGGGATAGTCGTCAATGTATAACGGCATCTGACTTCAATGGGCAAAGAACTCAGGTCGAAACACTCATCCGACCGCCGCTCCTCCTCTGCACAGTAGCCGCCCCCACCGGCGCATCCTGGGCTCTCTCGGGCCCTCATCTGGGAGCTATATACGAGGTCGTAAGGTCAGGATCTTCTCAAAGAAGAAGGTGCACAATAAAGTCCCATACGAGAAATCGTGGTTCACTTGCCGCTTGCAGAGCGAAAACTGTCGTTTTAGCGACACTAGCATCATTTGGGCCCACCCATAGTAGGTCCCACTCAACACACTCTCCACAATCATCATCTGCCCCCTAGTGATGTGATGGATCGCCTGGTTGCCCAGGATACGCAGCACCGCTGCGGCCACTGCACGGGTCTCTAATCTCTCTATATCCCCGATCGGTATCCGAGTCCCCTTGACTTGGAGACCCGGTCGACAATGTCGCTCCAAAAACTCCATGATATGCCGCCCCCGCGGTAATACTGGCTGCGTGTTTCCCACCATCCCCAGTGGCGGGAGACCCGTCAGGAAATACACATCCTGGACTGTCAGTTCGATCCTGTGCCCCTGCACTAAAAATACCTCATGCTCTGGATCCCAGTAGCTGATAATCCGGTCCAACAAAAGCTCTCCCGCTCTCATCAAAGGGTTCTCCAAAAACTTTAGAACCCCAAACCTGGCCAACACACGACGAACACCCTGATCTTCCTGGATCTCTACCCGTAATGTACCCTAGTCTCTCTCTCTCCAGTTAACCCGTATATCTGCCATATATGCACAAAAGCATCATCTTTGTTAGCATATAGATAGGGAATACCATAACCAAACACAAAAACCCAACTCTCAGCCATGAAACAACACTAAAACCCCCTCATCTTCCAGGTCGCACTTTTCTGCCCAATTCTGTGACAGGTCGCAGTTTTTGCCCTGAAACCTGCTTCCTAGGTCGCACTTTTTGGCCCAAAAAGTGCAACCCGGCCGTAGAAATGCAGGAGGGTCTGTTACTGAGATTTTGGGCCCTAAAATGAACTTTCAATCCATCAAAATGAAAGAGTAAGGTTAGGCCTCTTACCTGCAACTGACGGATCTCGATTCCAATGGTTGGTTTGTCCGCTACGCTCGCCGCAAGATTTAGGGCCTTCTCTCCTCTCGACATTCACCACAGCAACACTAGCAAATTAGTGGATTTGGAGGGAAAACTGCCTTATTAAAAGAGAACCCTTGTTTCTTCTTTTGCTGCTGCGACCATACCGTAGCTCCGTTTGACAAACCGTCTGCACCGTTGGAAAGATCTCGCCGAGCCCTCAAATGGGTATCTGTTAGTTTTTTGTGATTTGATACTTCACCAGGACACATTTTGTCCAAGATGGGTCACTTCACCTCTCCTTAAAATCGCATTTCTTCACTTACAACACTTGTACTTGGGGCACCACTTTGCCTCCTTACTTGTCTTTGTTCGTGTTGATTTTCGCCGTGAGTTACCATCTTGCACTCATGTTTTCATGGTCCCCCATTGGACCTTTACTATGTGGTAGCACCATCGAGTCGCCCTTGTTTAGAGCATCCAAGTGGAGTCATCATCGCATTCATGGAGTCTATCCCAAGTCCCTTTGTACCCCGCTATAGTCCTCCATCCCTCATTGCTTGGTTTCTCTCTTATGTCGCACATTATGGCCTTCAGTCCCACTGTCCCTTATCCCTGATGATATTGTGTCAGTCGCTGTCATGTCATTCATGCCCTTTATGCTCTAGCAAGGGAAGTCGTCCATTTGCTACTCAGTCCCCTCCATTCCACCATCATCATTGGTATTAGTTTGTTCGTCGCTCTACTATTTTCTCTCGTGCCTTCATTGAGGATCTCTCATTGCCTCACCTATGGCGGACCTCCTTTTGTCGACATCAACTCCTTCATTCCAGAAGACAGGTCTAGAGGGCGGTGTACCTTGGTTCCAGCTTCCACTCTTGTTCGGTGCCTCGGATCACGCAAAGGGATCTCTCATTTCCCTTTGACTTGATTGTTTCTCCACTCCAGCTCCTTTCCGCATGATCGAGATCCATATACTTGATGGTTCAGTGATGCAGCAGCAGCTCTTGGTGATTCCCGGGTGTGTGTGATATGTCTCAGCCCTCATGAGGGGGTGGCCCTGCAGGTAGCCCCCCACATGCTTGGATGACCTCTTCATTGCATCCCTTGATGTAGCTCCATATATTTGATGATGTCGGCCTTCGCCGCTTGCAGCACCTCTTTGATTTGCATGTATCAGTCAGATTTTTTGAGCCCTTCCCCGCTTATAGGGGGCATTTGGGTTGTATTTGTATCTCATGTACTCATATATTATTATATAAGTCCTGGCTGTTATCCCAGGCACAGCATGTACGTGGGATTCCTCATTGTATTCTCATCTGGCGCATGTTTATGCCGGTTGTACTTTATGGTTCTGTCCCTTGTTTACTGGACACACTATTCTTTTGTACTTTGTCTCAACGGGCATAGGTATGCCTCCCCCGCCGCCTTTAGCACAGGTACCCTCTCATAAAAAGAGACTTTTTGCACCTGCGAGTCTCGTCTCATCAGGGTCTAGTTCTTTAGCACACTAGTATACCTTACATTTCTCTCTCTGACTTCGCTCTTGATGTCTGGTGATTGAGTTCTTACAATGTACTTCGGTCATAAGATTTGCTCCTAACACTCGCATGTTGGGGGGCAATCTGTTACACCATTTTTTGGTCATCTAACCTCTTATCATTAGATGGACCCAAGTACACCATGTAAGACCAATTTTACCCTAAGTAAAATTGCTTTCACTATTTAAAATAACTTAATAAACCACATTTATTAGGTTTTTTATGGTCTAACTAGGAAACCCCAAAAGGAAATATTAAACAAACCTAGTTTATTTGATTTTCCTCATGGAATAATCAATTAAGCCATAATTTAATTATTATTCCTAGTCATGTTTAACCCAAAACAAAGAAATTAATTAGATAAACCTTTATTTATCTTATTATTTTCTAGGAATAATTATTTAAATCTTATTTAGATAATATTCCTTGTTAAATATGACCAAATCACCCACAAATAATTAAATAAATCATTATTTATTTAATTATCCTTAAACCACTTCCTTAAAAAGATAAATAAATCATTTATTTATTTATTATTAACAAATAAAGGGATTTGACCCAAGTCAAATACTTTTTCCCTCCAACAAATATAATAAAATATTCCATAAAAGGTGGATCTAGATTTGGTTAAATCATGCACCAAGATCTAGAATGACCCAATATTTTGTTATAAATAGGAGGGTTTTTCCTACCATTCTTCACCTTTTGTTGCCCATTAGATCACTCTGGATCTAAACTCTTGGTCTGACTTTGAGCCATTATCATTGTCATATTTTCCATTATTTGCTGTGTGAGCTCCCTTTGAGTTCTATCTTTGTCTGGGTTTTCTACACCAACGGGAGAGAGAAATGCTAGATCTGAAGTGTTGAGGACTTCCAAGAACCCATCCCATTGAGGAGAATTGGAAACATCTTCTTGTTTTCCTCCCAGGTGCCCTTAATACAAAAAATTCTTTCAAAAATTGTTCTTGTCTTGTCTATTGGATATATGGAGCAAACCCTTTTTTTTACTGCTTAATGTCTTTCTATGCATAGATCTGGTTTTTTGCAGCTCTTGTCTTGATCAACTAACTGCAGATCTGAAGATATTGGCAGCCACTTTTGATGTTAGGGCTATTATTTATGCGTAGCTAAAGTGGTCTTTTTTCGTACACATCGACAAAGGATTCATACTAACATGGATAGTGATGCATTGTTCCGCATGACTAGGAACAAACTATTTTTTAGTGACATGGAGGAGAAATATCTCCATATGCACATCAAGATGGGAGATGATAGAAGGTACAACACCTCCGAGATCTTCACATTCACATTTCAGAGAGAGTGAAGCTTAAGGATGTGATGTTTGTAGGTCTAGGTCTAAATAAGAATCTGATTTCCATTACGGTGTTGGAATACCGTAGATATGATGGGATATTCAACAAAGGCAATGAATTCCTAAGACACGTCGCCACAGGACAAGTGAAGAAAATTGGGGTTCGAGAGAAGAACCTCTATAATTTGGATATGGAATACTGTATTACATTGAGTAGTAAGGAAGAGAAGGTGCAGAGCCAAGATATCCATGAATTATGGCATAGAAGACTTGGCCATTTGCATCATGGAGTTTTGAAGATCATGTAGCAGATCACCACAGGCCACCCCAAAGGAGCACTAGAGAAGCAGGATATATGAAAAGGGTGTATCTTAGGGAAGTACACAAAATTCACCTTCAATGATTAGGAAAATAGAGCCCATGCAGTCCTTGAAAGGATCCACTTTGATGTCTATAGACCTTTCTCAATAGCCTCCACTACCAAGTACATGTATTATGTTATATTTATAGATAATTTCTCATGGAAGTGTTGTATTTTCTTAATTCATAAGAAAGACCAGATATTCTCCAAGTTTTTTGAATTTATAGAACTTATTGAGAAATAAACTGAGAATAAAGTGAAGGCTTCAGGAGTGATAACGGAGGTGAGCATGTGTCGAATGAGTTTAAAAATTTCTATGCAAAGGAAGGCATTCGATGGGAGTTGATAGAACCACAAAACCCACAGCAGAATGGGGTGGCTGAGAGGAAGAATAGAAGTATTGTGGGAGTAACAAGGGAAATGTTGCATGACCAAGGCCTACCCTTGCACTTGTGGGATGAAGCATGCAACACAGTGTTGTATTTGCAGAACTTGAGTTATCATCAAATTATTGGTATCAGTACACCAAAAGAATCGTTTTCAGGTAACAAACCATATGTGTCAAACTTCATGATATTTGGAGCATCATATTTCCATGTCTCCAAGGAATCGAGGAAAAATCTATAGTCGACAACAGATTTGGGGATATTTGCAGGGTACACAAAAATTCCTCAAAAAATCTCATGGGCACTTGCCATCCCTCAGAATGGAATTTATTCCAAGGGATGTGAAGTTAGATGAGGATAATTAAATGAGGTGTTACCATGAGAGAGAGCTTCAGTTGTAGTTAGATCAGGAGATTTTAGTTCCAAAGGAAGAATCTCAAGAATTTGTGGAGTAGCCACAAGCATAGGAGCAAAGAGTGGAGACAACCAATCAAGTTGAGACATACAAAGAAGGAAGGAAATGAACCAGGGAAGCTGAAGTATTATTTCAGGATGCTAGAGATAATTTGAGAGCACCCACTTCACAGCATAGGTAGACGAGGTCACCGGATCGGTACACTAGCTACATGGCTATGATGAATGAGCTAGTAGAGAAAGAACCATCATCATTTGAGGAAGTAGTAGAGAAACCTTTATAATTTGATGCTATGGTAGAGGAATATGATTCCATTGTTAGAGAGAGCATTTGTGAATTGGTCTGAAGACTAGAGGATAAATCAATGGTGGGTTCTAGATGGCTTTACAAAGTGAAGCATGCAGCAAATGGGAGCATAGAGAAATACAAGGACATATATGTGGCCAAGGGGTACTCTCAGGTTGAAGGGATTTACTACGAGGAGACCTTTGCTCCAATATAAAGGCACTCTTCCATCAAATTAATTCTGGCACTAGCTACATAGATGGGGTGGAAGATCCACTAGATGGATGTGAAGACAACATTCCTCAATGGATTTATTAAGGAGGAGGTGTAATTCAAGAAAGCAGAATATTTTGATACCTTTGACAGAGAGTTGAATGTGTGGAGACTCAAGCGATCGTTGTATGGATTGAAGCAAGCACCTCATGCTTGGTACACCAAGATCAATAGATATCTCACTAGTTTTGGCTTCACCAAAGGTGAAGTAAATGCAATCCTCTATCATATTTTGGTAGAAGGTAAATTATTGATTATTGTCTAATATGTTGATGATTTGATTTTAACTCATGATGAAAATATGATCATATATTGCAAGTAGGAGATTGCAACATATTTTGAAATGAATGACATGGGACTCATGTACTATTTCCTCATATTGGAAGTATGTCAAGGAGAAGAGGAATTGTTTGTCTCTCAGGGAAAATATGCCAATGATATACTTTAGAATTGCTGCATGAGGAATTTCAAGCCCATGGAGACACCTCTAGTGATCAACTAGAGTACAGAGGATGCCACTTCAGGTGAGGAAGTGGATTCTGTTGTTTATAGGAAGTTGGTGGGTTCACTCATGTACCCTGTGAACACATGTCTAGGAATGTGCTATGTAGTCAACTAGTTGATCCAAGCTATGGTTCGACCAACCAAATTATTTTGGAGGGAAACTAAGCATGTTCTACAATACCTCAGAGGCACTACTCAGTTTGGACTATGGTACAGATATATATAGGGAAAGAAGTTATGTCACTTCGAAGATGCAGATTGGGTGGGGATTCCATTGGAATAGAAGAGCACATTAGGAAGAATTTTAGTTTTGTTTCCATGGTGGTTTCTTGGTATAGTGGGATGCAGAGATCTATGGCACTTAGCTCAGTAGAAGAAGAGTACATGACTTTTAGTGAAGCAACATGTGAGGAAATCTAGATGATAAATATTTTTGTTGGGTTATTTGGTCAGATGATGGATCCTACTGTGATTTACTGTGATAATTATAGTTGCATCAATATCTCTAAAAATCCTTTTTTCCACTATCAATCCAAGGATATAGATATATGGTATCACCATATACGACATTGTGTATAGAGGTGTATCATGTTGTTGCACACATTCCAACATAGGAAAAAGATGCATACATTTTGAGAAAGGATTTTTCAGGAGGAACTGTGTAGTTCCATTGAGGCAAGATTGGGGTGGAAAAAAATCCCTTTATTGATGAGAGGGAGCATTGAAAATGCAACAACAAAATCTCAGTTTGACCTTGCCTTCATCAAACTAGAGAAAATTTGAATTTCCACATCAACAAAATCTTGGAGGTAGTTAACTGAGGTGACATGGATCTTGTCACTCAGTTAAGTCAGTAAGTTCGAGTTGGGGAAGCTTGAGTTTAGTTCAATATGATTGATTGCTAATTTCTATCAGTCTATTTAACTTAACTTAAGTTATTATCAGTTAAACTAGTTCCAACTTTTGGAGAAACTAGTGGAAGGTCAAGTTGTGCACTGTTAATTCAATAAAACTCAGTGGTCATCCAGTTAAATAATAAATAGACCCAAAATAAATGTTGCATGGAGAGAATTCAGGTTACCTAGTTGAGATGGATATTCCAAAGAAGTGTACTATCAATGGTAGACTAGTCCCGTGTTAGAGGTGGTGCATGCAGTCAAAGAATGTGCCTATATGAATTGTGCAATCCAATTAAGGGATTTCCCTAAAAAAAAGGGGCTAATTCCTTAAGGAACAATGAAAGGAAATAGGAGCTTGGAGGCTTGAAAAATTGGATAATTATTGGCTAGGCTCATTCAATCAAGCAGAGAGATATACTATACACTTGTAGGTTATGCTCATGCTTGCTCAAAAATTGTATTTCATCTCTATTCTTTGATTAATGAAATACAAATAGTAAGGGGTTTTGAGCAGTTTCTTTCCCCTAGATAAATCTATGTGCACATGTGATTTTTCTTCTTGCATGTTCATGTTATGTGTTCTTGATCATGAATTAGCTTATGCAGAGAAGTAGAGTAGCTTCTAGTTACGATTTAGTAAATTTAATGAGTATTTTAGAATCTACACATTAATTTCTACAAGTTCTAATAAAGATGTGTTTACGCTTATAGATCCAAGATATAAATTAAGTTATTTTCCCCTGTTGTAGTTGAAATGTGTAAACTTGTAAAATAAAAACAACACAAGCCATGGTTAGTATAGTTTTCCACAAGAACAAAAAGAAAGGTAACTGAAATAATAAAAAATTTCATAGTAAATTTGAATGGAATGCATACCACCCTCCATTTGAACATTTTACCTTTGGGAACTTGTGATATCCGCATATGTATGGACTATTTAGAATCACATAGTGTTATTAAATTGTTTGGAAAATTCATTTATGTGTGTTGATGATAAAGAGAAGCTTGCAAGGTTTAAGGAATTCCAATAAATAATATGTTAGAAAAATCTTTGAAATACAAATGAAAAAGTGTGCTAGAAAAGGGTGTCAATTATTCATTGTTAAAATAAAAAATATTTCTGAGGATAAAAATGACTATCATTATAAGAATATCCTATATTATAAGATTATAAGGATGTTAATCAATAAGAGATATTGAGACTAGATGGATATTGATTTTACTACTGATCTTATACCTGGACCTATTATGGTGTCAAAGTCCCCATACAAAATGAGTATTCCTAAATTAATGGAGCTGAAAATTCAATTGCAGGAACTCTTGGAAAAGAAGTATATAATACCAAGCGTGTCTCTTTAGGGATCACTAGTGTTATTTGTGAAAAATAAATGAGGTACTTTAAGATTGTGCATATGTTATAGAGAGTTGAGTAAGTTTAACATAAAAAACAAATCCCTTGCCCAAAATAGATAACGTATTTTATCAAGTTAGAGGAGCTTCTATTATCTCCAAAATTGATCTAAGATTGGGATATCATCAAATCAAAATTAAATATTAGGATTTTTACAAAATAGACTTCACACACGTTCTGGACACTGTGAATTTGTAATACTTCTATTTGGGCTTACTAATGCACCTACTACATTCATGTGTCTCATGAATAGTGTGATTAGATCATTTATAGATAAATTTGTATTTGTCTTTATAGATGATATTATAGTATACTCAAAGTGTAAATAATAACATGACCAACATTTGCATATTATGATCCTTCAAACTCTTAGAGATAAGGAACTGTATGTTAAATTCAAAAAGTGTTCATTTTACTAGAAACAATTTCACTATCTAGGACATGTAATATTAGAAGAAGGAATTGATGTTGATCCATAAAAGATAAAGGAAATAATGGAGTGGGCAGCACCTAAAAGTGTATAAGAAGTTGGATTTTAAATGGGAATCACATGCTACTAAAGGATATTTATAGAATATTTTCTAAAATTTATTATAAAATTACTTCTCTACAGAAAAAAGGGATAGGATTTAGAACTCGAAGACATTATTCATGCATTCAAAATGTGGAGGTGTTAATAAATACGGAGGAGGTTTCATTTAAGGACAAATAATGTTAGTCTCAAGTATCTATTTGACCAACCTAATCTAAATGTTAGATAAGAAATATGGTTAGAATTTATTAGTGAATATGATTTTGAGATAACACATATAAAGGGAAAATAAAATAGGGTGGTGTAATATTCCAAATTAACTTTCAGCTAGTTGGAATATTAAATTTTGTTTTATCTACTTAGAAGAATAAGAGGGTAGGGAGACCCATAAATCTCCTTACGAGGAATAAAATGACTCCTAATGTGAATAAGGAACATCTTAGTAGCTGGATAAAGCACCCTCATGTGTGAATAGAGGTTGGATCATGTGGACGGGGTCAAGTTTGACCAAGTCAATAACGTTGGTATGAAGGGAGTGGATAGTTAGTGAGAGACAATGTAGTGTGAATGGGAGGAAGTCTCCATGAGAGTAGTGGCTTTAATGAATGGGGCCCAAGATGAGAAGGCCCACAATGCATATAAGTAAGGGGAAGGCAGCCATAGAAGCCATGTTGATTATTGATATGTTTTGAGTCTATTATGACTTCTTGCACTCTTTAGCTGTTTAGCGTAGTCTGCTGTGTTGTTTATCACAAGGGTGTTCCCGAGTGGGAATCCCACCCTCATCCTCATGGGACTTCGGGTGCCCACTCAAGAGAGGTTTTTGAGCTACATATCCACATTTCAAATTTCAGGCCAATTTTAGTCTTCAGCTATAGCGCAAATTCTTCCAGGGTTGTGTTGAGTTGCAGAGCAGAGGTAGTGGAGGATTGATGGGGCCACTTTATGTGTTTTTGTTTTTCAATGGAGAGGTATTATTTCCATTGGGAGGTCAAAAAGGAGGGTCCTTGGGCTTTATTTCATCATTTTGCATGAGGCCAACCTGTTACCACCTCCTACAGCGCAGTTTCCCTCATAGACTACATTATTTTATTAAGCATTTGTATTGGAGGTTTTAGTGCTTTAGTTGGAGGGTTACATATTTAGTGAAGGGATCAGCATTTCACTTGGAGGATCTATTGGAGGAGTTCTATACATTTCTATATCAGTTTCAGTCACCTCCTTCCCGTTATTTAATTGCAGTGATTCTTCAGCCCTAGGGTTGTGTTTCACTATTTGGTATTTTGTGTATTTCCGGAAATCCTTTCTGGGTTGTCATGGAAAAGTGTTTGGGAGCATAGATCTCTATCCTCGAAACTATTGGAGCCATACATTAGGAGATACATGTATTTAAATTTTCCAACTACAATTATATTTTTTGGGACTGCATTGTACTAGTTCTCTGACATTCTGCTATACAACAACATTTCATTTTTTGGCATATGTATTTACTGGAGGCTTGTTTGCCTTGATTATTTGAGTTGTGCCCATATTTATTGTACTTATTTGCTGCTGATTTACATAATAAAATGGCTCTATTTTTGTCACACATATTGGTGTAATGATATTCACTGCAATTTCCATTTTTGTGTTTAATATTTCTTCTCTCCCAATTTTGGGATATTACAGTGGTATCAGAGCATAACCTTGACTCAGCCTGTGCATTTCAGCCAACATGTCATCAAAAGATGGAGATCCTCTCACAAAAATACATAAGAGGTATCTCAATAGAAACCAGAGATATGACTATATAGATAATAGAAAATACAAGGAAAAAACTCCCATATCAGGAGAAGGGGATGAAAAGCAGTTCCCCAATCTTATTCTTCAAAGCATGCAATATATTGCAAGAAAAATCAAGGATATGAGGATGGATAGGCACAAGGAATCCCATAAAGGGTTTCAACATTGAGAAGGCTCTGACATTTCACATCACTGGTATGATCAAACAGTGAAGTAGAAGGTTTCCCAACTCTACACTATCCCTACATTCTTAGCAGTGAGAAATGGAGGCTTTGAAGAACAAGAAACTCTTGAATATTACTTTCTTGAGTATGAGTCTCAATCGCAGAGATTCAAAGATCATTTGAGCTTTGAGGAGTTTTGTCAGCTCAAGGAAAATAGGAGATCCCGACATCACAATACAGGTGGAGGATTCGTACAAAACAATGATCTTAACCAGACTATGGGTAGACTCTTGATGGTTCATCCAAATGCACAACCAAATATTGGGTAGAGAAGATAGACATCTACTTCAAGTTGAACCAAGTACCAGAGATGGAAGCCATCAAAATAACAGTGCTGCACCTTGAGGGTGAGGCACATGATTGATGGTTTCATGGTATTTCTACATTGGGGCATGCCAATGTGACTGCCTATTCAGAGTTCACCTGGAGGTTGGTGGAGAGATTTGATCAAAGAGACCCGGAGGAACATTTTATTGAGCTAGCCAAGCTCAAACAATTAGGTAATCCAGAAACTTACATTTCTGAATTTTTAAAACTTTCTATTAATGTTCTTGATTTATTTGTAGCTAGGAGGGTCTATATGTTTATTGATGAGCTAGCAGAGCCTCTACAAGGGTTGATTAAATCAACCAAACCAATTACCCTTAAGGATGTTGTTGAAAGGGCTATAGATCTACAAGATGCTTTGCCAAGGGCAAGGGCACCATTTCAGCAATAGCCCACTTTACCATCAAAGGGAAAATATGTGAATTCTCTTCCTTCAAAGGAGAGCGGAAACAAAGGACCTCTTAGTGATGATGTCTGAACATACTTGAGGAGAAGGAAGCTTTGCTTCACATGCCAAGAATCATGGGCACCCAGACATATATGTGCAGCAGGGAAGGCACACTATATAGAGGTATTCTATAATGATCAAGAGGAGGAGGAAGAGGAACCAGAAGGAGGTAATGATGATGGGATAGTAGGAGAGGATCCACCACCACCAGGAGGTGGGAATGGAGCATTTTCTCCAGTTGGATGTGGCCTTACATATTTGCGGGGAATACCCAAGTACTTGACTTTGAGAGTTCAAGATTCCATTCAGGATCAGAGGGTGTCAGTGTTGACTGATAGTGGGGCTACCCACCACTTTATTGATGCCTAGTTAGTGCAGAGGATGGAAATACCTATTGATCACTTTGAGGGATTTTCAGTTTTGGTCCCAAGAGCTAGAACCATACACTGCATGAAGTATGTTCCGACTTTATCTGTCACCATTGGAACATGCACATTGACTGAACGCTTCTTTCTGGTTGATATCTCTGACACCAATGTGATATTGGTGTGCAGTGGTTTATTACTTTTGGGAAGGTCACCACATATTGGGAGACTTTACAGAAGGAGTGGACAGACAAAAGGAGTGGTAAGAATCAAGTGATTAGGGGCATTCACACACATCCCTCTCAGACAATTTCCACACTGAAAACATAGTTGGATTTTCACAGTGGAAGAAAGGACCTAACAGTCCAATCAGTTACGCAGATGACTTTGGCCCATGAAACATTACTGTTTAGAGGCATTCCACCTGGGAGGCCCCTGAACCAGTAGTTTATGGGAGATTTCTCACAATAGTAGGAGGGGTGAGGACCTTGGGAGGACTTGGCATAGCATAGAGTCTTGGTTAAACTCGAGGAGGAGGGAGACATTCTCCCAATATCAGTATTATGAACTCTCACCAAACATATTGTGCTAAGAGAAGATGTTTCAGGGATGGATGATGGCTCCATAATGGTGCAAGGAGACCACTACATGGCTTTGGATAACTAGAAGATACTTCCACACGAGGAGGAATATTCCACATATGGTAGAGGAAGGTGGCCACTAATGCATACATTGGTCAAACTTGGAATATTTTGGGTGGGTGATAGCTTCATATGGAAGGCTAACCTCTAAAAAAATCAACCTTTACTTGAGCAGGAGAAGCTACAGGAGGGGCAATAGAGGTAGGATAAAAGTATCCTGGCATATGACTTTGGCATGGGATATGTCAAAGGAGAGGGCAGCAACATGACAAGTGCTTTAGAATGAAGAACACCAGCACTATCATTACTGAGTATAGATCCTTATTGGAGATCCCAGCTATTGGTGGAATACTCCAAGGATCTCTTCTCATGCAGGGTACTTGATGGTCGATTGTCAGATGAGAGATATGTAGCGAGAGATGGGGTCATCTATTATCAGAGTAGGATCTTCTTGACTAGAGCCTCAAAGCTCAAGGAGAAGCTGCTACATGTAGCATATGATATTTTTCTCTCTAACCAAACTGATTTCATGAGGGCATATCATACTATCATGGAGGGATTCACTTGGGAAGGCTTCAAGGAGGACATGCACCAGCATATTAGGAGATGCATGGGTTGTTTGGAGATTAGGGAGAGACACAAATCCTTGGTAGGATTATCACAACCACTTCCTTTCCCATTGGGAATGAGGGGAGGCTCATCTATGAGCCACTTCACCAGCTTGCTCAAGGTACATGGTAAGGACTGTGTTTTTATGCATAATGATCCACTAACTATGTATTTGTATTTCCTTACCATCCATGTACAGTTCATTGCTTCAAAATGGGGCACTCTTTCCTATAAAATTCTTGCTCCATTTGGGGTGATAAGTAGTGATGAGGAAGGCCACTCCTTAGGATATTTTGGGGAGATGATATCTTACTCAGGGTGTACTCAGTTGACACGATACATCATTCACCTTCTCCAGGCATATGAGAGGATTGGGGAAGCAAGAAAGTGGTTGGGAAACCACTCATCATACCATATTCGGAGGTAGTTAGGAGTAATATAGCATTGGTTCCACTTGAGGGAATATCATCCTCTTCCGGTATTTCATGTGGCAGCTAGTGTGTCTTTGATCTTGATCCCATATGTTGATGATGTTCTTATCATTGTTGTTGGCATGATTGAAGGGATGGCACATGGACTGGATTTTCCAATTGGGAATAAGATTCCCCACACTTCTTATGCCTCATGCTTCAATGGGAACATTGGACAGTATATGGTTTCTACAGTAGATCTCTTGTTTCCTTATCAGGTGATCCATTTAGTTAACTCGAGCACTTGGGAGGAGCATCTCATTAGCACTTTGGAGGAGCATTTAAGTGATGGAATGATTGGGGGACACTTGGTTCATGAGGAGAGCTCATCATTTGTAGGTGTCACAAGGGAAGGAGGAGAAGCTTTGCAGCACTCACCTTTATATTTTCTTGAGGACAAGAAACATTTGGGAGGGGAGGACTGTAATATTCCAAATTAGCTTTCAACTAGTTGGAATATATATATATATATTTTTTTTTTGCTACTTATATAGAAGAATAAGAGGGTAGGGAGACCCATAAATATACTCAATAGGAATAAAATCACTCATAATGTGAATAAGGAGCATCTTAGTAGCTGGATAAAGCACCCTCGCGTGTGAACTGAGGTTGGAGCATGTGGATGGGGTCAAGTTTCACCAAATCAACAATGATGGTATGGAGGGAGTGGATAGTTAATGAGAGACAATGCAGTCTAAATGGGAGGAAGTCTCCATGAGAGTAGTGGCTTTAATGAGTGGGGCCCAAGATGAGAAGGCCCACAATGCATATAAGGAAGGGGAAGGTAGCCATAGAAACCATGCTGATTATTGATATGTTTTGAGTCTGTTATGACTTCTTACACTCTTTAGCTGTTTAGCGGAGTCTACTATGTTGTTTAGCACAAGGGTGTTCCCGAGCGGGAATCCCACCTCATCCTTGGGGGACTACAAGTGCCCACTTAGGAGAGGTTTGTGAGCTGCATATCCACATTCCGACATTTAGGCCAGCTTCAGTCTTTAGCTAGAGCACAATTTCTTCAAGGTTTGTATTGATTTGTAGGGCAGAGGTAGTGGAGGATTGATAGGGCCACTTTTTTTTTTTTTCCTTTTTTTTTTCTTTTTTGCAGTGGAGTGGTAGAATTTCCTTTGGATGGTCAGCAAGGAGGGTCCTTGGGATTTATTTAATCATTTGGAACCAGGCCAACCTATTACCACCCCCTACAACGCAATTTACCTCATAGACACCGTTATTTTATTGAGCATTTGCAGTGGAGGTTTAAGTGCTTCAGTTCGAGGGTTAGATCTTTAGTGAAGGGATCAACCTTTCACTTGGAGGATCTATTGGAGGATTTATATACATATATATATAAGTTTCAGCCACCTCCTTACAGTTATTCAGTTGCAGTGATTCGTCATCCTTAGGGTTGTGTTTCACTATTTGGTATTTTTTGTATTTCCGCAAACCCTTTCTAGGTTGTCTTAGAAAAGTGTTTGGGAGCATAGATCTCTATCTTGAGCACTATTGGAGTCATACAGTAGGAGATACATGTATTCAAATTTTCCAGCTACAATTATATTCATTGGGACTATGTTGTACTAGTTCTTAGGCATTCTACTATACAACATCATTTCATGTTTTGGCATATGTATTCATTGGAGGCTTGTTTGCCTTGATTATTTGAGTTGTGCCCATATTTATTGTACTTATTCACTTTCACACATCTTGGTGTAATGATATTCACTATTATTTCCATTTTTGTGTTCAATATTGTTGCTCTCCCAATTTCGGGATATTACAGATGGATGATGCTTTAAGCAAAAAAATTAATCAAATTTGTGTCACATCAACAATTAGTTGGTCAACAAACTTAGTAGAACAAGTCAAAAAAACTGCAAATTCTGACCAAGAGTATCTAAAAATCAAAGAAAAAGTGTAGAAAATAGAAAATTTGGATGAGGATAAAAATGATTTTTCAATTGGAAACCAAGATTTGTTATTGTTTAAAGGTAGAATTTATATACCAGACGATAAAAATATAAAAAATTGTCTTAGATTAGGTGCAAAAAATACCAACATCTAGTCATCCTATTTATAAAAATCTAATCATTATATTAAAAAGGGATTTGATTGACCAAACATGAAAAATTAGACAGGTAAATATGTGGCTAGATGTATTGAATACCAGCAAGTCAAGGCATGTCGTCAACATCATGTTGGTTTGCTGCAACCCCTACCCATTCTAGAATGGAGATGGGAGACAATTTCAATTGATATCATCACTAGGATACCAAAGACTAGAAAAAAAAAAGTTATTCAATTATGGTTATTGCTGACAAGCTCAGTAGAGAAGTAGACTTCATTCTAGTCAAATCCACTTTTAAAGCCACAAATAATTTAGAAATATTCATGATGGAAATTTTCAGGCTTCATGGGATACCTAAGGTTTTGATTTCAGATAGGGATGCAAATTTTGCAACCAAATTTTGGAAGGGGTTATTTGAAAATATTGGAACAAAGATAAATTTTAGTACATCCTATCATCCTAAAAATGATGGTCAAACTGAGAGAACCAATCATATATTAGAGGATAAGTTATGGATGTGTGTAAAATATAAGCAAACTAAATGGGAGGATTACCCACACTTAGTAGAGTTTTCCTATAACAATGAATATAAAACCTCTTTGAAGATGAGCCCCTTCAAAGTAATGTATGGAAGAAGGTGCAAAGTACCCCTAAGTTGGGAGCATCTTGAATACAGATTGGTATAAGGACTAGAAAAATTAAAAACAAATGTAGGAAATAGTCAAACAGGTTAAACAATATTTGAACAACCCAAGATCGTCAAAAAGTTATGCATATTTGAAAATAAATCAAAACGAATTTAATGTGTGAGATCATGTGAATTTAAATTTAAATCCTAAGAAGAGCACACTGAGACTTGACAGTTGTGTTAAGTTATCTCCTAGATATTATGGACCTTTTGACATGTTAGATAGAGTGCTATTAACAAAAATTGATCACCTAGATATTTCTAACGAGGCAGA